>CM004657.1:24359-40202 GCA_000410695.2 Leishmania arabica | reverse complement strand
TGTGTGTGTGTGTGTGGGGTCGAGTGGCGCTGGAGCCATGCTGCCATGACCGCTAGCTGAACGGGATGGAAAGGGACTCAAGATGCTCTCCTGCTGTCTTCAGACTGCGTCGCTGCTGTGATCAACGCGCCGCGCATCGCTTCACTTTCTCTGCCGCTGCATTTGTCTCTTCTTCTTTCTGTTACACACACACACACACACACGGTGGGTGGCACGGGTGACATCTTTGACCCGCCCTACCCTCCCCCTCACATTCATCATCATCCTAACTGTCGTCATCTCTCTTGCCCTACGCATTGCTCTGTGTCTGCGAGCTCCGCAGCTGATCTCTATCACCGCTAACAAACACCGTCACTCGCCAACCGCTCTTGTCCTCCTCCATTCTCCGTTGTTCACCCTCGTAGGTGCATCCCCCCTTCCCATCTCCACAATAAGAGGCGGCCGTCCGGTGGCTGAGCTTCTTCCCTTCTCCCTGTCGGTATCTGATCCACCCCTCTTCCGCCAACATTCTCTCGCGAAAATGCCGAAGAACATGGGTAAGGGCGGTAAGTCCTTCAAGGCTGGTAACTCGAAGGGCAATATGCAGAACCAGAAGCGTGACCTCACCTACGCCAACCCCGACGAGGGCGAGGAGTACGCGCAGGTAAAGAAGGCGCTCGGCAACCTCCGTCTCGAGCTCCAGCTCGCCGGTGGCTCCACCGTCATCGGCGCCATCCGCGGCGCGATGGTGCGGAAGGTGTGGATCGGCCAGGGCGACGTAGTGCTCGTGGCAAAGCGCGAATTTAATGACAACGACGTAGTCGACATTATTCACCGCTTCACCCCGGCCGAGGTCCGCTTGCTGGTGAAGGAGAACGCCATCCCGCGTGACTTCCGCTCTGCAGAGGAGCGCGATAACAACGGCAACACCGATTATATCTTTGTGAACGACGAGGATGACGCGCAGAACGACGACGATGACCAGAATGCGATCGACCGTAACGAGGTCATCATGGACGACCCCCTCGCTGCTCTTGACAACCTCTAAAATTGTTGCGGCCTCAAAGGGAGGCTGAAGAGATGAGTCAAACAATACCAGAGACGAAGAAGCGGCCCCTCCCCCTTAACCCTTCACACACACACACACACGGAGACATGCTTGCGTGGGCTCATGCTTGTATGGATGTATGAGTGTGTGTGTGTGTGAAGGGTTAGGGGGAAGGGGGGAGGGAGGGAGGGAGAGCCTTTCTTCGTTGCACGGAGCCCTTTTATCACATCTCCCTCTCGTCATGCTCATGTATGTCTGTGGTTTGAATGACGCGCCGGCGTTCTTTCCTTTGCCCCCCCCCCCCCCCCCTCCTCCTCCTCCTCCTCCTCCTCACTCCCGTTGTGGCTCTTGTCACGGTGCTCCGTTCCTTTCGTTTCTGAAAACTAACTTGTTCCTTTTTGTGTATGTGTATGTGTGTGTGTCGGTGTGTGTGCGTGTGTGTGTGCCTCTCCCTCACTCACTCTCTCTCGCACACACACACGCACACACCGACACACACACACACACATACACATACACACATACCCACATACAAGCACACACAGAGTTGGTGTATGTATGTGTGCGTGTGTGTGTGTGTCTTTCTCTCGTCGTATCTCCTCTTTGGTTCGACTCTGTATGTCGCTCCTCCCTCCTCTTAACGCATCTGTAAAGGAGCACGGTGACGGGCTTTCCATCTCATGAAGTATGGCTTCCGCAGACATCAACCGAGCGGCACATGGTCTGCAAGGCAGGCGCACATATGTGTAGTGTGCCGAATTGGGCTGCGCATGCGTGTGCACGCGGTTATGGTCCCTCGTGCAACTGTTGGGCCGTCGCACCGGCGCCTTCTGTTGTAGGCGCTTGCATAGCGTCTGCGTACCGCAGCGCCCTCTCCGCTCTTCGAGAGTGGTGTTGCATGGTAGAGGAGGGGTTCGAGGAAGAGACAAGAGGTCGCGGAGTACACGTAGGGGCACACCGTGCCCCTTGGCGTCCTTCTCTTCTCTCACCATCTCCACATCTCACGGTATCGGTGCCCACGCTGCGAGTGCATGCCGGCATGACACCGTCCCCATTTTTTCTTTCGCTGACTCACTCACTTCCTCTCTCACTCCGCCCACTGCGCGCCTAACCCCGTCACCTGTCGTCGTGCGGCTCCTCGCGTGAAGAGCCCAACTTCTGCTGGTCCCTCCGCGGCCCTCTGATTAGATATGCGGTTGTGATGGTTATTCGTTCATCTCTGCCCCCCGACGGCCTACAGACACGGCAGCTGTCGTACGGCTTCCATGCACCGCACTCTTCCACTCTGCATCGCATGAGCGCCGCAGCATTCACATGCACGGCAGTGAAGAGATCGCTGGTTTGCGTGCCCTCTCGCTCAACGCCGCACTCTGCGGTAATGGCTCACTCAAGCAGCAGATTGCTTGCAACCTCTTCTTCTCAGCCCACTCCCCTCTTGTGCAAGGTGTATCATGGCCCTGGGTGATGAGGTGTGGCGGTGGTGGTGGTGGGACGACTACGCATGGCCACCCTCGGCACTGTTCCTGGTTGGCCTGTTCTACCGGTCGGGGCACCAATCATCTGAGCTGGAGTGCTGTCCGTCGACGCTGCGAGCGGCACATGCACAAGTCGGCACGGTCTCCCAGCGTACAGCCGGAGTAAGGACGCATCGCCGGTGTACACGGGTTCGGAGTCAGGGGAGTGCAACATCGAGGGAGTCACGCACGGCGAGCTGACCGCCAAAGTTTTCTTTCGCGTTTATGAGGAACGTTGTCCGGTGCTCATCTAACGACCTGCTCAGATGGATGACCGTCACAACCGCCGCTCAGAGGAGGCGGTGCCAAAGCACGCGCTCCTCGATCCACACGGCTAAGACGAGATCACATCGCCGGCTGGCAGTCGCGACTCATACGCGACCACCAAAGACAACGATGCCACACCACATTCACAACTACGTTCGCCCATCAACCGAGTGGGAAGGGTGCACGGCAACTTGTTCTGGTATCGCTTCAGCGATCCGCATCACCGCACCTGGGCAGAAGTGTTCTCTCTGTGCGAGAACCCTCTACGCAGCTCGTGCGCACGCATTGAAAACCAGCGTTCAGCTTCGGTTTTGCAGGCAGTAGCACCGGTGTACCCCTTCACACGCACGGTGCGGCCGTCACTGAGGTGCTGCACAACCGTCGGTGCTGGTGGCTTAGCGAGCTGCGCTATGACCCAGACGACAGGACGCTGAGCGCGGTCTCGTTGCGCCCTGCCAACCTCCACACCTGCACGGGCGGCAGAGGCGCACACATGCGCTTGCAGGTGTGACAACTTCGTCTACATCCCCTCTCGCTGGCATCAGCGTACCCTCAACATTGGCGAGGCTGCCTGCATGCCGGCATTCATCTGAACTCATGGAGCGACTGGTGACGGAGAGGGGGGGGGGAAGAGCGAGGAAGCGGGTGAGGCTGGCGGGCGGCGCGCCTTGTGTCTCTGTGGAACACATGCTTGCTGGTGCTGCTCGCAGTCTTTCTCTTATGTCGCCGCGTGCACCTTCTCCAGCTGAGTTCACCCGGTGGGGACGCTCGAAGCGACACCTTCAGATAAAGACCAGACATTTCTTGAGGGGTGGGAAAGGGGTGCCGTGCGGATGATGGCGGGAAGAGTAGTGGTGGAGGAGAGGAGGAGGCTCGAGCGCAGCGGTGCGTGTCGAGGAGGCCTGTATGTAAAGCGGTGGCGGCTTCAATGTAACACCGTAGACCATCCAAACCCCATCTGGGAAGCAACCTCATGCCCCGCATTGCGCCTGCGAGACGCCATCTCTTTACTTCTCCACACCACTGCTCACTTCAGCGCGTCTTGCTGTCCGCCCATTTCTTGCTTTCTCTCATTGGACTTGAGTCTCACGAGCGATGCGCTTGTGATCGACGGCTCCGCGTGCGTACAACGGGCGGGTGACGGCCAGCGACAGCACAGGCGTGTTAACACGCGAGGAGGCGAAAAAGCAAACACACACGCTCACAGGAGGGCGGGGAGAGGGTTATTGGAACGCAGCGGCACACGTCGGCTGCCGTGGAGAGAGAAGCGCCGTCCCTCACTGCCAAGCGCAGACGTTCCCATCAGGCGGCGCTGCTTCAACTGCCGCTCGCCTTCTCTGGCACGGAAAGGCCTCCTTTGCCGACGAGTGCCTCACGAGGCTGAGATGAGCAGCACAAAACCGGACCTCTCCTGTGCACTGCAGCAGCTCCCACAGCCGATGGGGCAGGGGGCAGGGGAGCGGCTCTTCCTCTACTCGCATGTTCAACGACAGAACCGCAAAGCCGCTGTGAAGGCTCACTGCTTCAATGAAACTGCGGACCTCTACCGTCCCACGATGGGACTGCTCGCCAAGCGCCTGTCGACGCGACGTGCACTCTTGGACGCTGTGGCAGCAGCGCCGCGCGTGCCGTCGGTGCAGCGAGATGAGCCCGCAGCGATCCAATCGTCAACTTCGGCACTGCCGCGTTGCTGGCAGGAATTTCTCTCCCGCACCGCCGAGCGTGAACGACAGCGATTCGTGCGACTGCGAAATCTGAAGCTGCAGGTAGTCGAGAGTGCAGTGGAGGAGTGTACTTTCCATCCGCGCCTCTCGCCTCAAACGAGTCGATGCCCTGCTCGTGACTGTGATAGCTCGGGCGCAGCACTGCACGCAACTCCCTCCACTACCATTATCAATGGCGAGGAGCGAAGCTCCCATGCCCGCACGGAGGAATGGGCGGCTACACTTGCCATGTTCGAGGCCGAGATGCAAGCGCTGCAGAACACACTGGTGCGCTTTCGCCCAACGTGAACGCCATCGACGTATACCCGTCGCGGTTTGGTCTCGCTGACGCGCGTCTGTTCTTTGAGGTGCCCACCACGTCGGCTGCACTTGGCGAGGGGAGAGGGTCTCACGCGTTGTTGGCACGCGTGCGCGTGCTTGTATCTCTCACCGTTTGCACGCGAGCTACACAAGCACCTACACCCAGACGCACAGACGGATGCGTGCCTATCCGTGCGTAGCGCCAACGCTCACGTGTCCGCTCAGCGGCACGCATCGTGTTTCTCGTCATGTGCACCATGGCACACAATGGACAAAGAAGAAGCGTATAATCAGCAGGTGGCACCGGATCGGGATGGGGACCTGTCACCCTGCGAGGAACGCCCTCCTCCCCCTGACGCCTGACATGCCGCCTGAAAGTGCGCGGCAGACGAGCACACGCCCGTACAGACTTGTTCTGAGGTGAGGTCTTTGCAAAACCGCTGGCGTCTTGGTGACAGGCGTAGCGCGGAGGAAAGACGACGGGTGGAGCGTGCCGTTGGTGGTATCGTGTTCTCCCGCCGAGGGATCGCACGCGCCACCACGCACGGCGAGCCCACTTTCCTCAGCGAATGGCGGACTCCTTCCTCTGTCCTCCGCACATCACCGCCACCTCTTCCTTCCTATTGTACCATCTCTTTGTTACTCTGTCAGTCTCCCCGCTACTGTCGGTCGACAGTCGCTCGTCTCGACCTGCATAGGCACCCGACGGCTTATGGCGGTTTCCGCCTCTGTCTTCCTTTCTGAGGACGCTCTCTGCGAAGACACGACGGTGCTCGAGAGGCCGCCGCGCGCGTCGCACACGTGTCCGCGCCATGCGGGTTGCTTGTACCCTTCCACGGCGGGTCTGCGGCGTTGGCTCCCTACCGAGCACTTCCGCGGCTCTGCGTTGCGGGGCACGGTGTATTCACCGCCACCACAGTCCTGACAGAAGTTACTCGCAGGAGATTCAGGACCGCCAAAACGCCTTTCGGTGGTCGGCACATCATGTGTTTCGTCCGCACCAGCACTTCACGTACGATCCTACTAGCTGGAGCCGCACGTTGGAGGAAAAGGTGAAGAAGTCGCGCACCTTATCGCTGGTGGAGCGGGTAAAGACGACGGCAGAGCACATGGCGGAGCGCACTGGCTACATGGCGGCTCTCGACGACGTCACTGAGGGTCGCATATCGAAAGCCCAAAAACTTGCCGAGCCCGAATCCGAAATCGACGTGCCAGACTACTTCTTCGCCGCGAGGGACGCCTCGACCCCGCTGCAGCCGGCCACCGTTTCCGTGAACTCATCCACGCCGTCGAGCGGGTGGACTGCGGTGAGTCTGCAGGAACTCGTAGAGGAGGTACAGCGCCTCCAAAGCCTTCTACACAGTTCACGCTACGCAGGAAACGCTTCTCTCCAGCGGCGCGCCCGTCAAGACGCTGACTTCCACACGACACTGTGGCAGCTCTATGGGCGCCTGTGCGATGCCCGAGTCGGCGAGACGGTGACGCTAGATGCTTGTGTCTTTGGTTGGTTTCTGCTGACACGGAACCTTGAGCCCCTCATCGAGGCTGTGGTGCGTGCGCGTCCGCAAGAGGCAAACAAAGACTCGAGCGAGGGCAGCGATGAGGCAGCGGCAATACGCGATGTCTTCGCTGCCCTCCGCACAGTGGTGCTGCAGCCCATGGTAGAGGGTAGACGTCTCTTCAAGGCTGCCACGTCGGGGGAGTTGTCGTTGGAGGCACTCATTGAAATCCTGAGCATCGCGACGCTGCCATTTGTGCGACGGTGCGCCGAGGACGATGTCCTTGAGAGCCAGACTCTTGTGCGCTACGCTGAGTGCATCTCCGCTGCTGCCAGGCAGCGCGCACTCGACGTCGCTGCGGACCCCGACGCGGCCGAGCACGCAGCCACGCAGGAGTGGCTCGACCCACCGCATCTGGCTGCGTGGGCAACGTCGCTGAAGCGCCTGCAGGCGCATGAGGTGCCGATTCTCGGCACGGTCTCCGGCCTGGAGGTACAGGTGGAGCACGCAGCCGATTACGTGACGCAGCTGCTCGAGACCATCACGGGTGTGACGCCCGGCGGCCATGTGATTGCGAGCCTCTCTCGCCCCCAGCCCAGGACGCAGAAGGCGGCATCTCAGATGCGACAGGATGGTGCACCGAAGCCTGTTTGCCTGGATGCAACGGCGGCACCGCACGGCGTGCAGAACCCGCCGACGGAGAGCGGTGATGCCGTGAACATTCTTGTGGCGGCTACGGCTGTGCTGCACCTTTCTCACCGCACTCCAGGCACGAGCATGGCGCAGGAGGAGGGCGCGCGGCGCATCGTTCGTGCATGTTTGCGCATGCTGACCCACACGCCCAATTACGACCTCTGTCCCGACGATGTGGTTGCGTGGGCGTCCGAGGTCCTTGATGCAGAGCACCTGATGCACATGGACGACCTCTACTCCGCCGCGCTTGGAGGTGGCGGGACGGCCGGAGGGAGTGGGACGGCGGCGCTGCGATTTCTTCTGCTGCTCTCGCGACTGTCCTACGGCTCTGTTGTGCACCGTGGGGCGCTGGGGCGGATGGTACTTTGCCTGTGCCGATGGCCGGAGCCCGCGCACACGAGTTCCAAGGAGTCAAGCGAGTGGCGCCGCCTGCGCGGCGTAGTCATGCGAGGAGCGCTGTGCGTCCTGCAAGTGCCTGACCTAGAGGCAGGGGCCGCGCAGCGGACCAGCGAGGAGACAACGACGTGGCTTGAGGCGCTAGCGTTCGGCGAGTACGGCGGTGTCGTTCCCATGACACTGTGGCGAGATGCCGCTCTCTCGCTCTTTCCGCACCTTTGCTACCACGTCGAGGGCAACACAGCAGCTTCTTCCCTTTCCCCGCCGCGCGTGGGCTCTTCCGCATCGCGTTGCCGTCCAGAGGAGGCGCAGGCTCTTTGCGTCTTATGCTCTCGCTACGTGGCACGGGAGGAGACTGGTGTCTCGGCCCCCGCCAACCTTCGTAGTATCTTCACGGCGCGGTGCATTGCGGAGTGTCTAGCCGTCCTGCTCGGCAACCCGGCGCTGCCAGACGCGCTTCTGAGCTCGGCGGATGCGTGGGATGGCCTGTGTGCGTCGCTGCCCGAGTCGGTGAAGGTGGTGGCAACCTGCATGCAGGAGGTGGTGCGCCTTGATGCACCCCCACCCAAGGTGCTTTCTTTCTGACCCCTTTGCCCCGTCCGCGTGTTGCCTCTCCTGCATCACCCCGGATCCCTACTCGTCTTTGTGAGCTCCTTTGGCGCGGGCTGTTCTCCCTCCCTCTGCCGCACACGCAAGCGCGCACCTACTGTGCAGAAGAAGAAGGCAGAAGTGTAGAGAGCAGTCATCACGGATAACCCCCCCACACACATGCACCTGCATTTTTGGCTTCAGTGCTGTAACCGTGGTAACCAACGCAGCGAGGTGATTTTTCTCTTAACGTACGTGACAGGCTTTTCCGCGTGCCTGCCTCGCTCTCGCTGTGTGCGTTCTCACCGAGGGCTCACAGGGGAAAGTGAATCAACATGAAGCAGAGGTTGCTGTGTCTGTTCTCGCGAGGCATTCACGGCAACGCGCATAAACACAAGCAAAACCGAGAACAAGTGACGTCTAGACCCTGCGGCGGATGAGAGGGAAGTGCTGTCCAGGACTGCAGAGTTTCTGTGCACGCTTCACTGCTACCACACGGCTTGAATGGCCGCAAGGGAGGCCTCTCCCGCCAGTTCCAGTGTGGCCCTGCGCCTCTATACTTGTTTACATTGGTGAGACATCTATGTGTACCCGGCCACTACCCTCCCCCCTTCCGCTCTCCTCCCACGCGCGCTCTTTAGCAGCTTCTTACCTCAGTCCGTCCCCCGCCATCGTCGATAGCCCCAGCTCTTTCTCTCTGAGAAAGTTGGGCGAACACCACCGTGCAGTCACGCACCCTCCACACACACGACAACCAGCGAACGCGAAGACGAGGGAAGGTCGAAATGCCAGAAGAAGTCGTGCTCATGATGGACCTGAAGGGTGTCCTGACATCATCTCCGTTCCCCGCTGCACGGCGCCTTGCAGAGAACATGATGCGGTGCGTCTTCGATCGCGCTAGCTCGCACATTATAGTGAAGCGCATCCAGGAGCGGCCCGTTCCGTTTCTGGCGAAGAAGTACAGCAACTTTTTCTTCACCGTGGCGAAGTTCACAGAGCGCACGCGTGGGCTGAAAGGTGCCTTTGAGCGACTCGAGCTGGGTGAACTGAATCGGCTGGAGTTTATCACGGCGTTCAGGGAGGAGATCGATTTTATGCTGCTTGCCCTCTCCAAGCAAAACCCGGAGGAGCTGGAGGCTATGAACATTGCCTTTCCCAAGAAGGTCGATGCTCTCAAGAAGCGCTTCCCGCTCCTCTGCGACCCTGTCGTGCAGGTGCACATCCGCGAGCTGCTGGATGTTGAGGCCTTCCTGTGTACCATCGAGAAGGTTTCGCCGCGCAAGAACGTGCTGAACCTGCTGCACTACCTGCGCACCAAGAGCCAGCAGGAGATTCGCCTCTTCGCCATCGGCAACGCGTGGGAGTTCGAGGGGCAGTACCGACGTATGGTGACGGCCATGAAGTACTCGGTGGCCGACTCTGTCCCCTTTGCCTACCCGGTCATCTGCCCCGTCGAGTACGGCGAGAGCGCCGGCTCCTACCAGAACAGCTTCCAAGTGACGGGCCTCTTCGATGGATATGTGCAGAGCTACATCTCCCACAAGCGCAAGCCCTATCCTGACATCTTCATGCAGGCGCTGGACGAGGTGCGCACAAGCCGCGTCCCCACCGGCGAGGCACTGCGCTACGATATGAAGCCGAACATCTTCTACTTTGACGACGTGGAGGCGCACTGCGAGGTGGCCCGCGGACTGCCAGGCAACCCATTCACAGAGGTCTTGCTGATTGAGGATGGCGCGTGTGACGTGTACAAGGACATTGTGCGTGCTTTGAAAATGGTCGCGGAGAAAGACCCTTTCTGGGCTGAGGTGGTGGCCGGCGTAGAGAAGGACATCGCCCCGATGTTCAGGCCATCGAGGACCCCAGACGGCAGGCCCACCTCGTGGGTGACGGAGGAGCTGCACAACTACAGCAAAAATTTGCTCTTTGTCGGACCGCCACCGAACGATCTGTGCTCGCCGGTGAGCACTCTCGAAAAAGACCGCTACCGCATGGACGACGAGGACCAAGAGCGTATTCTCTTCTACTGCGCGCAGCACCTGCCCCACCTCTTTCCCCTGAAGATCCCGCCGCGGCCAGAGGCAATCATGAATCTGCGCACACAGCCGGGCCTGGCCACTTCGGCTGGCCCCGTCCTCTTCGAGTACGTCGAGGGTAGTCGCTTCTTTGAGTCGTACCGGCTGACGCTGCGCACCGGTAGCTACATCTTGCGAATTCAGCCGCGCGGCCCGTCTCCTTACGGCTCCGCGGACATCCGCCGCGAGTACGAGACAATGGCGCACCTCTACGAAACGTCACCGGGGCTGCAGATCCCAACGCCCCTGTTGTACTGCGACTCCTACGCTGTGTGTGGACGCCGCTTCTTTCTCCGCCGGTACCGCGACGGTGAGAACATCAACGCCATTTCGCAGCTGATTCAGCCGCGCATTCGCCGGCCTTACTCCCTGCGGCGTGTGTCGATCAATGTGGAACTCCGACCCAAGCTGTTCTACAAGCAGGCGATTGCAGTGCTCTCGGTGCTGCATAATTCGCCGCTGCCGCCCTTCATGAAGCAGGCGGAGGAAGAGATTCGGCGAACAAAGCGGCACAAGCACCCGCTGCTGGCCATGGTGCAGGAAAGCATCGAGATGTACAAGTTGGCGCTGTCCAAGAGCGGCACCGCTGACCGCTTCGGTGTGCAGCTGCGCTCCGCCACAGTGGAGGAGCTGTCGCGTGGCGTTTTGGCCTGCTTTGACCAGACGCAGCTGTCGCACCAGATGATCCCAATGCCGGACCGCCTCGTCGCCCTGCACGGCAACTTCAACCTATCCTCGGTACTCTTCACACACCGCTCACTGGAGGGTCGTGCAAAGTACCCGCCGCATCTGATTGGCATGGTGCAGTTCAAGTTCACTCGACTCGGCGACCCGCTCGTCGACGTCGCGTCGGCGTCGATGTTCTGCTTTCTCAGGCAGCCCGAGGGCATCTACGACGCATCACACGATATCCAGATGATCTTTCCGTCTCCGAGCGACCTCCTGGAGATGTACTGCAGTGCGCGCGGCTACATGCTGCACCTCGACCGTCGCCGCCGCGACGATATCTTCAAGGTGTACCTGGCCAGCCTCTGCCTCCAGCAGGCCACGATGCTCATTACCGACATCGTGTCTAGCACCATTTCGCCGCATGCGAAGCGCTACTCCGATTCTCGCAGCATTGCGCAGGCGGATCAGCTGGCGAAGCGTGGCCTTGACGTCCTCCATAGCCGCACGGCAGCGAAGCTGTAAGCAGGCCCTATGCGAAGTCACTGCATGGTTGCCACTTTGGAAGGAGCTCGATGGGAGGGAACCAGCGCTGCGATGCGCTAAGGGGGAATCAATTTCACCGTCTCTCTCCCTGCCACGTGTTGCAGCCTCCTCCTCCTCCCCTCACCACCAACCGCCCACCGACCCTTTCCTCCGTTCTGGATACGCCCTGCAGCAGCTGTGCGGCGGCCCGTGGCCGAAGCCCATTGCAGACAGAGCGGTGCAAGCCACCTGTTCTCTCTCTCGCTCTCTCTATGTGTGTGGGGGGGAGGGGGAGGAGGAGGTAATGCCAAAGTGGCAGTGGAAGGCAGGTGGATAGCAGAGAGGGTGGACGCAGTGAACTCATAGGCCGACACAGCCACTCTCCACCCCCGATCGACGAGGAACGCCACTCCACATGGCAGAACACCTTCTCCAGACGAACCCCCCACACAGAACAAAACGAAGACGACAGGAGACCATCGGCTTGCGCACTCTCTCCCTGTGAACTAAAAAGTCATAGACGAACGAACGGGCGGAGCGTCGCCTGTGGGCAGCATTCATATTGCATTAACTCGTGGGAGGGGTGGGGTGGGGGACTCTTAAGGGAGCAGCAACCAAAAGGTGAGCCGGAAGTGGCTGAATTCCGCCCCCCCCCCCCCCCCTCACGCTACCTCTCCCGTCGTCGATCAACTTCTGCTGGTCTGTGCTCCGGTGTCTGTGTGCATGTGACCGCCTAGGCACGGGAGAGAGCAAGGGCGATGTGTGCGCGCGAGCGCAACTGAATATCGACAGCACAAACCAAACCAAAAGTCTCCGTTAAACACGCGAAGTACACACACACACACACGCACACAAACGGAGCAGCTCCAAAAACGCATTTTTCTATTTTTTTGTTTTTCGTAACGGATGTGTTCCACGTGCATGCTTTGCTTTTCTGACGGAATCAACCGGCGCAACCGATCAGCGTGCGTGGCTGTCATGATGCTTCTTTCGTCGGTGCACTTTTGTGCACTCGTCTTCGCCTGGCCTATCGCGTTGTCATGGATGTTGCATGCGTGCGTCTTGCACGTACGCTTGTGCGGTGCGTGTGTGTCTCTCTGTGTGTTTCCGTTCTGGTGGGCGTTGCCTGCGTGTGTTTGGGAGCCTTCTATGCGTTCTCGCGCTTGCGGCGCGTGTGGGTTCTTGTGCGAGCGCAGAGCGTACCCGGATGTAACTGGAGGACAAAGAAGGAAGGAAAATGGAATCAGTGCGGCCGAGTCTTTGGAAAGTGCGAGTGCAGTGATCCTGGCACTGGTCTTCCATGAGAAGCGACGCAGCGGTCGATTCGACAGGTGCTTTCTGACGCCTGGGCGGAATTTCCAAAGTTGCAGGACGTCTGCGTTTGCCTGGGTCTGGGCGCATGCCTATTTTGCTGAGGCTGCACCGCCACAGCAACAGTCTGCCGAGATGGATTGTCTCGGTTATCCTGCAATGCTCGTCTGCCGGCCATTCCACTCCATCGAGACGGCAGCCTCTCTTTCCCCCATCTCACCCCCTCGCTCACTCGCCCGTCGCCTCGTGGTGGCCGCATATGGAGAACTTGTAGCGCTTTCCAAATCGCCGTTGTCGACTGAGAGGAGTTGTTCGACGACACACACACACACACACACCGACACCTGCACAAGCGCAGGTAAGGGCACTAACACACGTTGTTATGTGCAGCTGTGACTTGCTGGCGGTTACGAAGCGCGCGCGTGAACGTCAGCGCGCTCGGGTCCTGCACAGATCCAGAACAAAAAGTAACAAAACACCGAAAAACAAACAAAACCAAGAAGGGGGAGGGGAGGGATACGTGACGTAACCCTGCACTGGAGTGCGCGCCACAAGTGCAGTTCGATGTCGCGTGCGCTGCTGAACCACATGGTTGCCGCTGCTTATACATTGGCGGCTTTTTGTTTCCCCTCTCGCTGTCTCGGCCTGCCTGCCAGCGAGTTGCGCACCACGTCCGTGCTTCCGCGACTGCTCCTTTTCCTTCGGCTGCTCATTCTTTCGATCCTGCGTGTTGTTCCTTTGTGGCGGTACTCAGATCCTGCGTTGTGCACTCTGTGCTGCCATTTTAATCTCTTTATCTCTGCCTGGCGTCCTCGTCGGGAACTTGTCGCGGTGCCGGTGAATCTGCCCGCAGCGCCATGTCGATGGAGTCGGCGATAGGTGAAGTGCACACGGACTTCAGGGGTTGCAGCCTGCTGCCTGACTTTGCTGCGGTGGCAGACGTCTCTGAGCGCACCGGGGTAGGGTACTTGCAGTACAGCAACGGCGCCATCTACGAAGGCGAATGGCTGAATGGCGAACGCCACGGCCTTGGGGTGTGCTACTACCCTTCCGGCAACATCTTCGTTGGCCAGTTCCGCTCAGGGCTGATGGAGGGGCCGGGCACGATGTTCTTCGCGACGGGCGAGTGTTTCAGCGGCGAGTTCAGGGACTCGACTATCTACAAGGGTGTCTACAGCCGTCAAGGGCGCGAGATCTGTGGGGTCTGGAAAGACGGCAATCGTGTGAGTGAGACGCACACCAAAGCACCCGAGGTACTCCAGCGTGCCCGCGCAGCCCTCTTCGCGACCATTGTAAAGCAAGTCAACGAGTACCTCTGGGGAGCTGCAAACAATCCAACAAAACTCGTGCTCTCTGCACCGCCCGAAGGCGCAGCACTGCAGGCACCTCTTGACATCCTCAGTTCTAGCACGGACGCGAACGGCACACCCACAGCGCCCCCACAGCACCTCACTGTGATGCCCACCTTCGATGCAGGAAATCAGAGTTTCATGAGCGTCCGATTCCGCCCTAACACGTCCCTTGCGGACGGCGAGGCGAAGAGCAGCGCGCATGGCATTGTCACACAGTACGGTTCCCCTGCCACAGTTTTCGCCTGCGCGGCGCCGGCCCCAAACGAGATCTTTTCTGTCTGGCGCTTCACGCTGCGCTGCTTCGTCTTTCTCTTTCCTTTTTTGTCACTGCCGTGGGTGCCGGTGGCCCCGCTGCGCATCACCTCGATGCATGAGGAGAGAGAGTTCGTAGTGAGTGGGGCTGCGCTGCGCAGCGACTTCGACGCACCGTCGTTCTCCATGTGCGTCATTGCTGTTGGAATATTGTGCCAGATCGTCGCCATCATTCTTGTGGCTTCCAGGGTTCCGCTTGGGCAAGTGCAAGATGGCAAGCTGACACTGCCGGAGATGGTCGTGCCCTGTGTGCTGTGGCTTCTTGTCGCGCTGGTGAAAGCGTCCTACATAAGTTTTTTCCGATTTCCACACGGGCTGGAGAGGGTTGACCGGCGGCTTACACCGAAGCTGTCGGCCCTGGCGGCGAGCCTGGTCGATGCAAAGTCGAGCGTCTGCATCTTTACCTACGACGACGATGGCAAAGGCAAGGTGATGAACCGACACTACAAGTACCGCTGGCTGCTCTTTGGCGTCGTGTTGGGCTTGATGATGAGCCTCTCCGCACCGGCGACGCGCTGCGGGTTTGGGCACAACATGTTCGGCTCTAACGGCTTCCAACTGACAGCCACCCTTTTCGCCTTCTTCGCCACGTTTTTATTTGCGGCGACGCTGACGTTTTCGGTGCTCAAGATCACGGACATGCAGCGCGAAATCCGGGCAAAGCTGCACGTGCTGACGAACCTCGCCTTCTTAGAGTGCCGATGCCTCATGAGCCCCAGCAAACATGCGAGCATGGCCTTCGATCTCGACCAGAGCTTCAATGCCAAGAACGTGTTCAGCGGCTTTCCAGGCTGGTACAGTCTACGCTCCCTCATCCTCTACGCCTCTGCGTGCGCCAATCACCGCGCGCGCACCGCCGCGATACGCGTTTTCTGGTTCGCGCTCGTGTGCGCCTTCATTGTGGGCATCGCCGACACACTTCTGATGACCCAAAACAACAGGCCCGGCGATCGGTACTACTCCACCGCCCACTCCTACGCGTTCTTCACCTTTCTCTTCTGGGGTGCGTTGCTGCATCGCTACCTGTACGTGTGCATTTCCACCCGCCGCGAGCTGCAGCACCATCTGTACATCATGGACATCGCCGGGCTGTATCACCGTGTGAAGCTGAGTGACTCGGAGGCCGGCGACATCATTCAGCAGTGCCGCCGCATCTCCGAGAGCAACGACACGGAGCCTGAGATATTCCCTGTGATGATCTACAGCTTTGTGGTCTTCTTGACGGTCATTCTGAACTTAGCGGCCATGACAGCCATCTGCTACCAGCTAGGTCGGGCCATCTACCGCTGAGCGTCGGACTGCGCGTGGACGGGTGGTGGGAGGGGCTCGGAGAAAGACGGATGAAGAATGCTGCCGCTTGGATGAGGACGCGGCGGCAGCGGCTGTCGTACACATGCGTCAGTTTGCGGGTGACGGGTAGGGCACGCGCTCTTGTGCGCACATGTATTTTGGGCCTTTCCAAAGATCTCGGCTGATGCTGCGTGCATTCTCGGACAGGCCTTCCCACCCCCCGCCCCCCTCGCAAGTGCCACCGCACATCGTATCCCCGCTCCCCCGTTGTTTTTCTTCTTTGTTGCGCCTTTGGCTCTGTGCC
>CM004657.1:0-10925 GCA_000410695.2 Leishmania arabica | reverse complement strand
CCCCCCCAGCCCCCCTAAGGCACAAGGTCCATCTGCGCGCCACTCGACGCTCAGTGCTGTTGTTATGTCACTGACTGCCCTCACTGCCAAGCGTGTTCGGCGCACATGGGAGCCAGAGGAGAAGGCTTGGCACGACGATGCGTTGGAGCTGCCGTGGGAGGATGTTCGACCCGAGCTGCACAAGGCATCCATCTTCGCCTTGAAGAATGTCTTCTTCTTTTCTCACGCCACCCCCGTGCAAGCGCTCGCGCTACGCGTCCTCACGCAAGCAGGTACAAGCGCTGTCGTTGAGGCCCCAACTGGAAGTGGTAAGACCCTTGCGTTTCTTCTCCCCATCATGGAGCGGTGTGTGCGATCTTGCGAAGCGTATGTAGCGTTGCATCAGCGACCACCCCTGTTTCGTTACGTGCTTGGCGTCATCTTCTCGCCGTCGCGCACGCTGGCTGAGCAGACATTCGTGGTTGGCCGCAGCCTGGCGGCTCGCTACCCCTTCAACATCCAGTTCGTCCTCTGCGACGGCGTTGTCCAGAAGCCTGCGGCAGTACTGCAGCACCTCCAGCGCGGGGCCCGTGGTGCGGGCACGATTCTCGTCACGACCCCCAAGGACTTTGACCAGCTGCTTCCGATGCTGGAGGAGGCTCAAAGGACGCCGCTCAGCCCGTCCAGTGATGACATCGCGGATTTCGTGGCGCCGCAAGATGAGGCAATGCAGCAACGTTACGTTTCTCGCAGAGCGCAAGAAAACACCGATGCGGAGAAGAACAGTATCTCTCGTGATAGTGTACGCTTCTACTCGACATCAGAGGCGCGGTTCATTGTCGTCCTTGACGAGGCAGACCTCCTCTACAACTCCCCCGACATGCGCAACACGGTGCAGCAGTTTGCGGCTGCCTATGGGTGTACCCGTGATCCTGTGAGCCCGTCGCCGCGCCGCCGCAAGTCAGCCGCGAAGAAGCGGCCTGTGCCCGAGAAGGTGACCGGGCCGGCCGGCGCGCGGCTGTGGATGGACTTTGCGTTTGTCGGGGCCACTGTCGCCACCTCGCCTTCGCTCAAGGTGTATGCCGAGAAGGTGTGCGCGGAGTGTGCTAGCACCTTGCACACGCTGGCGCTGCGGTCCAACGACGACTTTGTCTCACAGCTGAGCAACCGTTTCGTCGTGTGCGACGCCGCCAACTTTCTGCCGTATTTCGTCCAGCTCATGAACCTGCACGCGTCGAAGAAGCACTTTGTCTTCTTCAACAACTTTCGTGTTCTTCTGTTTGTGCAGCGGCTTTTCTCTGTCCTGTGCCACAGCACACGCCCACTCCTGTACATACCGAAGGTGTTTGTGATGTACGAGGGCATGACGGAAAGTGCCCGCATCGATCAGTACAACCAGTTCCTCACCCACGTGAGTCGCAGCAACGAGGCCCGCAAGCCGAAGAAAGCCCTCTCAGACGCAGAGAAGAAGAACCAGGTCTTTACGAGCGGCTGGAAGCGCGACGGCACCGTGAGCATGGGCACGGGCGCCATTCTCCTCTGTACCGATGTCGCCGCCTTTGGGCTCGATGTGCGGGATGTCGACTATGTGTACCACTTTGAGCCACCGGCCACGGTGCAGTCGTACATCCACCGCGTTGGGCGCGTGGGCCGCATGGGCATGAAGGGAAGCAGCATTCTGCTCCTTCCCTGCGACGCCGACTCGACACCGATGCAGTCCACCCGTGAGCGCAAGATGGACAGCACACGCTTCCACACCGTCACCAACACCAAAAAACCTACAGCACAGCTCCAAGCGCCGTGCATCAGCGCTGACTCGCTCCCAGAAGAACGCCGTGCCTACGTGGCGGAGCTTGGCAAACACAGCGCGCTGGAAGAGTACACCCTCCCGCCATTCGCCCCTATTACCTCCACCCTCCGGAATTACATCACGCAGGACGACAAGCTTCTAAAGCTCGCCAAGCGCGCCGCAATATCCATGTGTGAGGCGCCGCAGGGCGAGGAGGAGAAGGCGTGGTTCCACCCACGTCTCGCGGTGCGTGCACTTCTTTTGGATTAGCTCCCAAAGACCAGCACTTCGGGTGTCTCCGACCCCTCGGTGCGGGGACACCAGTTTTAACGGCAGCCGTCCTGATCTCTCTTTTCGTATAACACCGCTATCAAGGGGCCAAACACCGCCTACACACGCGAGGCGAGCGCTAACGAAGTGCATGCAAGCCGCCAAGACATGAGAGCGGCGCTTCTTCCTCCCGACACTCGTATCCTCGTGTCAAGGATTCCCGCGTTTGCCGTGAGTGTCGTCTCGGACGAAACGCGGGCAAAAGGAAGAAGGTGATGCCTTGTGGCGCGGACCTTGAGGCGCTGCCCTGAGATGATGAGCCACAAACGTGGAGGCCACGCCGCACTCGTGTCTCTTCTCCCTCCGCTAACTTCACACCGTTTCTGCGTTTCCCCTTTTCACGTTGTTTCGATTGCGTCCTGTGCTTTCCCTTGCACCCACTCCTGTTGTGTGCAGCAGGGCGTGCGCCCCCCCCCCCGCCTGTCTGCCTGCCTGCCTGCCTGCCTGCCGGCGCCCACGTGCATGCTTCGTCTCTGCATTGTGTAGGGCACGTGAGCATGTGGTGATGTTCAGCTACAACAACATCATTGAGAAGGGGGAGCCCCTCAACAAGGAGATCATCGACCATGTATTTGACCATGTGACCGAGTTCCCGACGCCCACGATGGTGTCCGTAGGCGACGGCAAGGCCGACTGCATAGTGCTCGAGAACTTTTTGACGCACGAGGAGTGCGACCAACTCATAGCGGCCTGCGAGAAGGTGGGCTACACTTTCTGGCTCCAGAAGAACCACCACGACGCCGACGGAGAAGCCACGTGCGACAGCGGCTCTAAAGCGGTGCGCGTCGTGGACACCATCGAGGCAAACTTTCCGCACCTCTCGGCGAAGCTGTACGAGCGCATTGCCCGTGTCGTCTCTCTCAAGCCGAAGTGTTTTTCGGAAGATATGCCTAACGCCGAAGAGCTCTTCGAGCGTGAGCTCGCCGGCACGTGGGTGCCCCACGCCCTCTCCGAAAATCTTCTCTTCGGCCGCTACCACCCTGGTGGCCACTTTATGCCCCACGTGGACGGATCCACCATTTTGGACCTCAATACCCGCTCCTTCTACACGCTGCTCATCTACCTCAATGACTGCTTGCATGGCGGAGAGACGTTTGTCTTTGAGGGTGAGCAGTGCAACGTCATGTACCTGGACGAGAAGGAGAACCAGTACCGCGGCAACGCGACACAACGGGTGGGAGCCGTGTACCCCAAGAAGGGCTCAGCCGCATTCTTCTACTACAACCTGCTACACGAAGGGGCGCCGGTACTGCAAGGTCACAAGTACATCTGTCGCGCAGACCTGCTCTACCACCGTACGCCCGCCATTTTCACTTCGGAAGCAGATGAGAAGGCGTTTAATGCGTACCAGGAAGCGCGCCTTGCCGAAAGCCACGGAGATGCCGAGCGGGCGTGTCAGCTCTTCCAGCGCGTTCGCAAGCTCTCCAAGGGTGTCGCATCCATCTTCCAGATCGAGTAAGCACGCATAACAACAAAAAGGAAGGAGAGAGCGGCAACATGACTTTGCGCCCTCCAGCATTTGTAAGCTCCGCGTACTTGTCTATCTGGCCCAAGTAGCGGGCTGCTGCTTCTCCTACTTCTGTGAACCCGACGGCAGCCATGATCCACCTTGTTCTGTTGGTGCACGTGCTGTCGTCGTTCTGGGCACACTGCGCAGCGTAGCGCCCTCCCCTCCCCCTCCTGACGGACGCTGCAAAGGAGGTAAGGGCTGGCTGGGTGGCGTATCCACGCAAACCATGAGGAGAGGCGCCACCACATCCTCAACGAGTTTTCTGTTTCCACTGTCGCTAGTAACGAATACGGCCGCTACCGTGTGACCCGGGTCCTTGTCTGCTGTCTGCCTTGCCCTCGAAAGCAGCACAAAAACGTCGTCAGAACCAGAGTGGTCAGCGCAGCCCCGCAATCCCCCCTCTTCTTCCGCCAGTGTACCCAGACGCACATGCTTGTTCTTTTCAGCCGGTGTGGAGCTGGTGGTACTACGGGAATGACATACTCTTTTTGTATCTCTCCCTTCGCTTTCTTCATCCTTCTTTTCTACGTGTTTCTCGCCGTTGCTGTGCTACGCCGTTCCTCTCCGCCATTTCCTCCTACCGCAGGGGCCTGTGCCGTTCCTTCTCCACCTCAGCCGCCGGATTTTTTTCGCGGGCCGCATGCAGCATCAAGAGGACTACGCCTCCAACGCCTCCAAGGATGATCAATACTTTGAGAGCTACGCGGACCTCAGTGTCCACAAGGTGATGCTTCGCGATCGTCCGCGCATGGACTTCTACAAGGCCCTCCTCACTGACAGGTCTGTTGTTGAGGGCAAGGTGGTGGTGGATGTGGGCTCCGGCTCAGGCATCTTGTCCTGCTGGGCAGCCCAATCCGGTGCGGCGCACGTACTCTCTCTTGAGGCATCGTCCCTGGCGAAACTGCAACAACACATTTTTGCCGACAACAATCTCTCTGACCGCGTCACCGTCATAGCATCCACGGTCGAGGAGCTTGTCGCTGCCGGCGTCGAGGTATTTCTGAACGAACACCCGTGCGTCCGCCTCCACGGCGGCGTGGCGCTTGTAGTGTCGGAGTGGATGGGCTTCTACCTCTTCCACGAATGCATGCTGCCCTCCGTGCTACGAGCCCGTGACTTTTTCCACGACGTGAACGCAGCCCTTCAGTCTTCGCTTGCCGTCTCCATGCTTCCTTCCCACGGGCGGCTCCTGGCGGCGCCCATCACACTGAAGCCCTACTACGCAGACACCTTCGCTGCCTTTTGGGACTCCGTGGACGGTGTCTCCCTGCATGCCCTCGGAAAACTCGACTTCGAGGAGCACGTTGAGGCGACGTCGCCGTTTGTGGACGTCATGCCACGGCGTTCTTTACTGCACGACGGTGTGGTTTTTTGGGAAGGCAGCTTTGACACGCTTGCAGTTGACGAGCTCGCTAGCATCGTGGCGGCTCGCACCTTTGACTTCTCAACTTCCGTCACCACCGCTTCCGCGAGGGCTAGTCTCGACGAGACAGGGCGGTTCACCGTGGAGGGTTTTACTCTGTGGTTTCAGGTCAGCTACGGCGACGCCATCCTTGACACCTCTCCCCTCGCCCCACCGACGCACTGGAAGCAGACCACGGTTCTCCTGCCCCGTGAGTTCCGCGATGAGAAGACCGTTTCGTTTCACTGCCTCGATGAGCACTTGGAGCTGACCCTCCGACTGACGGCGGAAGACCTTGCGCAGCGGTGCTACAAGATCGAGTTCGAGCTCAACTAGCCAACGCAGCGATCCCTTCTTTGTGCGTGCCACTGCTTAATGAGTGTCACCTGCCGCGAATAATTTCCGGATCTTTGCACTACCGCTATCTTGCTCTCTTGGTTGCGCACGTCCGCTGCCTGCGGTTACGGAGTGCTTCCCAACGTTGAGTCCCTGCAACGCAGACAGGTGCCGGAGTGAACGGGAGCGGTTTCGCTGTGGTGTCTCTATGTCCTCGTACCAAGAGGGACGTCACTGCCTCCGGCTCCTCTGTTGTGCACCACTCCATAGAAGGGAGTCGGGCTTATCGCAGCTTTGCTCTATGCACGCTGCTGCCTCTACACTGCGTCCACTTGTGTCACGGTCTCATTCTTGTCTCCCCCTTCCCTCTTCCTCTTATGGTACTCTTCGACCCTCAGTTTACGTAAGAGAGCGCTGGCCGGCAGCGCACGTGTCGACGTTCTCCCGCCGCACTGTCTCCTTCTGTCTTTTTCTTTCTACTGTGCGCGCCGACACCATGTCCACCGGGACCATCTCCGCTGCCGCCCTGCAGTACTTTGACTCGAAGGGCATTCAGTCGATTCTAGATGAAGCGATGCACGACTTGGTGCTGGAGATGCCGGCAGACCCACTCGTTTTCCTCGAGGAGGCCTTCCGCAGGCCGACCCCCCTTCACGTCATTATCACCGGTCCACCCGGCAGCGGCAAAACAACGCTGGCAGCCAAGTTGGCTGCCCATTATGGCATCACGCACGCTGCTGCCACTCCCGCCGCTGCCGGAGACATGGCGATGCCAGCTGATGTGCTCGTCGAGCTGAAAACTCTGCAGAAGGATGGTAAGGGCTGGGTCCTGGACGGTTTCCCGCAAACGCGCGCAGACGCGATTCAGCTGCAGACGTCAGGAATATCTCCTCAGCAAGTCTTTGAGCTGCAAGTCCCACTAGCAGTGGCGCTGGAGCGTGCCCTCGTCACAACGGCTCATCCATCCAAAAACACCGACGAAGCGACGGCGATTGCGAAAAACTACGAGCACTACGATGTTCGCCGAATAGAGGTCACCATTTCCTACCAGCATTGCTACCGTGGCATCGATGCCACTGTCTCCGCCGAGATGGTGGCTGCGGAAGCCATGAAGGCTATCGACGCGTTACAGCTCGTGTGAAGCCGAAACATCACCGACAGCGCCTATGAAGGTCGAACACTAATAGGGTAGTCTCATGTCGCTACACCGAAGTAGGGTTAACAGCTCCCGTACACGTTTTTTTTCTGATGAGTTGCGGCTCCAGTGGTTTGTTCCTGTACGATGTAATATAGAGCACCCGTGGCTGCCTCTTTGCTCCAGGAGGGGGAACGTGCTTGGCTCTGTCGCCGGTGTGTATCAGCCGTGAAGTAGACGGTTGCAGAGTGCATCAAGAAGACAGATACATTATGCCGATCGTTTCTCTCTCTCTTTGCCCACTGTTTCAGCTACTCGACGCCGCACAGCTGGAGCTGCAGGCCTCTTGCGCAGTTCTCCACGTGGACGACTCTGCCAGGCGATACGAAGATGTGCAGGCAGTATTTCTTTGCTCTTTTACTTCCATCGCTTTCTTGGACCAGCGTGCACCTGTTCTTCTCCAGCTCCCCCCGCCTCCCCTCATCTTCCTATCTCCCGCCCATTCCATGTGGCCTAACGTCCCCGCCTCTCCGTCGCAGGGCGATCATGCTCTCTATCTCCGCCGTGCAGCGGCGGTACCGCCTGTTTCACCCTGTTCGTCAAACTGTGCCTTTCCACTTTAACCCCGTGCAGTCCATCTTCCCGCTCATCTACGAGAACAACCTCCTCGCCAGGCCGCGCCTCAGCTGGAAGGACTATGAGGGCAGGAAAGAGTTCGATGCCGATCACCCGCTCCCCGTTGTTGGGACGCGGCTCAATGAGCGCACCACTACGCACAAATGGTCTCACTGGGATCAGTACATCAACCCGCAGATAACACAGAGCTGGATTTCTCTGACGCAGTCGCCCGAGTACGTTGGGCCTCGCAGCGGGCACAACGTCATCAAGATGGGATGGATGAAGATTGGCGGTAGCTGGAAGTACTCTCGTAGCTACAACGATGCACGGCGTGGTTTTGCCAAGGGGCAGTGGCAGGAGCGGAAGATGACGCCTCGCTTCATGCTGGCACCGCGCGTGTCCGCCGGAGGCCCGCGCAATCGGTACGAAGGCAAGGCGTCCTTCTCGCGACTGAGCCTCAGCAAACTGCTGTGGGCTGTGGATACAGGCCGACTAAACCCGAATGAAACCATCACTCTGTATCACCTTCGCAATGCGAAGGTGATCGCCGATCGCGAAATTGTGTGGCCGGGGATGGTGCTGCTTGCCGGTAACGTGGAGCGTGTGCCTTATCCGCTGCACATCGAGCTGCAGAACGCGTCGGCAAAAGCAATCCAGCTGCTCGAGGAGGCCGGTGGCTCCTTCACAAATGTGTACATGTCTCACGAGGGCCTCTACCAGGAGGTACACCCGGAGGAGTTTCCCACCTTTATGGAGCAGGAGCTGCCGGAGAGAAAAGGGCTGGAGAACTTTGCAACAAATTCGCGCAAGCGGGGCTGGCTGGCGCAGTGGTACGAGGACGAGAGCCGCTATGCCCACCCCGGCGCTGGGCGACGCAGTGCACACTACATCCGCCCGCCGACCGATCGCGATTTCCCCGCCACGATCGAGGAATACGAGCTTGCGAAGCACCACCAGAAATGGCACCTGAATCAGCCTGGAAGCGCTACCGTGCTGCCCTGGCATTCTCTCAACACCGCTGACATGGCACGGCGGTCAGCCGGGCGACTGTAGCGACACACTCGTCCACGTCGACGTGCAAGAAGAGGCACGATTGCTCGCCAGCTCGTTGTTGCGCGCGCGTGTGCCGTTGTTGGCTTTTGTTAAGCACTGCACACGACAAGTTAAGGCGCTGCCTAGGGCAGCGGGTGGCCGAACACACAGCGAAGAAAAACACACGTACAAGCTTGCGCATCTGCGCCCCTGCGCGACAGCCACGCCAACCCCTCAAATCCCCCCCCCCCCACCCCCCGCCTGTCGAACGCGGCCTGCGCATGTCAAAGCATGAAGCTTGTTCTGGTATGAGCAGGAGCGCTGAAGCGACCAGAGCCTCACCCCTCCGCGTCTCTCCTTCGCTTCCCTTCGATGATTTTCATCAACTCGCTGCTCTTTAACCCCTCCCTCCGTTTCCCTGCCCGGAAGCTGCGCCGAAGACTCCCAGCTTTTTTCTCAACGGCGTTCACACCCCGTCTGCGAGGCAAGGCACCAATGACAACGCGGGTGGAGCTGCGCAAAGTGCAGGTGGTGGATCCGAACCCCAGCAAGTTCGACGCCCCGATTCGCTTGCACCTAGTGCTCGACGTGTTTGAAAAGCCACCAAAAGATGCTATCGACGTGACCTTCACCTGGTCGCCGGTGTGGGACTTCCCTGTAGACCAGGAGCTAGACGCGATGGAGGTTGGCCCCTTGACAACGCTCGGCAGGCACGAGTTCACTATTGAGAGCGATCCCCCCAACGTAGCCGACATCCCAGATCCGACCGGTCCCACTGCCTTGATCGTCTCACTCAAGTACCAGGGACACGAATTCCTCCACATTGGATACAACATCACAGTCACCTGCGAGGGCGATCTTCCAGATGTCTTCACCTCAGCCGACATGCTCACCCGCCACATTGGTAAGTGCTACCCTAAACTGCGGGATATTTCATGGGACGCGCCGACCCCGGCAACAGCCTCGCCCTTGGACTCGGACGCCGATAGCACTTGCGATAGCGCCGACGGCCCCTGCAAACGCGCAAAAATAGAGAATGAAACGCAATCATAGGTCTCCTACACTGCATTGATCCCTGTGAAGCGCTCGTATATGGGTGCCGTTGCCGTGCACCACTGTTTAAAAGAACCCGCAAACGCGGCGGCGGTGAAGTACGCGGCCAGACTCTTGAGACGTGTGACTCCGTGGTCATGATCACTCAGAGGACTTTTTGCAACCTTGCCACAAGATGTTTCGACAGGCTGTCATGACGTTTTCTGAGTTTCTCACAGAACATGCAGCCACACAGCGATCTGCAGAGGACGACCTGTTCATCGCAGCACTGGTGGCCTCCGAGAGGTTGCTGCTGAGACACTGAAGATGTCGACTCGTATCGTTGTCTGTTCGCCAAAATATCCACCACGCGCGGGGAGGAGGGACGGAACGCAGCCCTATCTGGGTTTCATCTCGCCTGCCACTCTTTGCTCCACAGTGGCTCTCTCTCTCGAAGAAGCAGCACGAGAATATGCGTGCTTACCTGACAACGGCTCTCCATGTCCGTTTGTTTGTTGAAGCGGTGGATCGCTCGTTAACAAATGTTCCCCAGTGCCACAATGCCTCTACCACACACATCATCTCAGTCGCCTTGGCACCCATGGGGCACACCAGAAGCAGTACAGCCGTGGTGTATTCTTTTGATACCTCCAGCAGCGCTGTGGGCTCGTGCGATGCGCAGAGTGACTTTGTGACACATCTGTTCTCAAAAAAAAGTCGCCATTGCCACTTCGGCTACGGTGCACTAAGGCGGCGATCCTGCTGACTCGATGACAGCCCGGCACTCTTGCAGCTCCGCGACCCTACCTTTGCAGTCCAGCCGCAACACCCGCTCAATGCACATCAGAAATGTGCGTCAAGTATATTTCCCGCTCTGACGCAGCATGATCACACTGTCTGCCTTTTGCCCGGGCTTCTAGACTGCCCTGCGATTCAACGCGAAAGACCGTGATGTTATCAATGCTTCACGCCCAGCTGGTGCAGTTGGCGCGTATTCATCAAAGAAACTCTTCCTCCTCTCTAGAGCTAGTTGCTTCCTATCCCTCTTCTTTCTCGGTAACACGACTAGCAACGCGCTTTTCAGTAGCGTCTAATCGAGCTTCCGCTGCTCTGGGCTCCCTTCGCCGTGTACGTTCATTAAATGTGCCCGTCGAACAGATACACCATTATGCGCTTTGCTTCTTCTTCAACAGAGAGAGCTCTCGAGAGGCAGAATGAGCGATCTACACCAACACAGTAAACGTGCCCACTCCACGATTGGGGAAGACCGCACTGGTTTCACTGCGAGCTAGAAGTAGGAAGCCACCTAGCATAGTATAGTCATGCTCTCGTCTCAACGGGCTGTGACACCTTCACACAGCTTTACGTCTCACGCTTCAAGCAACCAGCCTGACACTATAGGCAGTGTACCCAACCCTTCCCTTACCAGCGCACGTGCAACCACCAGTGCGCCGAGGTCAACAAAGCAAAGCGGCTTTCTGAGTGGTAGGCAGACAGCGCCAGACAGACCCCTATCCAACCGGCGCGCACGGCTATATGTACGGGTACGTTTACGTGTACTTGAGCAAGCTAGGGTTTTTAACTCCACTGATTCCTTGCACCGCGACACCCTCTCCAACTGGACGGGTGCGTGACGGTGTACTGGTGTACTGGTGTACTTTTGTACGGGTGCACTGGTTAGGGTTAGGGTTAGGGTTAGGGTTAGGGTTAGGGTTAGGGTTAGGGTTAGGGTTAGGGTTAGGGTTAGGGTTAGGGTTAGGGT
>CM004656.1:568489-580550 GCA_000410695.2 Leishmania arabica | reverse complement strand
GTGTGTGTGTGTGTGTGTGCTACCTCCTCGCCATTCTTTTTTTTTGCCCTTTTCGTTCACCATGTCATTTCTTCTCGCACATGCATTCACGCGCGTACGCACGCACAGCACAGCCAGCGTTGCTGTCACCGCCCACCCCTTGATTCCTTGTGTCCTCCTCGTATCTGCGCTACGTTCTCGGGATCGAAAATGAAGAAAGGCTCGGCCACTGGATGTCGGCCAATGCTCTCCGAGAAGCGTCGGGAGGCGTTGGGCAAGATGTACTCCCTTGTCGGCACGCACAGTGCGGTGAAGCTTTGCCGCTGGCAAAAGTCGATGATGAGGGGGCGTGGTGGATGCTACAAGTGGACCATGTACGGCATCAAATCACACCGGTGCATGGAGGCGACTCCGAGCATGGCATGCGCGAACAACTGTGTCTTTTGCTGGCGCCTCAACTCAAACCCGACGGCAGCGGAGTGGAAGTGGATGGTCGACGCACCAAAGGATGTCGTGGAGGGAATGATATCGAGTCATCAAGCCCTGATCAACGGTGTGCGTGGGATGCCCGGCGTAACGGATGAAGCTCTCGAGGAGGCATTGGCTCCCCGTCACTGCGCTCTGTCCCTTGTCGGCGAGCCAATCATGTACCCGTACGTGAACGAGTTTCTAAACTTGCTGCACGCCAAATCGATATCTTCCTTTCTTGTCAACAATGGTCAGTTTCCGGATGCGATCCGCAATCTGGCTCCGGTAACGCAGCTTTACCTGAGCGTAGATGCTCCGAACCAGAAAACAATGAAGATTCTTGACCGACCTGTGCTTCCAGATTACTGGGAACGCTTCAACGAGAGCGTGAACAACATGCGAGAGAAGAAGCACCGCACCGTGTTTCGGCTCACCATGATTGATGGATTCAACATGGAGCCGGAGAACCTACCCGAGTACAAAGAGCTGTTTGATCGAGGGCAGCCGCACTTCATCGAGATCAAGCGTCTCACGCCGGCTTTTTCCGGCAATCTCAACACCATTCTTCGCATCAAGAACGTTCCCTCATGGGAGAAAATGAAAGCGTTTGCCCAGCAGCTCTGCGGCGCGATTGGCGACGGATCGCACTACACGGTGGCAAGCGTCCACGAGCACTCCGGCTGCATCTTGCTGGCGCATCAGCGGTTTGTCTTCGATGGCCAAGTGCACAGTTGGATCGACTATGACAAGTTCGACGCCATCGTTCAAGACTCCGCTCGAGCTGCAGATATGGTGCCGGAAGACTACCTGCTGCCTACACCGACGTGGGCACTGTTCGACTCGCCTGCGGAGGGGTTTGATCCAGCACAAAAGCGGCACGTCTCCAACAAGCGGCGCAAGCACATGGAAAGCGTGGCAGCAGCCTCGCCTCAGCTCGATGGGTGTTGCTTCACTAGGGCCGAGTCTACTGCCGTTGAATCTGCTGATGCGTAGTCGCTATCTTCACAACACACTAAAAGTAGTCCTTTTGCACTTGGAAAGCGACAGGGTGTTAAAGAACTCAACCCAAGCCAAGAAAAAACGCAGAAAACAGCTTCACGATGGACTCCTGCCAGTGACTGCGGAGTACGCGCGGCTGTGTGTTGTCATCTTAATACCACTCGACAGATTGAAAAGTTTCGGCTTTCCATTGGGTGCTTATACGGATGCTTCCATCAGTCTTGGTGATGTCTATCTCTGCGCGCGTCTATTGCGTTGGTGTATACCGGGGGCTCGGCACGGAAACCCCTGACTTCCAAGGCAATATACGAAAAGTTACGCTGTGCGTGTGCGTGTGTGCGCCTTGTATCTATTTCTCTTTGTTCGGCTTCTTCGTCGACGTCACCCTCTTCCCCGTTTCCTTCTCGCTCTCCGTTTACCTCTACCTCTTTGCTGCTCCCACCCCCAACGCACACGCACACACTCACACACACACACACAAACGTGTAAACATGGACTCTTGTCCTCCTGCTCCCTGCGTGTGTGCAGTTTAGGAAGCGCTCCATGCGACTCAACGCTCTACCGGTGCGAAATATGGTTTGCTGCTTGCCCGTTAAAGCCGCCAGTACTTGCCTTCTGTTCTGCGCATCGTAGTGCTGCAAACATGTCGAGCATGCCTCTCTTAGACGACGCACGCCTCTCACGTGGTGTGGGTATCCGGTTTGTGTCGCTTGTCGTACCTGTGACTGTCACCATGTTGGCCGTGGTGTGGAGCCTCTCCTGCCTCTCGCCTATCTACGTGAACAGCCAGGCGCCGCCTCTGCCGGCGGTGGTAAACGAGAATGACGCGGGTACTGTGGGCGAGAAGTTTGTGTACTCACTGGTGACGGCCCTGATCGTCGTTGGGTGCGTCGTGGCCGCAACGTTTGCAACTGTGGTGCTCTATCACTTCCATCTCCAGTTTGTATTGTATGGCTGGCTGGCGTTTTCGGCAGTGTCGATGTTTTTTATGCTGCTGTGGATTTGGCTGGACTTGTTCTGCACATATTTCCAAATCCCTTACAACGTCATTTCGATGGGCATCTTTGTGTGGAACTTCGGGGTGGTGGGTCTCATTGCCCTCTTTTACTACTCTCACCCTACTGTGACGCAGGTGTATTTGGTCATCGCCTCCATCTTGACTGCGTGGTCGCTGACGGCGCTGCCGGAATGGTCGACGTGGGCGTTGCTGATGTGCATCGCCACGTACGACATTCTTGCAGTTCTCTGGCAGCAGGGGCCACTGCATCGACTAATCAAGATAGCTCAGGAACGCGATGAGCCGATACCCGGATTCGTCTACAGCAGCGCACACAGCATCGTTCCGATTACGCAGCCTGCAACAGCGAGCTCGGCGCGTGTACCAGCAACAGCAGCTGAGTCTTTCATGTGGACGGTGCAGCACGCCACTCCATTCAAGCTGGGCCTTGGCGACTTTATCTTTTACAGCCTTCTTGTTGGCCGTGCCTCATTTTCTGGCTTTGTGTCGTGGGGTTTCTGTATGGTAAGCATCCTGGCGGGCATGTTGGGCACGCTGCTGTCCTTGCTGCTTTTCCGCAACTCGCTGCGTGCGCTGCCGGCTCTGCCGTGCTCCATTTTTCTCTCTACTGTCGTCTTTGTGCTCTGCCGGCTAATTGTAGAGTCGCTGAGCTCCTTTACGAGTCATCACCTGCTGGTGCTCTAATTCACCCGTTTTGCCTCCTCTCTTTTTTTGGCTTTCTCTCCGCTGCGTACTCGCCGTGTGTGTGTGTGTGTACGGGTTTGCTTGGTTTATCTCCGCTGACGTCACGCACTCCGCTAGGGAAAACATCGCACACGACTCCACCGACCTCCACGACTAACACGAAACGATCCATTATGGAATTTCAGGAAGCGAGGAAGAGGGAAGCGTATCGTGGCAAACGTGCTATGCTGACGCGGTATCTCTGCCCTTGCCACAGTGCGGCCAAGCGGACGCTGCTCTCTCGGATGAGTACTCCGTCGCTCGTGCCCACGGGCCTCGCAAGCATCACTATTGTGGGCGTTGTATCCTCACGTACACCTCACCTCGGCTTCTTCCATCCCACCTAAATGTGAGACATGGACACAATTTCCGACTCTGCATCCTCTCGTCGTGCGATAATCTATCCATCGTCTGGTTCTCCCTCTATTGATGCCTTTTATCTTCCACCGCTTTCACACGCTCTCTCTATACGTGTGCGTACCGACTCCTCTTGGCACGAGTCTTCGTCCGATTATCTATAGCCATTCCTTCTCTCTTTCCAGCTCTCTACTTTCAAATAACTTCTCACACTCATTTGTTTTGTGTACTATACGGAAGATGCCGTCAAAGAACTACGACGAGAAAAGTGACAGCGTCCCTCCGCACGACAGGGCGGAAGCGCTCGCGATGGAGTACGAGAATTCGCACCACGAGCGTCCTGGTACAAAGAAGCACAACGAGACACCCAGCCACCAGGGAAAGCCGAAGTCTGTGCGGTGATGAAAAAAAATTGCAGGAAAAAAGAAACGTGTATGGTGCTGATAGCAGAAACAGGAGTGTTTGAATACAAAGCCGTGCTGTTGCGTAGGTGGGGGGGGGTGCGGTAACGGTTATTTTAGCGTTCTGCATTGTCCCTCACAAACCAACTCGAAGATAAGTGTGAATGAAAAGGGCAGCTTGCAGTTTCCGTCTGAAATACTCACACATACACAAAAAAACGATTGAACTCCTGTGAGACATTTTTTACTCGCTTTTCTCCTCCCTATTTTTATCGGTTACTGTTTTTTCCCATGATGAATGCGTTCCGCACGCACACCGGCGACGGCAGTTGCTAGCTCCTTTCACCCCATGCTCATGCAGCAACGGACGCTCTTATCCTATTTCTCTGTCTTCCGAGAACAATAGCAAATGTCATTTCGTTCTTCAGTCTTCACTCTGATGAGGCGTGATGCGGATATTGAATCTTTGACGATCTACAGCATAATACCCCTGCCTGAGAATATGTGCCTGGGCATGTGTGTGTACGTGTCCATGTGAGTGGTGCTTAGGTCGCCTCCCGCCCCCTCCCCCCTCCCCAATGCACACACGAGCAGGGTTACAGTCTAAGATGACGGTGTCACCAGAGGTGCACGCGAGATCATCCATCGCGGGGCGTTGAGTGCCGCCTCGCAGGTGTGTCGCCGAGTACGATATGGATATCGGCTCATGACCGCACTCATAGATCTAAATGCCGCTAGTCTTCTTCAAGACCCCGTTTCTGGGGAGCACTTTGCCTATGTGTTCAGTTAGGGAGCGAGTGCTTTTTAGTGTGCCGCAGACGTGCGAACCGATCTGATGCGGATTTGTTGCCCTCACCCAAACATATCTAATCGCCTCCCTCTGCATTTTCTCCCCCAAGAGCAGGAGGGTGGCACTCTCCTCCCCCTTCTTTTCTTATCGAGCTCTCCTCTCCTTCTCTTCTGTCGCTTTTTGCTTTGTTTGGCGCACGTTCAGACGTACAGTGCATGAAGTAGGGCGAGGGGCGCTCCCGTTGCAGCAGCTAGTCGCAGATGAGCTCAAAAAAACAGGATGCATCAGCGGAGCTTCTTAGCGAGCTGCGCGCCGTCATCGTGAGCGGCGGGTCGATGGGCACGCTTGACGAGCAAAAAGTTAGGTCGGTGGTGGAGAAGATAAACGAGTCTTACGCATGCATTCAATCTATCGCGACAAACCCGTACGCTGATCTGACGCAGCCGTACTACGTGAGCTCCGTGAATTACTACCGCGCCAAATGTTTGCGAGACAAGCGCTGCCTCCTCACGTACCTTTTATGGAGACAGAAGCAGGTTGCCAAGGCGTGGTGGAGCGTGCGAGACAACTTGCTAGAGGGCTCCCTGTCCGCAGCGGAAGCCAAGTACTTGTCCGACTACCAAGGCATCATGGTGGAGTATATGACCTCCTTCGACGTCCCACTAGATCTGCGCGCATACTTGTGGAGACCTCCGTCAGTACGCCAGCTCGAGGTCCGCGGTCGCTGTCACTACGAGTTTCGGTCCTCTGTCAGCGGCAAAACCATTATCATCAACATCGGCGATCAGCTTTTCCTGAGCTTCGAGGAAGCTGAGCCTCTCATTCAACAGGGCATCGTCGAGCTGGTGGGGCACTGACCGTGCGTAAGTGCGGCCTTTTCTGTCTCCATTTCGCCGTTTCGCACTCATAGGTGTGTCTCCCCTCCCCCCCCCCACTTCCACGCACGAGTCGTAATGTTCCTTCCCGTGCGCCGCCACCTTCTTCCCTCAGAGAGGTGCCGCAAGTACTGGGGGGGGGTAGGGAGGGACGAGGAAGGGGGCGTTTCTGCTGATCATGTTGTCTCATAGAGAATCGGTGTGGTAAGAAGAAATGTTGATGCACAGCTCAACCCATTGGACCTGGTGGAAGAGTCGCCAGCAGCTCTATTACGTGCTGCACAAGCGTGCTGTGCAGTATACAGCTTTTCCATGACTGCACGCTCCCCCAGAGCGTACACAATGGTGTGTGCGTTACTGTGGCGCTCTTGTGCGGGCGCGTTGTGATAGCGATGCCCCGTAGCGTCACTTTTCCCTGCCTGCCTCTGTTGTACGTCTTCTTTCTACTCCTCTTGTCGCTCACGTCTCACACGCCTGCGTTCCACTGCGGCCCGCTGTGCTGTTCTCCTCCCCCCCCCGCATAAGTAATCGTCGTTGGTCTCCTGAGTGGCGTTGAGGCATTTCTAATTGGGCGCATTGCCTTTCCTGTGGGCGCCCTTCACGCCGGGCAACGGAGCAGAGACGACGCGGTCGGCACCAGCCAGTGTCGAAGCAGAGTGGGTGCGCATCGGCCGTTCTTTTCCCGTTGCGTCTTTTCCCTCTTTTTCTGGACGATGCGCGTCTCGCCCAACTCACTGAGCGAGGCCGCCTCGCAACTGGAGCAGGATAGAGAACGTGACTTTTTTCGGCTTCTCTATATCGTCGACCGAGCCTGCCGGTTTCTCTCCATCCCGGTGAGCAACGTCGATTGGAGACTGACGTGCGACTGCCTGGACGACATGAATCATCGATATGCAGACACCGGCTTTCTTCTCGGCTTCACGGGTGGCTATGTGCTGCGCAACCGAGCCGGTCGCACGCTGCTGTCTCGCTTCTGGTTCTCGATGTACTTGGGCCTTGTCTTTTATGACTGGGAGCTGCGGCGAACCACGCGTGCGCCGGCGCTGGAGTACTGGAACTCTATCTGCACCGTGGACACGGAGGTGGGTCGTATCGCTCGAGTGCTGCACACCCCCACCCGGTTTTACGAAGCGGCACCGATGAGCACTGCATTCAGTGGCGATCCGCCGCCGCTGCCACGAGGGTCCTCTTCCTCTCCCTCCCCGGCTCCCCACGGAGCCTCGGCGCGCGACTGGCTCTGGGGCTACGTCTCAGATACAATGTCGTCGGTGCTCTTGACGACATTATGCTCGCACCTCTTCGAAGGCTCCAGCTGGCGGCACAGCACGAGCGACAACGCGGAGGTGACGGCGCTTGTGATCAACAGCCGCTTCTTTCACTGGAAGGTGTTTGAGTTGTGCCAGGTGCAGCGGAATGAGACGACGGAGTACAACATTAGCTTAAAGTGGTTCCCGATCTTCGCAGCGAGCAACAGCCTTCGCCGCTCCTTTCAATGCCGCGAACTCATCCTGGAGAGGTCTACGCTAGGGGGGCGGCTGTGGTACAGGACACATTTCTCGTTGCTACGGTGTCTGGGATTGGACTCGCAGTAGCGTCTTCACAGAGCGCGGACGTGCAGAGCACGCAGAGAAAGGCTGCAAGCTCACACAACTGAAATGATTTATTCCATGAGCCGCAGTGTCGTAGCGAACCCCAAAACGCGTTAAGGGAAAAGGCGAAAACACCCACGACGACGACTACGCGAAGGGTGCTTTGAGCGTTGCGTTCCAAGTGGAGGCTGGCTTTTGATAGCTATCGGTCGAGTGCGTCTTCAAGCTGGTACGGAGGCTTCCCATCGATACGCAAAGCTCTCTCCCCCCTCACTCTCACACTACTACTGCTGCGGCATAAAAGTGAAAAGAACGAAAAAAACGACACAGATCTGTGAACAGGCGACGTGCGCTGGCGTGACATCTCACGTCTCGCCATCCCCTCTTGCTTTTCCGGCCTTTTCAAATGTACGCGTATGCTGCGGGATAGCTCGGGCGCTTTGTGGCGCCTCATACGTGTGACTATCTTGTTTTGGTTACTCATGTTAACGCTTCTCCGTAGCTCTCTGCAGTCTCCGCCACTCTCATGTGTGACTCCCGCTCACATGGGCCGCTGCGCACAGTGCACTCATCGTTTGACATCTCTCCGCTCCCTTTCCCGCACTGGGGACGGAAAGGGCGGGCGGGTGTGTTTGTGTGTGTGCCTACTCCCTCGCCTTGCTCTCTGCATTTCTTTTTTAGCGGCTTGCACGCACTACCACCACAGTCATCACATAGAGTAATATAGACGCGGATCTCTGCGCAGACGTCGGGTCCGCTTTTGCCGTTGCCATGATGCGCCACTTCCGCATCTCCTCTGCGACGCAGCCGCAGTGCGCAGCGCGTACCAAGATGACGGGTTTCAATCTCTTCACGCAGGACATGCAGCAGGAGAGGAGAGTGCTGAAGACCAAATCGTTCAAAGGTGGCCATGAAAACATGCGAATCATGGCAAAGCTGTGGGGGGAGCTGCCGTTGGGTCAGCGTGCGATGTACAATACGCGGGCACTGCAGCGCGCCGCACTCGCTACCAGAGACCCGGAAAAAAAGAACAACACGTTCAATTTGCTCATGAAGCTCTTTGGCAGAGATAAGGTTCTTCTGAAAGCCGGCAACGAGGCTTTTACGGCGCTCATGGCAAAGTCGACAATGCACGCGATGAGCCACCGCGACAACAGCCGACTGCGGGAAAAACTGAATGTGAAGGCCTTCTGTACGAGCAAAGAGCGATCCAACAAAAGTGTGACGTCTGCCTTCAAGCGCTTTATCAGTCCCAACATGCTGCTCTTCAACTCTTTCACAGAGATGCAGCGCTCCGTTGCACCAACGCGCAAGAGCGCCTTTACGGCAATAACGAAGGTGCTTTCCGTTTCTAACGTTACCGTGTCGGGGGAGGAGTACGTCATGAAGCGCTATAGCTACCTCTCCCCAGAGCTGCGGAACTTGTTTGCCCCCATCTCGGATGTCGAGGCACCCTTCTTCGAAATGTTCTGTGCCGATCGGTGCGCTAGTTTTGACTGGAAGTGCTTTGAAATCATACGTCTGTTCGCGTCGTTTCGAGGCATCGAGGTGGACCTCGGCAACAACGCGGTGCAGGATGATCTCTTTCGCTCCCTCATCTGCACGGATCGGTCGCGCGACGGCATCTACTTCAGAGCTCGCCGCAGCCTCGAACGACTTGAAAAGCTGCGTAGTTCTGATTGCGGTTTGTTTATTACGAAGCACTTACCTCAGTCTGTGAATGTGCCCCCCGCAGCGTACGGTATCGACAGCAGCTTGGACGACGTCAGCGTCGCAACCCTACTCGCCGAGACACGCTGTGGCCATTCCGTGTACGACGATATCCTTACCCGGGCCGCCATGCTGCGCACAAAGGAGAAAAACAAGAAGCTTGCGGTGTACAACGTGACGCACATGATCACGACGGAGACGTTAAGCAACAGACAGGTGCGTGTGGGGAGGTTGAAGGTCAAGGTTGATCCACAGCTCAGTGCCGCCAGGCCAGTGCTCAAGTTGAATGCGGCTCCCGCGCCGTTGCGCAAGAAGAATCCACTGTCAGCCCCAGTGCCTTTGAAGAAGGTGCCAGCAATGGTAGAGCCGCAACGGAAGCGGACGCTGCCGATCGTCGCCAAGGCGACTGCGAGAAAGGCCACACCGGTGGCGTCTCCTGATAGAAACGCCCCGCCGGCAGTGACGCTTCAGCTGGTCACCAAGCGAGCTGCCGGCGTTTCCCGCACTGAAACGAAGAGTGTGCCCGCGTCCTGCCGAGCCCGCGTGAAGGTCAGTGCGGCCCAAAAGGTAGCCGTGGCCGCTACCAAGAAGGCGCTAAAGAAGGGCACCTCCACCTCACAGACGACAACCGCCACAGACGAGGGTGGAGACTTCTTCGCCGAGGATTTCATGGCGGAAGGTGAAGGGGACGAAGTCGGGCTCGAGGTTGCCGACATGTCCGCTGGTGACACGAACGCGCAAGTAACAGCGCCCACGGCGCCAGTGAAGCAGAAGCGTAAGTCCGCCGGGCGTCGTGCAGCTCGCAGTCACCTCCTTGCACCCGAGTCGATGCTCCCTGCGACGGCACGGTTGCAGAAGGTGATTGTGGCGCACACCCCCACGTGTAGAAAGGCACCGCGGCCGGTGTGCACCTCCTCATCATCCCCCTTTACTCCTGCGCGACGCAAGGTGAACCTTGCCGACAACATCCGCGCTCAGCTGGCCAGTTTTTTGTAGTCACTGGGTCGCGTGCGTGGTGCCGAACGCGGGGAGCATCTTGACCTACCTCTTCACGCGCGCTGAACAACATATAGAGAAAACACTAGAGGTCACCCTTTCCTCTCCTCTCCCAGCTGCCCTTCCCCTGCTCCTCATCGACCATGCGTGAAGGTTGTCTCCGCCACCTCGTATCTGTCCAGCGGTGGTATGATAATGGCGGCAGATTTGAGCTGACTCGGAGAATGGCAAGACAGGGAAGCGGGGGCAAAAGAAGAGATGGAGGGGAGAGCGTATGAGGGGGGAGGGCGGTGGACGCGCGCACACTCATCTGCTCATGAGGGCACGTAACGCCCTAGCAAATGTTTTGCATAGACAAGGGAAGGGCAAAGCGCCATCGATACCGGAAAGCAATACAGACTCGCATACATACATACATGCGAACGCCTACGCGCGTCGCGCACAGGAGGACAGCCGAATGGATCTGCGGTGTCATCTCAACGAAAAAGGCACAGGAGGCACAACCGAGACAGCAGCGGTGCTGTCTCGGTTGTGGTGCGAGGTGTTCTGCCCACGTCGTTTTCTGCACATCCCTTAACGATTGTGCTGCGGGCGCGTTCGTGTGACTCGTTCTCGAAACACGTCAGAGCAGCTGCCGGCCACAACGGTACCCCGCTGGCGCGCGGCTGGCGAGACGCGGGACATCACGTGTCAGTATGGTGCCACCAAGCGAAGGGGGAGGGAGGGGCGAAGGGCTGAGATGACGGATCTGCTACTGAATGCGCGAAGACCGGGTGCGTGGTACGTGGAGGATAGCCGCCCAAGTTGAACGTCACGGCTCGATCTTCCCCGTGAAGGAACGGTGCGCGTTCTCCTCTTCTGTTGCCGATTCTTTCTCTCTCTCTCCCTCTGTATGCCTCGCCATCATGTATCATTACGGATGTCCTGTCCTGCCCCACTTCTTCCTGCCTGTCTCGCTTACCAACTACTGAACGCGGTCAGTACGCCTCTCGCTTCTCCAGCTCCACGCGCGCGCACTGGCCATCATCAAAGGGAAGCCACCGTCGGCACCCAAGGAACTTGACCAGCATTTGAGGTTCTTCAAAAAGTGGCCTGAGGTGCAGCTGCACTGAAGCATTTGGGGGAGACAAGCGCACATGCGTGCACGGCTGCACACGGGAACCGTCATTGTCTCTTCCGCTCTGTTGTTTCTGTCGCCGTTCTCCACAGCGACGCACACACACACACACACACACACACACAAGCGAGCCCCATACACTCAAACACCGCACGGCTTCTTTGTTGTTCGTTTGTTCTCTTTTGTTTTGTTTTTCGGCTCGTATCGGCCACTGTCTTCGATTTGTTATCCACTGGCAGTGACGCCGTGCAGCGATGTATTCAGCGGTCTTTTCCCCCAATGCGCCCTATTGCGGCGCACCCGGCTCCAATCACCTATGTGAGGCAGTTGCACTCTGCCAGTCGATTCTGGCGCGCTACCGTCGGACTGGTACGTCCTTCTCCTCCACAGAGCTGAAGGCGATTCAGGCCCTGCGCACCGAACTCCCTGATACCGCGCAAGAGCCGGCTGCGAATAGCGCGGCTTCACCCGACCAGACCACGAAGGACTTCCTGAGCATTCTCGACGATGCAACCGACGTACCGCACAACCCACAGGACGACATTGTCGCGTTTGTGGAGGAGTGCTGCGACAACGCCAAGGAACCGACAGTGTTGTTTGCGGCGATTAATGAGCGCATTTCAGCCGTCACTTGCTCGCGTAATGTCCGCACGTACATGGTGATCGCAAACGACAATCTCCTATGGGACCCTGTCAACGGCGTTGCCGCCCTTATCGACGACGTCACGCCCTTGGGCAAGTGCGCGCAAGCGCGCGACATGCTGACGATTGCCAACACCCTATACATCCCCCTCTGGTTTCGGTCCGAGCTCGTTGGCTGCGTGGAGGTGCCGGGTGCTTGCATCCCAAGAGACAAGGCTAAATGTGCACAGCTTCTGCTCCGGAGCGTCACCGTTGCCGTCCGAAACAGCATCAACATCTCCATCAGAAAGAGCGAAGCAAATAAGGCAGAAGCCATGGTGGGCATGGCGACACGGCTTGCTCGAGACACGTTGGAGGAGTCGGTGCTGGTGCAGTCCATCATCAACACGGCAAAGAC
>CM004656.1:508610-562551 GCA_000410695.2 Leishmania arabica | reverse complement strand
AAAAATGTATATCATGCGGGAGAAGGGCGTGGAGGTGCTGCCGATGTTTGACCGGTCGAAGAACAACGAGCTGGCGCGTGGGCAGATTGGCTTCATTGACTTCGTAGCTGGGAAGTTCTTCCGGGATATTGTGGGCAACCTATTTCATGGAATGCAGTGGTGTGTGGACACGGTAAACTCCAACCGCGCAAAGTGGCAAGAAATCCTGGATGGCCGCCGCGACTCCATCCGATCCTCGATTGCTTAAGGCGTCGGTCCCGTGGTATCGTTGATGCCGTAATAGGGTGCGGTGGTGCGGTTGCTCTTGGCGCGGAGAGTCTCTCGTAAGTGCAGGCACTGTATCGGCGTTGACGGTTGTGCTTATCTTGGTGAACGCTTGTGTCATGGATGAGCAGCAGGTTTCGAACGGCGGTGCAATGCGGGCGCTTGGAGGGGGAATGGTGCAGTGTTGTCGGTGTGTGTGACTACGATGCCACGCGTCTGTGCGTTGGAGCTTGTTCTCATGTGTTGCTTCTCTGCTACCCATCGGATGTTCAATCGCAGAGGTCAAGAGACGGCTGTCTGTCTGCGTGTGTTTTTTTCTGTACAACTTCTCTGCCTCTTCTCTCTCTCTGTGTTGCTGTGCTGCTGTTGCCTCGCAGCACTGCCACTCGGCCCCCTTCTTCCGTGGCCCCAGGCTCGCTGCGTGCGTGTGCGTGAAGAGGCATGTGCGGTGTCGGCGTCCGGCCCACCCCACCCCCGGCACGCCACACACATTCGGAGACGACCCCCTCTCGCCTCTCTCGTTTTCGTTTCGTTGTTGGTTGGTCCTCTGCACTGTGCGCTTGCTCGTATTTCTCTCTCCCCTCTGTTTCCTGTTGGCGTAATCGGATGCACCAGCCACGGGTGTATGCCGGCGTCCGTAAGTGAAGAAGTCAGAGATTGGCACGCTTGTGCACAGACGCACATACCCATATATATGCAAGTCAAATTGATTATTGTATCTCGGCCATTCACCAAGCCCTCCCTCCCCCTCGCCCACTCCCATTTCGAGTGCGCTGTACTTTGTTTCTTCCTCCTCCTCCTTCACTCTCTCTCCCCCCTCACCCCCTCACCCTCTTGATTTCGTCCCTCTCCCGCTTCTCGCACGAAACGACAGGAAGGCGGTGCGATGGGGCTGGGGCCGATGCTGGAACACTGGGAAAACGCCGCAGAAGCGTCTTGGATTTAGATCTGTCTCACCCTCCCCCATACCTATCTTTCCCGCCACCAGCGTAGGCGGTGGAGTGTCTATTGTGTGGCGGACGGTGCTCCTGTTGGGTAAAGAGCCTGTAGGATGTTCGAAGTACGTGTTCTTCCCAGCACAACGCTGGATGTCCTGCGCTTGCCACCGCGTCTGTGTCCCACATTATTTGTATGTTTTACCTCTCTCCCGTTGGCACAAGGCAGGCATCGAGCGTGTGCGTTCTTTTCTCTTGGCGAAGGCGCACACGCGCTGTGCTTCTTTCCGTCTCTGCTCGCTGTCACCCGCCCGCTGTCAGAGCGCCTCTCTTGTTGTACAACTTCGCGGCTCTGTTCCACTCCCCCCCCCTACCCCCCACACCACTCCCATCTGTTCGCGTACTATATGCGCAATGCTGAGCCTGGGTACCGAGCGGCTCTCATGCTCTTCGTTGTCCCCGTCTCGTGCTCTTGTCTCTCTTTTCCCGTTACAGTATTTCGTCTGTCGTCACTTTCTCGGCATCCCCGACCCGATGTACAACTCAAGCCCGACCCCCTCCCCTCGGGCTCACCTCCGTCTTCCTCCTCCCCCAACCCCCATGTGACGTCGCTTCTCTTCTCCCTCCCCATTTATTGTCTTCCTCTTTCTCCTTTACGATTGGATGGCACTTCTTCGTGCTTCCGCGTGTGATAGGACGCCGGCGTGGCCCCCTCCCCCCTCCACCTCCACCTCCCGCACCTTCTCTCCGTCCCTCTCCCCGCGTGTACCTCTCCGTGCTTTTGTGCGAAGTCGATGCAATCAAAACCAAGTTGTGTGCGCGGAAGGAGGGCGAGCGACAGCGACAGGGAGGGAGGGAGCGGAACTAGAGATGGTGCCGCTTACCAACTGAAGAGGAAAGAGGCGGGTACGTTACACCACGAGCCAAGGCGAAAGAGAAAGTAGGACGGTACCGCGCACACTGTGGTACGCCCGGAGACTCGTTCCCTCGCCATGACCGCCGCCAAAGAAGCCGCGTTAGAGTGAGCCAGATTGTTTCTGAGCTGCTCTCCGGTGTGCTTGGCTGCGGCAGCACCTCTCCCCCTTCACGTCTGCGGCGGGCCACGCGCGGCGCGAGGGCGTAGCCACCCCACGCATTGGAGAAACCAAAACATTAGATGACGAACACCTCGCGCGGTGCTTAAAGCAGTGCTAAGTAGCGTCTTTAGGGCACCCCACAGGACGACTGCTCTGTCGGCGACTTCTATCCAGATGTGTTCATCCTCGTGTGCCTCTCTCTTGATTCACCTGTGTTCCACGCACGTGCTCCACCTCATCATACTTTAGTGATCCTCCCCCTCCTCTTCCCCTGCTCTGCGACACCCTCCCTTCAACACTTGCCACGACCTCTCGGTGCGCCCTTCTCCCTCCTCTCGCCATGTCCTGCCCCACTTCGACACCCTGGGAAACTTACACGTGCTCGTGCACGCGGCCGTTTGGCACCTCACCCATCTCCCACACGCCGACATACATCTGTGCCGCTCCTCGCTTGAGCAATACCATGTTAGGCATACACACGTACACAAGTGCACTTCCATCACCACAACTCTTTTCACAGGACTACCACCCTTTTACAGCCCTCCCCCAACACGAGAAATGACTGGAGAAATCAGCGAGAAGGCCTTTCCTCTTTCGACGGATCGCCTAAGCCAGACCATCCTCGATCTCGTGCAGGAGGCGAGCAATGCCAAGATGGTGAAGAAAGGCGCCAACGAGGCCACCAAGGCCTTGAACCGCGGTATTGCGGACCTGATAGTGTTGGCGGGTGACACAAACCCGATTGAGATTCTCCTGCACCTCCCCCTCTTGTGCGAAGACAAGAACGTCCCGTACGTCTTCGTGCCGTCCAAGACGGCGCTTGGCCGCGCGTCGCAGGTGTCTCGCAATGTCGTGGCGCTAGCCATCCTTCAGGGCGAGAACAGCCCTGTTGCGGCGAAGGTGCAGGCAGTGAAGCTCGAGATTGAGCGCTTGCTCTGAGGTGGTTTTCCTTGTTTTCTGGTTTTAATTTTTTTTGTGCATGTTCCCTGTGTTTCTGTTCTCTTTGTTGTTTGTACTCGAGCTAAGACTGCCGTGCGACAGCGCCTCCTGGTGAGCGAGGATGACCAACATGCGGGGCTGCGCGGTGTGCATGTCGCCATTCCTGTGAGAGGGCTGCAGCGGCGGCGGTGGCGGCGGCGGAAGTCCTGCGGTGCAGTTTGATCGAAGAAGCGCTATAACGACTTTTTTTGTTTTCGCTTTTGTCGCTTGCTAAAGTGGGAAAGCGACGATGGGACGCTGTCTTCTGGGATTCTTCGCTTGAGTAGTGAAACAAGAGAGTGGGGGAGGGACATCAGCAGCAGCAACGGCAGCGGCGGCAGCAGCAGCAGCAGAAACATGCACACCGCTACGCAACCACAAAAGCCGAATCAGAAGAGAGGCCTCCACTCTCTTTCCCTTCGCTTTGGTGGCGGCACGCTGTCTCCTATATGCCTCACGTTTTCGCTGCTGCTGATGGCTCTCGTCTACCACTGTGTGTCTGTGTCGGCAATCGGGGCATTCTGCGTCGCCTGGTGCACTCGAAGCTCCCCCCTCTCCCTCTCTCTCTCCCGCCATTCCTGTGGTTCTGTGATGAAGAATGCGAAGATTCCTTGACCGGCATGCGAATGGGATGTCTCGCGTGTGTGTAAGCGCACGGTTACGCAGTCATGAAGCGTCTTTATCTTTCCCTTCTCTGTAATTCTGAGTGAAGATTAATCGGTGTAAGAAACTCGTTTAACAGAGAGGGCGCGCTGTGTGGGCAGGCGAACCAGGCTAACCGCCAACCGAATTGGTCTTCCGGAGAAGCGGTTTCTCTCTGCGTGTGCTTGACTCACGGAGGTCTGCTGGCGCAGCCGCGGCACATGTTGGCTTCGCCGACACTGAAGGATGGGCTCTACATCCTGCCACAAGAGCGTCTCTCTTTCCCACTTCTCGCCACCTCTGCAAGACCGGGTGCTATTGCTGCTCTTCTCAGCGCTGCATTTCCAGTGCTGCAGCCAGCCACCGGTAGAAAGCGGGGAGAGGGGAAGGTGGTCGAGAGGTTGCTCCCCTTTTGTGAGGCGCCACACACGCTTCTCACACATACTAGATCTGTTTCGCTGTCTCACCACGTTGATATGTCCATGCTTTTGTTTTGTGTGTGCAGCTCTCACACGCACATCGCTCTCCGCCCCCCCCCTCACACTATTATCCACCTCTGTCGACTTCTCTGTGTCCTTTCTTTTACAGCCACGGAGGGCTTCGCACTGCCTGTCGCCGTGTCTGCGTCCGCGCGTGTATGCGGCCCTCTTGAATACGCGGCTGTTCTACACCCCTGGCAGCACGCGTGCGCTCTCGATCTCGCTCAGTTTTGATTCACCGTATAGAAGCCACTCGCCCAACTGCCCCACACATACACACACACACACAAGTAGCATGTCTTGCACAGCCAAGTGCAGCGGCTACGCCTCTCTGCGCGCCGAGTGCGCACGGGAGCCCTGCATGGCGAGCGGCATGTGCACCTTGCTGAACCCCCGTATCTTGGACTGCGCCTCGTGGTGCTGCACGAGCCGAAGCGGGTACGTCTTCTTCCTGGTAGTGTTCTTCTGCGCCGGGACGTTTGCTTTGTGCACCTCCTACTACCTCTACCGCCTTCACCAGATCAACGTCGAGGGCGGTGCCGTGCAAGAGAACGGCGAGGCTGTGGTGGTGGCCGAGCCGCCGACGGGGGAGGAGATGGCCGCGGCACGCCGCAAGAAGCGTGCTGTCGTTGTGGACCCGGCCCTGCTCAAGGAGCTTGAATCCAAGCATTGAACGGGGAAGAGGCGGGATCCATGGAGGGGAGGAGGGGAATGAAGCAAACCCCTCTATCCTCCCCCTATCGCGTTCTCCATGTCTCTCTCTCTCTCCCTCTCTCTGATGTCACCATCGCTGATCCATAATCCAACTGTGTTGCGTGTCTGCGCTTGCGCGCAGAACTGGGCCGTTGCCGTACATCGATGCTTTGCCGTCTGTTTTTTCTCTTCCCCATCTTCTTCTTACCGTGGTACCGGAGGGATGGCGAAGTCGGAGCTGTTGAGCACGTGGATGTGCGTCTGTAAGTGTTTGGATTCTTGTGTGCGGGTTCCGACCAATGCGTTGGTGGCGCCCCCCCCCCCGCGTTTGAATAGTAAGACTTACACAGCGCCTCCTCTGCTGTAGGGACCCCGGCGACACCACACGGCTTATGTGTCTCCGCTCTTTGTTCTAGAATCCCTCTGCTGTGGGGTTTCTGCCTTCTCTCGCACGCTTGCCTCACTGCAGCTTCGAAGACACTCCTCATCGCCTTCCTCTGTCCTTGTGCCACTCCTCTCCTCCTGCTGTGGGACAGGGACATCGCTGATTCGCGGTTCCTGGCCGCCGCCTGCTGCAGACGGCAATGGACACCGCGATACCTGATAGAGCCTGTCACGTCTATCACCGAATGCAGCGCAGCTGAGCCCAGTCACTACATCCTGCCATGATTCCTTACCACGATGCAGCACCTTGACTCTCTCTCTCTCTTCTCCTCTCCCTCTGCCTCCTCCTGTGTATGTGCGTGCGTCTGTCTAGGTTTGCGCAGAGTTTATTTTCTCAGTCTCCCCTCTGCCCCCCCCCCCCCCCCCCCCCCCCCCCCCCCCCCCCCCCCCCCCCCCCTCCCCTCCCCTCCCCTTCCCCGAGCACATCTGTTTCCGTCATCACCTTTTGTTTGTCTCTGTGTGTGTCCTCCCTCCCCATCTCTCTCTCCCTCTCTCTCTCACCATCTCCCGTGCAGCGACACTCACGCTCGCCCGCCTCACAGACACGGGCACACGCCGCACATTGTATACCTTGTGCTCGCGTGCCACCATCTTCTATCCTCTCTCTCTCTCTCTCTGTATGTACGCATGATTGCTTGCCTGAACAAGTGTCTTCCACAGTTAACCACTGCCGCAGCCTCCCCCGGTTCCTCGCTCGCGACGCCCCTCTTGTCTGCCATCTTTTCTCTCCCTCTCCCCCCTCCCCCCCCTCCCCACTCCCGGCTCACAAGAACGTATTGGCAATGGAGGCGTCAGCACCCGGCAAGGTTCTCATCCTTGGTAGCTACCTTATTGTGGAGTCGTGCACCCCGGCCAATGTCGGTATCTCGATCGGCGTGAACGCGCGCTTCACGACGCGTATCGTCAAGGCGGAGCCCACAACGGCCGGCGCTTCGGGGAAAACGACGATGCACATGAGTTCGCCGCAGTTCCGTCAGTCATTCTGCTTCGTCGCCGATACGTCAGCGCCCGGCACAGTCGCGGTGAAGCAGACGGAGGGCTCGGGGAGCCCGTTTATCTTCAATGCTGTCCTGTACTCTGTGGCGGCCGCCCAGTCGCTGGGCAGCAGCACCGATGGCGAGATTTGGGTGGAGCTCCTGGCTGACAATGACTTTTACAGTCAACGCAACTATTTAGAGAGTCAAGGGAAGGACGTGAACGTGGCCAACCTGCGCGCCATGCCACCCCACCTGCCGCTGGTCGGTGCCGTCTCCAAGACCGGCTTGGGGTCTTCTGCGGCCATGACGACCAGCATCGTGGCGTGTCTCTGCCACCATTTCAACGCGGACGGGTGCTCACACGAGTACGTCCATCGTATCGCCCAGATTGCTCACAGTGTCACACAGGGCAAGATCGGCAGCGGCTTCGACGTGTACACCGCCGTCTACGGCACATGCGCCTACCGCCGCTTTCCTGTGAGCCGCGTATCGATGATGATGGACAGTGCTCTGCCGCCGAGCTCGGTGGAGGTAGAGACACTGAGGCGGTGTGTGGACATGAAAGAGGTGTGGGTGCCGCCCGAGCCGTTCCGCCTACCGCCTGGAGTGAAGCTGGTCCTCGGAGACGTGCACCAAGGCGGCTCCAGCACTCCTGGCATGGTCGCAAAGATCGTAGCGTGGCGCAAGTCTGTCGCTGACACCCCAGACAACCTTTGGGAGCAGCTGCGTCGCAACAACGAGGCGTACATCGCCGCTCTGCGTCGCATGATCGACGAGGCGGCAGCGAAGCCGGACGTCTACGCGGCTTCTATGGCAGCGCTCCAGCAGGTGCCCTCGCTGCCGCTGTTCAAGGCAGACGGCGAGTCGATGCAGTGCATCGTCGAGGCGTCCCGCTGCGCAGCCCGTAGCCGTGCCCTCCTGCGGGACATGGGCGTGGCCGCGGAGGTGAAGGTGGAGCCGGTAGAGCTGACCAATCTGTTGGACGACACGGCGATTCTGCCGGGTGTGTTCGCGGTCGGATGCCCTGGCGCCGGCGGCTACGACGCCGTGTTCGCCCTCGTGCTCGGCGACGAATGCGCCGCTGCTGTGGAGGTCTTTTGGGAGCATTACACTAAAATGAACGTCTGCCCGCTCCTGGTGCGCGAAGACCCGAGCGGCCTGCTGGTCCAGCGCCCACCGTGATGCCGAGGCAGCAGAACATCAATGTGTTTTTGCACCGGCACGTCTGTGCGGCATGCTGTCGTCGGCAGAGAGTTGGATGCAGCAAGAGTTTGGCCTGTCTCTCGCCCCCTCGGTCTGTTTGAGTGCCGCGTATAGCACAGCACACGGTCAGCAACCATACGACCTGCACGGCGCCGCTGTAAGACGGTTTCACCAGTGCTCTTAACCGTTGGTACCTCTGCCTCTCTGGAAGCACGTGTATGCGTAGTTGCTGTATCCGAAGGCTACGCGATAACGTACATGTGCAGCCGCGGGAAACCGATTACCACTCAGGCTTTACCGCCTTTGTCACCACAACAGCAGTCAAACAACAAGTGGTTTTGCAGGGTTATGTGCCGGCACCCCACCTCCCAAAGGCGCCCGAGCCTCTCGTTGCCCCATCTTGCTGCATCGGGTCATCTCAAGCTCTTCGCATGTGCGACTCTTTTCACCTCTCCGCCACCGCCACCACCTTTGTCTCGCTTCATGTGCGTATCTGCCCATGCGCCACTGACTGCATCACGTGCGGCATCCGCTGCCTCTTGCGTCGCTTGTTGTTCCTTCATACGGCTGCCCCCCCCCCCCCACCTTCTCGGCGTCGGCACCGCCATCATCGCCGTCCACGAACGTGAACCAATCGACATGGGCTCCATCGCTCACGTCAGCCTGCCGCACATATACACCCATACACGCATACCGTCTGCACACACACACACACACATACGCCTGCGCCCTGTACAGCATAGCACGTCATCTTTTCGCAAGCACCTCTACGCCACTTTTCGTCATCATGCTCGAGGCTCAGGTCCAGTACGCCAGCCTGTGGAAGCGCCTGGTTGAGTGCATCAACGGGTTGGTGAATGAGGCGAACTTCGACTGCAACCCGGGAGGTCTGTCCATTCAGGCCATGGACTCCAGCCACGTCGCCCTCGTGCACATGCTACTGCGCGACGACTGCTTTGTCAAGTACCAGTGCGAGCGCAACATTATCCTTGGCCTCAACCTTGCCTCCCTTTCCAAGGTGCTGAAGATCGTCGACGGCAACGACAGCCTCAGTCTGCGTCACGACGATGACTCGGACGTGGTCACCCTCACCTCCGAGAACCCGGAAAAGACGCGCAAGTGCGAGTACCAACTGAAGCTGCTCGAAATCGAGGCGGAGTCGATGGGCATTCCTGAGATGGACTACCGCAGCACTGTCACACTCAACTCTGCCGAGTTCGCGAAGATTGTGCGAGACATGCAGGTCTTCGGTGATACTGTCACCATCGCCATCAGCAAGGAGGGCGTGAAGTTCAGCTCATCGGGCGATGTTGGGCAGGGCTACACATTCCTTCAGGCCGCCGGCGTGTCGGATCGCAGCGCGAAGTCGGAGGTGAAATCAGAGGTGAAGGCGGAGGCCCGGGACGAGGACGAGCACGAGCCCATCTCTCGCCGGTACAACAAGGCGGAGGGTGGCAACGGCGCCATCGGGGTCGAGGTGGCGATGGAGGAGCCCATCACGCTCTCTTTTGCGCTCCGCTTCATGGGCATCTTTGCCAAGGGCTCGACGCTCAGCGAGCGCGTCACGCTCAAGTTTGCCAAGGACAGTCCTTGCATGGTGGAGTACGGCATCGACAACGTCGGCTATCTTCGTTATTACCTGGCGCCCAAGGTGGACGATGCGGAGTGAAAGCGACGTATAGATGGATGTAGCAGAACGAAGTGGTGAGAGAGGGGGCTATGTGTTATGCAGGTACCCCTTCCCCTCCCCGGTAGCGCGTGTGTGATCAAGACGTGGTGCTGCCACACGCACCGTCCTCCCCCTCCTCCACACTCTCTTCATGCGTCCCGCCTTCACACCGAGTGCTCGTGGCCGTCGTTGGTTTCTTTGTTTGTTTATACATCGACTGGGCTGTCTGTCTGCGCGTGGGCGTCTTGTCTCCCTCATCCTGCATGCTCACAGGGGTCATCTCCTCCCACCCCTCCTCATTGGCCACCGCTTCCGTGAACCCTCCCTCCCCCTCAATTTCATAGACATAGAAAACCGCCTCTCTCTCACAGACCTGGCACACCATGACGCCTCGTTGCCACTGGTGTACTGTTGTGCTCTGTTTGGCTTCCTGTCCACTTCGGCGGGAGGGGGCCGCCAGGCAGAGCGTGTCGCCACCGGGAGAAGGCGCTGAGGGGCGGGTGCTTGTTCATCCTTGAGAAGGTGTGTGCGATACACGCCCCCCCCCTCTTCTTATGCCCAACGAGGTGCTAAGAGGTGCGAAGAGAGGGAGGTGAAGGACGAGACGACACCCTTCAGCTGACGTTGCACATGCGCAGAAGCGGACGCGTGGAGGGACGAGCAGCCAGAAATGACGTGGGGGGAAGACCGGAGGAGGGGGCGGGGCACTAATGCCTTTAAATTGTGTAGGAGCGTGTATGCGACACTGGTGTGTGCATGTATGTGTGCCTGTGCGCACACCCCCTCGTTCGCTCGCTCGCTCCCTGTCTGCGTGCACACACAACGCATAGAAGTTGACTAAAGAAAAGAGGGGCGTTCCTACAGAGAAGGTGGAGCCCTCCACCTCCCCCCCAACAGCGGTGACGCGCGGCGCGTGTTTTGGGGTGATTTTTTTTCGTCCTTGTCTCTGCTGCGTGCATGGCTGATGTGTGTGCGCTTGAGGTCGTCTTAAGACAGAGAGAGGGAGTGGACGAACGAAGGTGTGGCGTGTGCGATGATGTTGGCTCGATCCTTTTATTTCCGCTTCTGCACGCTTTCTGTTTGTGGCCATGGTGTTCATGTGCCGCAGCGCGCTTCGACAACGTCTTCGATGAGTGGGTGGTGGTAGGGGGGGTGATCATCCAACCTCACGCGCAACTACGGCGCTCAAACGGAAGAACCACAATCGCACCCTTTCGATGTCAGCTGCCAGCAGTGCCGGTCCCTCCCCCTTCTCCCCATGCACCTCGGCAAGGAAAGGTGGCCGCGAGGCGGTCCGTGGAGGCGCTCTTCTTGCCTCTGTGCGTGTGTTGTAGTGCAAAGCTTGCCAGCAGAAGATGGCGTGTGCCACCGCAACGCCAAGGATTGTTGTGACGCACACATGTTGCCCCTTCTTCTCCTCCCTCGTACACGTCCGCCGGCGCCCTTTACTTGCGCTCTTCTCGCACGCGTGCCCGTCTCGCTCTCGCTCTGTTTTTCGTTTCGACATTGCACGCTGACAAGCATGCACAAAGCAGGGCCATCTGTTGCACACACACCCATCACCACGTACACAGAGTAACCCCCCAGAGACACTCACGAAAACAACGTTCCGCCTATTCCGCCCGCGCTTGGCAAAGATGGCGGGACCGGCAGCTGCGGAAGTGAAAGGAATGGAGACAAAGCGCGACCTGTCGATCCTGCTGACTGGCCGTCCCGTCCCGGGGTGCTGGAACACGTGCGAGCTGCTCGAGACGCACAAGAAGGTCACCGGCGGGAAGCCGTACTTCCGCTTCCCCCCGGAGCCGAATGGCTTCCTGCACATTGGCCATGCCAAGAGCATGAACCTCAACTTCGGCAGCGCACGCGCACACGGTGGCAAGTGCTACCTGCGCTACGACGATACGAATCCCGAGTCGGAGGATCAGGTCTACATTGACGCTATCATGGAGATGGTGAGCTGGATGGGGTGGAAACCGGACTGGGTCACCTTCTCCTCCGACTACTTCGACCAGCTGCACACCTTCGCCGTGCAGCTCATCAAGGATGGGAAGGCCTACGTCGATCACAGCACGCCAGACGAGCTGAAGCAGCAGCGGGAGCAGCGCGAGGACAGCCCGTGGCGCAACCGCAGCGTCGAGGAGAATCTGCTCCTCTTCAAGCACATGCGCCAGGGCCGCTACGCCGAGGGCGAGGCGACGCTTCGCGTGAAGGCCGATATGAAGAGCGACAACCCGAACATGCGCGACTTCATTGCGTATCGCGTCAAGTACGTCGAGCACCCGCACATCAAGGACAAGTGGTGCATCTACCCAAGCTACGACTTCACCCACTGCCTCATTGACTCGCTCGAGGACATCGACTACAGCCTGTGCACGCTGGAGTTCGAGACGCGCCGCGAGAGCTACTTCTGGCTGCTGAACGAGCTCAAACTGTGGCGTCCGCACGTGTGGGAGTTCAGCCGCCTCAACGTGACGGGCTCGCTGCTCTCGAAGCGTAAGATCAACGTGCTAGTACGCAAGGGCATTGTCCGCGGGTTTGACGACCCCCGCCTGCTCACCCTTGCCGGCATGCGTCGCCGCGGGTACACTCCGGCCGCCATTAACCGCTTCTGCGAGCTGGTTGGTATCACCCGCTCCATGAATGTAATTCAGATCAGCATGCTGGAGAACACCCTGCGCGAGGACCTCGACGAGCGCTGCGAGCGCCGGTTGATGGTGATTGACCCAATCAAGGTGGTGGTGGACAACTGGAAGGGCGAGCGGATCTTCGAGTGCCCGAACCACCCGCGCAAGCCTGAGCTCGGTGGCCGCGCCTTGACATTTACGGACACCTTCTACGTCGACCGCAGCGACTTCCACACAGAAGACGACAACAACAAGTTCTACGGACTCGCCCCTGGCCCACGCGTGGTGGGCCTCAAGTACTCAGGCAACGTTGTGTGCAAGAGCTTCGAGGTGGACGCCAAGGGACAGCCAATGGTGATTCATGTAGACATCGACTTCGAGCGCAAGGACAAGCCGAAGACAAATATCTCCTGGGTGAGTGCGACGGCATGTACGCCGGTGGAGGTGCGCTTGTACAACGCGCTCCTCAAGGACGACCGTGCCGCCATCGATCCCGAGTTTCTCAAGTTCATCGACGAGAACAGCGAGGTGGTGTCGAACGGGTACGCGGAGAAGGGTGTCGAGAACTTCAAGCACTTCGAGTCGATCCAGGTGGAACGCTTCGGGTACTTCGTCGTCGACCCTGATACGAAGGTCGACCACCTCGTCATGAACCGAGTGCTGGGCCTGCGCGAGGACAAAAGCAAGGCCACCGTTGCCGAGCCGGTGCCTGCGAAGAGGAAGTAGCAGCAACGGCACCGACGCAGCAAGAAATACGGGCCGAGGGCGGCCCCGCCTCTCTTCCTCGTCGGTTTTTTTTGTTTCGCGCGCTGTTGTTGCAGAAAGGCGGCGGAGGCGGCGCAGGGGACAGGGAGGAGGACAGCGCACGCAGTGGCGGTGCTCTGGTCTGCAGCGCTGCACGGTAATAGCAGGTGTGACACACACACACACACACACACACACACACACGCAATCCGGTGTATGCGAGGCGGCGGCTCATCTCCATCGTACCAGCTGCCCCCCCCCCCTCACCACCACCTCCCTACCGCCTCTTCCAAGATATGTGCCGCTCCTTCTTGTGCTCTGGTTCGCACCGCCATCATCGCCATATCGCTCTCTCTCTCTCTCTCCTTCCTGCCTGCGCTCATCTTGCCGGCTCACCAGCAAGATGAGCGTGAGTGCGGTGTGACACGATTTGACCATGCTCGGCAGGGTAGAAGGAGCTGCGAACTCGAAAGGCAAGCATCTGAGATCTGAGTGGGGAAGGGGAACGGTCGTGCTGTTCACGTGTGTGTGTGTGTGTTGGATCTCCTCCTTTTCCGTGGTCTGTTGCTAGCATTGGCCCGTGAACGCCACGCATGCCACCACGACTTGCCCACCCATTCTAATCGCACATTACTCAAGCATACACGCTCATGCCCTTGACCGAGAATGGAGAAGATCAAGGCTAACAGATTAGCGATGAGAGATAAGAGACGCAGTCAGTGCCGATGCGCAAGCGAAGAAGGTGCGCCGACTAACTTTACGTTGGCGTTGTTGTATGCCACGCTGCGAGCAACCAATGTATAACGTAAGCCACGAAGCGGGCAGTCCGCGGTTGCGCTACACGTTGAAAGCGCCCCCTCTCATGTGCCATACGTCGGCGTGTCCAGCCTCTGCCGCCGTTGTTTTCTTGCTCTTGTCCGCAAATGTAGAGCACCTCTACCGCGCGAAGCCGCACCTAACGGAGAAAGCAATGAAGACCCTGAAGGCACACCATATACCCTCTGTGCACACGTCTCTCCACCTCTTCTCCACTTCTCTCTTCTTCTTCCTCTTCCTCGTCGTGCGGCTGCCGTTCGTACCGCGGGATGGGCGTTGCTGCATCGACCCATGAATGTGCTGCCCTTCTTGGTTTTCACGCTGAAGACATTCTCCTCCTCACCCCCCCTTCCGCCCCACACGCACTCCGTTGTCCTCTCTCTCTCTCTTGCCTGCACATAGTTCTCTCTGAGAAAAACTAAAATATATATATATCAACAGCAAGCGCGGCGTCTTCACGCAGATGTCATCGACGCCACCGGACAGTGCGCCGCTCACCGATAGCAGTGGTGAGCCGATGCACACGCTCACTGGTGCGAAGCAGACGCACTCTCTGGACCGATTTTCACCCGCGCACGACACGCCATGCGAGAACGTCCAGCCCAACACCGTTGTGCGCGTGAGCGACGAGCTGCTGGACATGCTTGCCGAGGACTATCGCATCAATCTCAAGCACCACTTGGTAGTGGATAAGTTGTTCAAGGCGTACCTGCTAGAAAAGAAGAACTTCGCCAACGTGATGCGAACCTAAAGGAGAGGTGTGCGTCCATCGCGCATGCGATCAAAGTAGGTGGAAGGGGTGGTGACGTGGCAGGGGAAGAGGGCCGGTCGCGATACCATCTGTTTCCAGCCCACCCATCGCTCTCGCGCGAACTCGTTTACACCGGTGCACTGCCCTCTTGAAGGTTCTTGGTGCCCTTTTCCGTGTCCATGTATCTCGCTGCTTCTTACTGTCGTTAATATCTTCGTGCGGAAGTGAGCGCACATGTTGTCATCATCTGCAGTCTAACGCTCCCTTTCGTGACCTTCTTTTCCGCGGCGAACGGCTTCCCTCTTCTCCGGACCCGCTCGATGGTGGTGAAAGGGCGCCTTTTACATGGAAATGCCGAAGGCCAACTCTCCTGCTTGCCCCCGCGCCTCCTCCGCTCTCCGTCCTGCACCAGCAAGTCGGCGTGCATCGGTCCCTGCGGAGGTTTTTCCTTTATTGTTTTCCTTTTCGCGTGTGGGCGTGTGGGTGGGTGGGGGNCTCCCTCACTTTGGATGCCTTCGCTTGATGGGGGGCGCACAGCACCCTGGGAAGTGAACCGTGGCGAGGGTGGTTGGGGAGATGTGCTGGACATCCACAGTGCCTCTGCCCCCCCCCCCGCATCCCTTGACAGGCACACACACCACAAGCTTCATCAGCCACAGCAACAAGAGATGAAGAGAAAGCATAACGCGAGCGAGAGCGAGAAGGCGAGACATATATTGTGGGGAATGCCGATGGCCAACTCTCCTGCTTGCCTCCGCGCCTCCTCCGCTCTCCGTCCTGCGCCAGCAAGTCGGCGTGCACCAGTCCCCTGCGGAGGTTTTCCTTTATTGTTTTCCTTTTCTCGTGTGTGTGGGTGGGGGTGGGGGGTCCTTTTCGCTTGCCTTCCGCGGGGCGCATACGCCTGTGGCAAGATCCGAGGGAGCGAGGGAGGGACGACGGAGGCGTTGTTCTTATATTCCCTTGCCCGCTGCGAGCGATAACTGCACTTCAATCGCCAGCGCGCCTTCTGGGTCCCTCCTTCCTCGTCGCTGTCGCTATCCGTGCCCTCACAGTAAGTCCCGCCACACCCTACTCCTTCATGTATTCTCCCGGTGAGACAGGAAGGTGGAAGGGAAGGTGTTTCCTCACTCCCGTCCCGTGCACAAGCACAGGCATATGCGGGTATGTCTGCTCTTGTATGGAGGGCGCACTTGGTTCCAACCCGTGTGGCCCTCTCGGTGTAAGCGGCACGACCGCACACAGACACACACACACACAAACACCACCCCGGAAGTCGGGTCGATGAAGACGAGTATGCCGACTCGCTCAATGGCCTCAGCGTAAAGCGTTCTCTCCCCCCTCTCACAGTGGCGAAGGAAAGGGAGGACTCATCTCGTGACGTGAGTGCCAGCGCGCCGCCGGTGTGCTCGCAGCTCCACCCTCCGTCTTTCGTATTTCCCAGAGCGCATCCGACGCCTGTCCTTCCGATGCTTCTTCTTCATCTGAATTTCCCGTCTTTGCCCGGGCGCGTGTTCGCTTATTGTGAGTCGGTGCCGCCACACTCGTCGTTTGGCCGCCACCGCTGTCGCCACGCCACCTCCTGTCGTTCACCTCCGCTAACGACGCCGTTGGTCGTTGAACCTCCTTTCCTGCGTGAATGTGCACCCCCGCCGCCCTGCTTCACTATGTCCCTGCGTATAGGCGTATATGTATGTATATTTATAGGCCTTGGATGCATGTATGTATATATATATATATATATATATATATATATCGGTGTGCGCATGTCGGTGCACATATAGACGAGTGCGTGCCTGTGCGTGCGTGTGCCGAGAACGGCGAGGGGAAGGGGGGCAGAGGAGACGTCTTTTATGCGTGGATGCGCCTGTACTTCACCTTTGCCGCTCCGCCACCTGCCCGTCCCCACCCCCTCTCCCTCCCTCGCGTAGCTCTGCGTTTACATCCCCCACGTCTTGGCCAATACCAGGCAGACCGACAGACTCACAGTGGCCCCGTCATTGCGCTGCCACGCCCTCGGTAACGGATACATCCATGCACTCCCTCTTCCCCCTCTCAACCCGCTCTCGTGGGCTGCCCTCGTCTACCGCTCTTCCGTGTCCCTCTCGCTGACTCTCGCACACCTACCCCGCCTTCTCACACACGCGCGCGGACATCGCGCCCACAAAGAGTGAACTGCACACCCACCCACACCCACACCCCCCCCCACACACACACACACTTCTCAGCTCCCAGCAGCGCACTGTGACTTTGCCAACGTTGGGGGCCCAAGAGCAAGGAACGAAACGCGAAGAGGACGGGGGCCAAGGCACGCAGCTTGCCTCTGTCTTCTCCACCTTCACCATCGCCCTTGAGCTGCCCTACGCCTTTCTCTACCCCTCCCCGCCGCCGCTTCTGGCACACAGTCGGGCATTGGCACCTGCGAGGGCACTTTGTGTGCTTCACGAAGAAAGACCGATGAGCAAACGTGGACGGCAGGATGATCAGGAGGACGTCGCGCACGCCATCGAGGTTTTATGCTGTCGATCAGCTGTAAAAGGGGAGACGGAGGGCGTTAGCCTGACCCCACTCGAGCAGCAGGTAGTGGCACTGAAAGAATCCATTGCGCCGCATGTGATCTTGATGGTCGCTTGCGGTTATCGTGTAAAATTCTACGGCTCGGACAGCCGCGCCGTCAGCCGCCGCGTCGGCATCATGTGTATTCCAGGGCAACCCTTCGAGTACAGCAGTTTCCCGTACACCCGCGTGGACCTCTACGTGCACCGGCTTGTGGCTATGGGGTACCACGTCGGCTTTGCTGACCAAGAGTCGGCGGCTGTGCGGGCGGCGGACGGGCTCAAGAGCGGCCTCTTCACCCGCAGTGTGTCGCAGCTGTATAGCCGCGGTACCCTCCTCCCCACGGAACGTGTCACTAGCGGCGGTGGCAACGGCTGCGGCCCCGGGGATGCCTCCAAAGTCCCAGAAGAGGAGAGCTGCGCCGGAGCGGGAGAAAACAAGGAGGGGGATGGCAACGGCTTCAGCTGGCCACCGCCGCACGCGCCTCCTTCGTCATACGCAGGCGCGTCGGAGCTCTTCCTGTGTTTCATCGACGCCGGCCGCTGCGGCGGTACGCGCGGCATCAACGACGCTGACGACGCACCCACAGCAGCGCGGCCGCCGCTGTCGGTGGTGCTGGTGAGCTTCGTGACGCAGCGGTGCCTGCGCTTCGACGTTCGAGGAGCTCTCGAGCTGGAGGATGTCACGCAGCGGTACGACATCGCCGAGGTGATTGTGCTGGCGGCAGAGTCCCCATCGAGAGCGCGCGGCAGCCGCGACGTGTCGCTGCAACGCACAACAGCATGCTTTTTGAAGGCTCTGCCGGAGGTGTACGCCACGGCTCTGCGCCAGGGGCTGGCACTTAACTTCGGGCCGACGGCGAACGGGGAGGAGGATGGCAAGGACGTCAGCGTTTCTGGCTACGTCTATGCCGCAGGGCAGAGCATCGACGCTGCCATTGAGGCGTATCTGAAGCCGTACAGGTTGGACCAGGTGTACCGGTCGCTGTGCGCGCGCGGAAGCTCAACTGAAGAGGTGCTCCGAGAAAACGACGAAGGAGCGGCAGCGGTGGCATCTCCAGCGCACGACGGCGCGAACACAGACGCGCGGCTGCGCTGCCTACACCTTCCCGGTCCAACGCTGCGCGCGTTGGACGTTTTTCACAGCAGTGTAGGGCTCCGCGGCTCCTTGGTCGGGCTGCTCGACCACAGCGTCACACCGTGTGGGTCACGGTGTCTGCGCCGGTGGCTTGCTGCACCTCTGTGCGAGCGCGCCTCCATTGTCGCCCGGCAGGAAGTACTCGCCTACCTCATGATCTGCAAAGACGATGGCCAAGTCGAGGATCTGCTTCACGAGTGCGCGCGCCTGGGGGATATTGAAGCCGTCGTGAGCAAGCTGTATGCTGAGCGCTGCCAGGTTGTAGAGTTCGTACGCCTGCTGCGCATGGTAAGAAGTGTTTCCGTCCTCGCAGTGCAGCTGTGCGGCATGGAGGGCGATGCTGGCCTCAGCAGCAGCCGACCGCCGCCTCTTCTTACTCAGCTGCTGGCGAGTGTGCATGGCCCTGCGGTGGCGCGACTGCTTGAGAGGCATGCTGCATTGCTACGCACCACCGCGACGACACCGCTAGAGTACTTCACGGAGGGCGGTCGCGCCGTGCCGGACGCGTTGCTGCCGCATCTGAAGGCCAGGCAGGAGGCGGAGGCTGCCCTGCAGGCGGAGCTGGAGGCAGCGCGAAAGGTGCTAGGCTTGCCGGGGCTCGAGTATCGCGCCGTCTGCGGCACTCCCTTTCTACTCGACGTGCCGGCCTGCAAGTGCGCGCGCGTGCCGTCGGATTGGGTAGTGCAGACACGCACGAAGACGAATGTGCGATACCACACGCCGATTATCACAGAGCAGCACATTGCCCTGACGGCGGCGACGGAGCGGCTGTCGCTGGCGGCCACCGCGGCTTGGTGGCAGCACCAGCGTGACACCGTCGCTGACGCAGAAGTGATGCGGGTGCTGACGGGCGTAGTGGAGGCCATCGCATCACTGGACGCTCTCCGCTCCCTGGCGTTGGTGTCCCAGCAGCCGGGTTACGTGATGCCAGCGCTCGTGACGCTACCAGAGTGTGCGCGGCAGTCTTCTACGTCGGCGTCGTCGCCCGTGGTGCTCACCATTCGGCAGGGCCGCCACCCCATCCTCGATCGCCTTCTCCCTCACGGCTACGTCAGTTGCGATGTGCAGCTGCGCGCAGGCGGGGCGTGGCTGCTGACGGGACCGAACATGGGCGGCAAGTCTGCTCTCATGCGCATGGTGGGTACGTTCGTCGTGCTGGCGCAAATGGGCTGTGGCGTGCCGGCCGACGCAGCGGAGCTGCCGGTGTTCGAGGGGGTATATTGCCGCATGGGCGCCAGCGACTCCATCCTTGAAGGGGCCTCCACCTTTTTCTCTGAGATGGACGAGACAAGTCGCATCCTGCGCGCCCCGCAGCTGCCCCATTCGCTCGTGCTGATGGACGAGCTGGGGCGCGGCACAAGCAGCTTCGATGGTGCTGCCGTTGCCGCCGCGACGCTGGAGTACTTGCTAGACCGTCAGGCCACCACCGTGTTCGTGACGCACTACTGCTATCTGTGTAATCCCTACGTGGCGCAGAGGACCACCGGCAGCGGGGAAAAGGAAGAGAGGCGGGTGGACGCCGACGACGCTCGCGACGTGACGTGCTACTACATGGGCTTCAAGGAGTCGGACCCAAGTCCACTCGCTGACCATGGCATGAAGCCGTCGTTGGTCTTCACCTACAAGCCGTGCCGCGGCGTCACGCCGTCGAGCTTCGGTGTAGCCATCGGCCGCGAAGCGGGTCTGCCATCTGGGGTGACGGACACCGCCAGCCGCCTAAGCGCCGAGGCGGAGCAGCAGCATCGCGTGAAGCAGGACCTCTACGAGGTGCGTCGTTTTCTGTCGTTGTGATACCATCCGAAGTGCACGAGGTGGCTCTCGCCACTTCTTGACGGTCCCACCTCTCTGTGGTGGCAGATATTGGGCAGGAGCTTCACTCGTATCGGCGAGCAGCCGCCTTCTCCCTTCTCTCCCCCCTCACACGTGCACTTGAAGGGCTGGCCGGGAGGCTGTCGTGACAATGGCGGGTCGACTTCCACGTCATTCCTTCGCTTGCTGCGCTGGCCAATAGCCCTCGCGGCGCTCTCTCTCCTCTGTTCACCCTTCCCTCTCTCCCAAGCTGGCAAGCGCGACCTTCGCCGCCGCTTGCACCTCCTGATTTATAGCTGAAGTGTGTGCGTGCTGTGCTGCTATGGTGGTGGTGGTGGTGGCGATAGAGTCCTTGCTAAGGCAGGGCGCGGCTTTGACATGGCCGCAACACGCAGTGGAAGTGCGTCCGATGCGCCGCCTGTCCGGCGTAAAACCCTCATGGACAGCTGACGTACAAGGCACACCGACGCCTGCGTTTCGCTGCGCCGCGTCGGTGTGTCTTGCACCGACAGAGAGGTGTGTGGCGAAGGGAAGAGATGTTTCGACGCTGGGCGCGGTATCGCGTAAGCCATCTGCAGGCGAGTGCGGCACCGCTCGCCCACCACCCCATCGTGTCGAGTTAGGCCGCTGTGCTGCACAGGCGCCCATGACGATGATGCTCATTGCTATGATACGTCACCTTCGCCTCTTTCCGTCACTCTCCCTATCTTCCGCTCGCTTTCCTCGCTCTGGTGGAGGGCACGAAGTGCCCTCTGCTTCAGGGTCGAATATACACCGATACACTCGCATACGACTTCGCTTACACGCACGCACACAGGCGCCTGCGTGCGGCGCACCTCCCGGTGCACCCGTCGCCGCATCCTTGTACTGCTCTTCTCACCTTTTTGAGCTGCACCGGCAGCCATCGCGGCGTCGCCATGGTGGGTCGTACGTCAGTTGTGGCCTACGTGGTCTCCTCTTTCCTCGCGTGCTCCTTGTTCGTGGCTGACTACGCCAACACGTACCGTGAGTTCTACCCAGCGATGGTCGCCCTGGCAAACTCGTCCTCTTTCCGGTTGCTCATCGTCAACACCGTCATCGCCTTTACCGTGGTGCTGTGGATGGTGCTGCAGTGGTGCTTCTTTGGGCAGCTGAACGCGTCGGAGGAGACGGCGCTGCTCACGTCCTTCACGCTCTACACGGTGGAGTGCGTCGTGGTGCCGCTGTACATGGACCAGCCGATCATAAGCGCCGCAAGCTTCTTCTTCCTTTTCACGCTCGCGTGGCGCGTGCTGCACAAGCTCGCGTCGGAGCGTGTCACGACACTGTCGACGGTGCAGATGACGTGGATTTCCGCGACGCGCATGCCGGCGTACCTCTGCTTTGCGATCATCTGCGACGTTGGGCTGCTGACGTGGATGATTAAGACACGGCCGGAGTTGAACGAGGAGAAGGCGGCGATGCACTACTCCATGATTCTCATCTACATGCTGCTGTTGAGCTCATCGCTGCGCAGTACGGTGCACTTCGCCAGCCTGTTCGTCCTTCGTGGCCAGCACACACTTCTTCCTTTTGTGGCGGACGCCGTCACGAGCATTGCAGAGTCGCTACTGTTCGTCGGCGTTTACGCGTACATTTTTTACAAGGCGGCGCTACCGCTGCTGCTCTTGCGCGGGTTCGTGGGTCACGTGCTGCGAATCTTCGAGAAGACATCCGGGCTGGCCGAGTTCCTCGTCTTGGCCCGGCGGGTGCGGAACAGCATGCCTGACGCCACCGCCGAGGATCTGGCGCGCGACGTGCGGTGCACAATTTGCTACGAGGACATGGTGCCTGGTGGCGGTACGAAGCGGCTGCCATGCGGTCACTGCTACCACATCGACTGCCTCGAGCGGTGGCTGGAAGGCCACTCAACGTGTCCGTACTGCAGGGCGAACATCATGCAGATGCGCGGCGGCGACGGCGCGGCGGTTCCACCTACCGCGGAGGCCGAGCCGGCGCCAGCGGGCATGGTAGAAGGCGGGGCGGCACCTGGGGCACAGGAGGGAACCCCCGCTGACCAGCAGCCGACCGACACCACCGACGACATGGAGGCCGAGATTCGCAAGGCGTACGAGCGCTACAGGCAGCAGCTGTGCCCTCCGCCGTCAGCGGCGAGTAGCGCTGCCGCGACAGGTGGCCACCCCGTTGCCACGCGTGTAGGCAGCGGCAGTCCGCATCGCACGACGCTGCCTCCCTCACACGGGATGGCGACCCCGCAGACGGCTGACCAGCTAAAGATGAAGGCGTACCAAAAGTACCACAAGCGCCTGCGAGACGCGGAGAGGGAACTGCAAATCGCTCTGCAGCTCGCCGAGGAGGCGGGCTACGCGCCGTGATGGAACGAGGCGGTCCCTCTCTCTGTCTGCTGAATGGAGCGAGTCGCCGAGGCTGCACTCCCCTCCTTCCCTCCCTCCCTCCCTTCTGGGGTCGGACATGCGTAAGGCGATGCCGTTGTGGTACACACGCGCGGAGACATGCGAAAATGGGAAGGGGGGAGACAGTAAGGGTTCACGGATGCATGGCCGCGCTCTCTCAAACTCTTTTCAACGACTCTCTTGTCGACTGCGTGTATGTGTGTGTGCGTGTGTATGTGTGCGTGTCTACACGGACATGTGTCGGTGATCTGCTGTACTTGTCGACTGTGTGTGTGTGCTCCTGCCATTGGGGGAAAGGGTGGGTGGGGTCCATTGGGCTATCAAAGTGAAACGAAACACGAAAGGCCAGTACAGTACCCTCAAGGAGACTGAACAGAGCGTCGCCACGCCCACGACAGGTGGGAAGCACGTCTGTGTGTGTGTGGGTGTGGGTGGGTGAGTGTGTGTGGCGGAGCACGGAGATTTGTGCACAGGAAGCAGAGGGAGCCATGTGCACACACACACACACACACAAACTTACACATAATCACATCACATCACAGAAAACACCAGAGTCTTAGCAATGACGCGCTTCTACGTGACGGCGAACGCCCTCACATGTCCTGATCGCTTCTCTCTCTCTCTCTGTGGTAGGCTCGCACATGGGTACATACACGTAGGAGGGTTTGCGTGTGTGTGGGTGTGGGTGTGTGTGTGGGGGGGGGGGGGTGCACGCATCTAAGTCTGACGTCGTATATACCGCATCGTTTGTTCCCCACCCATGTCTTCTCTCTCTCTCTCTGTCTGTCTGTCTGCGATGACTAATACTCTGCATACACACGCACTGAGAAGTACGAGGAGCCGGTCGCCATCATGCTGTCCACCTCTCAGGCTCTCCTTGCCTCGTTGCGGTACCGAAGACCGTACTGGATGCTCTTCCTCAAGGGCGCCGACAACTGGAAGATCTACACTGTTATCCAGCAGCCAGACCACCAACGTACGGAGATGTTGTACCAGGCGTGGCTAGGCGGCCTCGACAGACCCTATGTGCGACCGAAGTGCATGGCGCATCAACCGGTGTGGCTGAGCAAGAAGCGCCACCTCCTCCAGAAGGCTCGCCTCGAGGGCCCCGAGACGTCCATGGAGAAGTACGTACTGGAGTGGTACAAAAAGTTCCACTCCTTCCAAGGGACGGATCGGCCCACCGCAGAGGACCTGCACACTGCCTTCGACCTGGTGGAACGCCCGCTTGACCTCAGCTACGCCTGTCAGTTGCTAAACCAGTGCAGAAACCACTACTACATTCGCCTCAGCGATGACTCCTTCGAGATCTTCCTCGAGGCGTGCCTACGGGTGGATCGGAGGGACTGCGCCAGCTATGCCCTCGAGCATGCGGATGAGCTCGGTTTCTGGCACGTGAGCGACAACTGCCGGCGCTACTTGGCCGGAGAGCAGACGTGGTATAAGAGATCGCCGGTGGACCTCCTCTACTACCCCCTCGAAGAGAACGCGGAGCGCAACACCGCCGTTACGTCTGGCACCGCAGCCTCTGCGGCGGCCGCCTCTGATAAGGTCAAAGGGGATGAGAAGGTGGAAGGAGCGCTGCGGGCGAGCGCGACTACTTCGGCGACTGCGGCTTCTGCGAAAAGCGAGGGCGAGGCGGAGGTCACCGATGATGAGATTGCGCGTCTGCAGGCGGAGCTGGAGGCACTGGAGAGGGAGATAGGGTCAGAGGGGGCGGACAGAACTGACAAGGACTGAGGTGCCGCGACAGTCGAGCAGTGCGCCGCCATCGAAGGCGCTTGTGCGTGTCGCTGTCCGTCGTGTATGTGTGTGTGAGTGCGTATGATGGTGTGGTTCGCTCTCTGCCTCCTTACACCCTAAGCGCCCTCACCCGTAACATGAAGCAAACAATAGTCAGAGAAGAAGGCCTGCCAGCGTACGCAGCAGGGGTCACGCTCGTGCGCACACCGCGCCTCAACCTCGTCGGCGTGCCCCGCGCAGGGCACGGAGGGGATGATGGCCCACGTACAGGCGCACCCGCGTTCCGTGAATGTCTTCCTCAAACGCACGCACACACATACATACATAGCTCGCAATCTCTCCCACCCACGGCCACCCTGCACTCTCCGCCTCGCACCGCATCGCTTCATGTCATCACCCCTCACCATCCTCTTACGTGCCCACATTGACCGTGCCCGCTTGGCATCTGCTGTTTTGTTTTTGAAAGGTGATACACCGCCATTGCAGCTGCGCTATCTTCTAAGCCTACCCTAGGGCTGCCCCGCACGCCTGCGGCCTCGTTATCGTCTCTGTCCTTCACCCCCTCCCCCCCACCACCACCACTCCTGCCTGCCTCTCTCCCCTTCTCCTTGATGGCTGCAGAGGTGGTCGCGTGGTGCGACTACATCGTGCCTGATGTGTTCGCTGATGTCCTCACGGTGATTGGAGACCGCACCGGCATGAGCTGGGGTGTCATGCCCACTCACCAGTACTGGTTTCAGCCTCCCAAGCTGCACGTGGTGCTCTGTGCGGTGGCGCTGCTGTTCTGCACGGTGCTGCACCGCCAGTCTCGCGGATTCCGGTCAGCAGCCATTGCGCGGCTCGGCACAGCTGGAGTGGGCCGCTCACTAAAATGCCCGATCAACAGACTGATTGCGCACACCTTGATGGTGTGCTTGGCGGTGCAGGGCCTTACGAAGGCATCGCGGCCGAAGCCCTTTGTGCAACTGGGGTGGCTTCTCATGCCCTGCCACGTATTCACTGGGATTTGGATCTACATTTTCATGCGTGATAGGCCGTACCAATACGGGAGCAGCTGCTACCTCGCCTCGCTGTTGGTGGACTGGGCCTGGAGCCCGCTCGGGGCACTGGTGCAGCCGGACTGGGACGATCATCAGTACCTCTGGGAGGGCTACATCTTTTTCCTGCATCATGTTCTACTGCTCCTGCTGCCGCTGTACTTCGTCGCCCGCTACGACACGCTCGGGCTTGACTGGGCGCACCTGTACCACCTCACTTGGGTCCCGACGCTGGTCAACTTCGCCTTTCTCGCTCCCTGTGGGCTTCTGCTCGGCCTGAACGTGAACTACCAACTCGCCCCGCCGCGTCTGAGCAGCAGCGCACCCGCCGTGCTGAAGACCGCGCTCTACCGCCCGGCACTTATACCGGTGCTTGTGGGGCTGTCTGTTGTTGCCAATATCGCCGTCCGCATGCTCGGCAAGGTCATCGGCAAACTCTTCACCTCGGCTCAGAAACTCAAGAAGCTTGAGTAAGGTGAGCGAGCGCTGCCGAGTAGCCTCTAGCGTTGGAGAAGGTGGGCAGCAAACGTTGCCGTTCGACCTGATGCTGCTGCTGCTCGCCTCACCGCGGTGGTGACCAGGGGGTGCGGTGCGCAGGCACGTCGCCACACCCGTTCCCTGGACACACACGTAGGTGTGTTCCGCTCTCCGCAAGCTCCAGTTTTACCAGAGCACACGCACATGGTCGATGTGCTCTCCTTTTCCTTCGCCTCCCCCTCCCCCCCCCCCCCTCCCCCCCTTCCTCGAACAACACTTCGATCCACGGCGACCACGATCACACATAAGCGCGCCGGAACCGAATAAAACTAACAGCACCGAAGAGAGCGAAAGAGAGCAACAGCGGCGGTGGCAGATGCGCACACATATGCGTGGATGACCGGCTGCGTGTTGGTGCCGGGCGACATTTGGAAGAGGGTGAGAGATCGAGAAAGCACTGACAAGACGCCTCCTCATCTCCCCCCCCCCCACGTCACCCTCTCCCTCTGGGCAAAAGCGCAGGTAGGCACATTGTTGTCCTTCACGCCCGTAGGCCATGCCCCCCCCCTCACCACCCTCCTCCATCATGATCGGTGCCCACCATCTTCCACTTCGGCTTCATCCACCATCGACGTCCTCCCTTCTCTCTACCGACCCGCCTGCTCCGTCGCGCCCCGCCCCCACCCCCATCGGCCAACGGTGCGCGGTTTCTTGATTCGCCGTACTCGGTAGATCCGCTGCTGCGCTCTCTACAGCAGTCACACCCGCCCTCCTTCCGTGTCTGTGTGTGTGTGTGTGCATCACCTGTTTCACGTCACTGGTGCCATTGTGCTTTCGTTTTGGGGGGCGCCCGTCTCTCACTCTTCTCTCTCCCTCTTCGTCAAATCATTCACATCTGATCCCCTCGTCCGGCCTCACGCCAGCCACCCCCACCCTCCACCCACCCCCTGTGACTAGCGCGAACCAAATGGTGTACGCACTGCTGGAGCTGCCCGCTGGAGTGGCGCTGTTCAAAGTGGACGGCGAGAGGCGTAAGCTGAAGGCGCTGCTGCATTTCAAGAGCACCGCCGATGCGCTCGAGACGACGACGCAGCTCGTGAACGGTGAGCTGTCGAAGCCGGTGCGCAAGTTCCTGAAGAAGAACTACCTGGAGAAGGCGGTGTCCGAGGAGCTGGCGGTGGCCGATGCGAAGCTGGCCAAGGCTATCAAGGAGACGCTCGCCATCCCGTGTGTGTCCGGCGAAGACACGCTCCCGACCTTCCGTGCGCTTAAGCAGAACATCGACAGCCTCCTCGAGGACGTCTCGGCGGAGCAGCTGAACCAGACGGCGCTCGGTCTGGCACACAACCTTAACCGGTACAAGCTGAAGTTCTCCCCTGATAAGGTGGATATGATGGTTGTGCAGGCGGTGTCGCTCCTCGAAGACCTTGACAAAGAGATCAACAAGTATGCCATGCGGGCGCGCGAGTGGTACGGCTGGCACTTCCCCGAGCTGGGCAAGATCGTGAACGACAACGTGGCTTACTGCAAGATCGTCCTAGCCATGAAGACGCGCTTCAACGCCCGCGACACAGACTTCTCCGACTTTCTCGAGGAGGAGATGGAGCAGAGAGTGAAGGAGGCGGCGATGGTGTCAATGGGCACGGAGATTGCGGAGGAGGACATCGAGAACATCTCGCGGCTGTGCAACGAGGTCGTCGCGGCCTCGAAGTACCGCGAGCAGCTCTCTACCTACCTTTCTTCCCGCATGCAGACCATCGCCCCGAACCTGACAACGATGGTGGGGGAGCAGATTGGTGCCCGACTAATCCAGAAGGCCGGCTCGCTGCTGACGCTTGCCAAGTACCCCTCCTCAACGGTGCAGATCCTCGGTGCTGAGAAGGCCCTCTTCCGTGCCTTGAAGCAGCGCCAGGCCACCCCCAAGTACGGCATTCTCTACAACGCCTCCGTGGTGGCCAAGGCGGCCCCGGCGCAGAAGGGCACCATGTCCCGTGTACTCGCTGCGAAGGCGTCGCTGAGCGCCCGCATCGACTCTTTCGGCGAGGGCGACAACACGCCTGCCCTAGAGTACCGCAGCAAGGTGGAGAACCGCCTCAAGGCTTTTGAGGAGGGCATCGCGTATGGCAAGAGTGGCAACGCCCGCGGCGCCGGCGCCGGCTTGGAGCAGCGTGGTAGCTATGGCGACAACCAAGGCAACGGCTTCAAGCGCCCGCGCATGAACACTAGCGGCTTCAACAACGACCGCGGCGGTCGCGGCGGCGGCGGCTTCAAACGCTCGCGCCCAGAAAACATCGGCTACTAGAGGTGAAGAAGCGAAAGGCGAGTGGAAAGCATTGCTGTGCATGCAGCGCGAGGGAAGGTATTTTAGCAGGTGGAAGGCTGAGGGGAGGGGGAGGGGGACAGGCCACGACTGTGGCGCGCAGATGTTCGCCTCCGGGAGGGTGGCAGCGGGTTTGTGATCGTCCTCGATGGGCCGGCCGCTTCTCTGCCTCCCGTCTTCCCTCTGCCCTTGCTCTGTGCGCAGACATGCGCGTGCATGAGCAGTGTGTGTGTGTGTGTGTGTGTGTGAAGAACAGCGGTTGTGGTGAATGCTCGTTGTGTCTCATGACGACGGTTGCTGATGCTCTCGTTTCAACTTTGCGTGTTTGGCTTGGGTGTGTCGCTCTCTTTCCCTCCCTCGCACGTGTTCGCTGTTTGATAAGGGTGTGATGACGATGATGGCCATGATGGCGACGGCGGCGGTCGCCCCTCCCCAGGAGCACCACCCTCCCCTTGTGTTCCTCCTTCTCTTGTTAAACTTCGCGATAAATTGGTAACACACTTTTTTGTGCCTTCATCGTGTTGTTCGGCGGCTGGTGCGCCGTGTGTATGTGCGCATGTGTGTGCATGTGTGTGTGTGTGTGTGTGCACCGCGGACCAAAGCTCCCCCTACCCTCACAAGTGCGCAGCTGCCTCTCCCGCGCACCGGCGCACATCACACACGTATACCGACGCATCCGCCATGTTGCCGAAACGACTCTCGTAACTTCCCTCTGTGAAAGCAACGCACAGGTAAAAGGCAGCCCGTATACATAAACACACGTACCCACTCAAGAGGAGGATCAGCGGGACCGGGCAGATGTGTGAAGGGCGGTGGCGCTCTTGACGCACACGCACTGGTGCAATCTCTCTCCTTCTCCCACCTACAGACTCTTGTGTGAGGGCTACATGCTAGCGCCCCACGCACTTGATGCAACTATGAACATCAAGAGTCAGAGGGGAGGGGTGGGGCTGAAACTCACGACGACTCACGAGGCAGTAGCTGAGCGAGCTGGAGTGAGGAGCTGTGAGACCTACAGAGGGCAGACGGCCCACACGCATATTTATGCGTGCAAGTCCGCGCACCTTGTAAGTCTTCGCTGAGAGAAGCGTGCAGGGCGAGCACCTGCTTCCATCTTGCAGACGAAGGCGGCTCTCGAGATGCACGGTCGCACATCGCCGCAGATACTCGTTGGTGCCTCCCCTCCGCCCCTTACCCCGCATGCTCTGTCACGACCTCATCTCTCTCTCTCTCCCTCGTTCTCGCCCTTAACGTGCATCGGCGCGTCATTCACATCATTGGTGCTGCTGCTGCAGCCACGGCGGTGGTCGTGCTACCTCTCGATCGCTCGCTCATGCAGATTGCGGACGCTCGCATGCGTACTTCCGCCACACTTCAGTGCATGCGCGCACACACACAGAAGGTTTGGTGCCGCGCACGTTGTTCCTGTACACGCTGACATGTTCTGTGGTAGTCGGTGGGTTTACCGAGCCGCCCTCTTTCATGGCACGTCGTTGCCGCGCAAGTACATCTCGCTAGGAGGATGGTGCGGCCCAGCGTTGATGTTGGGGAAACTTGGCCTGCGCACGGAGGCGTACCCGTTCGATTTCAGTCGCGTCACCCTTGATGGACTGATGCACTTCATCCGGAACGGCTTTGCGGAGGGCTTCTACCCGCCTGGGCCGCTGCCGTACCGACCCGAGTGTGTGGGGCCGTGGGTGCTCTTCCGTGGGCAGCACACGGCCTTTGCGCACTTCGACCTCAACGACGCACACGTGCAGGCCCACTTTCAAGTAAAGATGCGCCGCTTCGATGCGGTGCTGGACTCCCCGGAGAAGCCCGTCACGTTTTTCCGCACCGTCACGGCGCGCTATCCACAAGAGGAGTTGGCGCTCGCCCTCGATCTGGAGGAAGCCGTGGCGTGCCGCAACCCTTCCCTCGACTTCCGTATTGTCTTCATGGTGCACGACCAGGGGCTGCGCGCCAACGCGGTACAGCTGGCCCCGCTCTCGCCGCGGGTAACTCTCTGGACGCTGCAGTACCGCGGCTTGCCTGGCGACACGCTCTTTGACCGCACACACACCGCCTACCGCGCCGTCATGATGCACAGCGTCGCGGAGAGCAACTGGCCTGCCGTCAACGTAGGCGTTGCCACTCCGCCACCAGCGATGGTGGCGCCCGCAGAGGCGCGGGATTTCGAAAGCGGGGTGCTCTGCTGTGATGGCGCCATTCGGACCGACGACGTCCCCCTTGCCGATCTCACCGTGGCCCGCTTCCCATGGCGCAGCCACGACAACTTGGCCTTGATCGACGGCGTAGCCAGCGTCGGCGGCACGTGCGCTGGCATCGGCAGCACAAAGATGCTCGAAGACACCTCTGCCGCGCTACAGGTGGGGGGGCGAGTGCGACGAAAGTGTCGTTACTGTGGAGATGCGACTTATCACGCGGCAGGGCGGCCCTTCCGAACGGAGCGCCCTTTCACCGACGAGGAGGATCAGCTCGTGCTCATCCACCTCTACCAGATCCTCACGGGCGGGGACAAGGTAGCTGCGGTGGAAAAACTCGCACATGAGATGCGGCGCGGCACGTACGAGGTGATTTGCCGTATCCAGTACTTGACCAACTCCAGCACGAAGCTCATGGATTCCTTTGACCCCGCCAGCCCGTCCGACTCGTAGGGCCTTTCCACCCCCTTTACCGGGCGGCGCAAGCATTCTGTGCGTGTGCCGATGGATGTCATCCCGCACATCACTCATGTACGATGGCGCCTTTCCTTTCGGTGCCGGTCGCTGTAGACCAGCGTGTGCAAGTATGTGCCCGCGTAGGTGTACGAGTGCGCAGAGACTCCGCTTGTCTTCTGCTGCAGCATGTCTATTTCTCTGCCATGCAACATGAGGTCGAGCCCCACTCTTGCACCGGCCCTGCCACAGGCCTCTATCGCCTGGTGCGAAGCAGCTGCAGAGAAACACGTGACAGCAATGCGCCAACTCGGCCATCTGAGGGCACGGCCACAGCCTCAAACTCTACCCGCCACCCACCCACCCTCGCAGGCCGCCCCACAGCCGCTCACGTTGTGCCGGTCGCCACACGGTGCGATCCCATCGCGATGGCACAGGCTCCCCACAGCAGCAGGACAGTGTGAGGGCCGGGGGTGGGATGCGTTCGAGTCACGCCGACACTCTGCCCATCACGTGAATCGTGCGTGTGCACGGTCGCAGGACGCTCCGGCGCCACGCCATCCGGCACCTGACAGCCGACATCCGCAGCGACATCTTGCTCTGACCTCCCTGCGTTGTAGGTGCTTGACCCTGTCGCCAGGAGAAGCGGTTCCGCACTGGTAGGGATATAGGAGGGAGAGGGTGGTGGTGGGGGGGGCGCCGCTGAACTTCCTCCCCAGAGACAGAGTTTGGGTGCACGAATGAACCCCCCCCCTGGGGAGGGGGGATGCCACGCGCTGCGGAGTGCCCCCACCCCACTCCGTCGCACTAGAAGCACAGACACTCTAGTCTGACGCTTAACAAGGCTTGATATCAAGCACCCCTGCGTGTCCATGTGTAGCTCCACCAACCACCCCCTCTGTTCCCTCTGTTTCTCAATCATCGTGGGCCTCTTCGCCGGCACTGACGCCTCCGCCCAGTGGAACACACGCGACACAGGGGCGCGACAGCCTACCTTCAACCTTCCCGCCATCATCACTAGCATCAAAAACTTTGCGCGAGAGAAGAGGAGAAGTAATGGCGTGCAGTTCCTGCGCCGCTTCGGTGGTGGTGTGCGACGTCGGCACGAGCACCACTCGTCTAGGCTACGCTGGCAACGCGGAGCCAACTTTTGCGTTGCCCACTCTATGTGCCTGGCGGGACCGCATGTCCGCTGAAACGTTCGCGGTTGGGGATGCAGCTGCCACAATGGTGGGGCCCGGAGTGCAGCGGCGCAGACCGCTAGAGCACGGGCTGGTGGTGAACTGGGATGTCATGGAGGAGTACTGGCGCCACCTCTTCAACCGCCACCTCTGCGTTGAGCCGCAAGATGTCGGTGTGCTGCTGACTGAGGCGGCCGTCACCCCGTACCAGCAGCGAGAAATGACAGCAGAGATTATGTTTGAGAGTTTCGGGGTGCCGCGGCTGTGCATCGGCTCGCAGGCGCTCTTCGTGCTCAGCAGCGTTGGCGACGGGTGCGACACAGCCGTGGTGGTGGAGAGCGGCGCTGGCGTGACGCAGGTGGTGCCCATTGTGGCGGGTTACGCCGTGTCCGGCGCGGCGCGTCGTTATCCCGTGGCGGGCTGGGACATCACGCAGTACGTGCTGAAGAGCCTGCGGGAGCACGAGCGGGGTATCGAAGCTGAGCAAGCGCTAGAGGTGGCGGAGCGGGTGAAAACGCGCTACTGCTACACGGCAGACGACATTGCGCGCGAGCTTGCGCTGGCGGAATCGAGCCTGTCTTCCTATGTGATCCACCACACGGAGTTGCACTCGCGCACCGGGGCCTCGTACTCTATCGACGTGGGCTACGAGAGATTCCTCGCACCGGAGACGATGTTTCAGCCAGATTTGCTCGCCGCACCGTCGGCTGCCACCGCCTCCGCGTGCGGCGGCCTACCCGCCGTGATCGACTCTGCTCTGTGGTCCTGCCCGATGGACGGCAGGCGGCCACTGTGCGCGAATATCATCGTCTCTGGCGGCAACACGCGTTTTGCCCACTTTGCGAAGCGTCTGAATCACGCGCTGCAACGTGCCTTGGATGAGCGTTCCGCCGCCGTCATGGCCGCCTCGGGCGGCACTCTGTGCCGACAAGTCAAGTACGAGGTGAACGTGCGCGATCATTCACAGGCAACGCATGCCGTGTGGAGAGGGGCCAGCGCCTTCGCCGCCAGCCCAGAGTATGCGACGGCAGCCGTCGCGCGAGAGGCGTACATGGAGTGTGGCGCCTCCGTGATGCTCCAGCACCACATCTAGCGCAACGGCGCATTCAGGTTGACGGGGACCTATGCATGCGCTTCGCTTCTGTGTTGGTGGTGCATCGGGTTGCATATCTCTGTGTATGTGTGCGCACCACAGTACCGGCTGTCGCGTCAACTCCCAGCCTTGTGTTGCCGCTGCTACCATCCCCTCCCTGCTCACCGGCAAGTGGGGCCGGAATCTGAAAAGCGCCGGAACACGCGCGTGTGTCGATGCGCTCAAGGGCACTCTGGAGCACCGCATATTTGGCCACAGGTCTATGCGTCCCATCTTGCGATGGTACACCTCAAACCTCCGTCGCTGTCGTGATGTCAGGAGGGAGCCTGACTTTGCTGTCCGACTCCACACCTCTGTCCATTCTTCTCCACCCCTTCCGTTGGCTCACAAGCGTCGTCCGATGAAGCGGTGGCGGACAGCAAACCTGTTCACCCCGGCGGAGGTGCAGCACGCCTTTGCGGCGCTGCACCGTAATGCGGAAGCTCTCTACAGTGTATCCGACACGAACAGCCCACTCCGCCCCTTCGTTTGTCGACGTGGTGGCGCGCGTAGGCACCGCCGCGATCACATCGAGATGCCGCTGCACCACATGTACGAGGCCAACACTGTGTACGAGCAGTTGCCCGTCGAGGTGCGGCTGATATGTGCTGGCCTGTATGAGGCCGCTCTCGGCTACGCGCAGGAAGCGCTTCGGGAGCTGGGCGTCTCCTCCGCCGCCAGTGGCGAGATCCTCAGCAACTTGGGCCGGAACTCCGTGCTGCGGGTGCTACGGTACCCGGCAGGCTCTGGATGTCGACCGCACGTCGATCCTGGCTTGTGCACTGCCTTGCTCGTGGGGTCGGCAGGTGGGCTGGAGATGAGCACAACCGACGCGGTGCTGACGCCCTTCGCGAGCGGGCCGGGGCACAACACGGCTCATGTGGCCTCCTCACCAACATCCATGCGCGGTGAAGCGGCGACTATGCCGGGCACGCTTCCACACTGGGAGCCGATCCTGACCGCGCACACCGGAGAGGCCGTTGTCATGGCAGGAAATATGCTCGGGGCGGTGACGGGAGGCGCTCTGCCCGGTGTGTTGCATCGGGTGCGGCGGGACTGGGCCGCCGAAACACCGCGGACAGATGGACAGCGCAGCCCACCTCTGCACGTCGCATGTGTCGGGGGTGGAGCGGATGCGGAAGCGGACGCGGGCAGCGGGGTCTTCCGCTTCAACGTCATCGTCGAGCTGCGACCGGCACACGCGAAGCGCTGGTACGCCGCGACGTCGGGGCAGCCGCCGTTGTCACCCGCTTCGTCTCCGTCATCGCTGCCATGAGACGAGGAGGGAAAGAGATGAGACGCACACGGGGTCAGTCGTGGCCGACTCTCTCTCTCTCTATGTAACGGCATCGAATGTTCGCCTCACAGAGAGCTCAACGGCACACGGGCATAGACATACGCGTACACGCATGACGTCACGCGTGCCATCGCCCCGATGGCGTCGTATCGTTCGGTGGCACCGCTTGCACAACCCGCTCCCTTGTCCACCAGCTCCATGAGTAGAAGCGGGTCTTCACGCTTTGCAGGATGGCTCCAGCCGGCGCACATTTTGGTGCCCCTGTCTTGTGTTAGTTTTTCAAGGGAGAGGGTGATGCTGTCAAGCCACGCTCATCCGCTTGTGGCTGCCCCGCCCCCCCCCCCACACACACACACACTCCCTCTCCCTCTCTCTCGGTGGAACCCGACTCTCCTCCTCCCATCCCTCCTTCCTTTGTTTTTATCTCTGCCTGCCTGCCTGCCTGCCTGCGGGCGTGCGTAAGAAGCACGTCATTGCGACGCCCGCGTAGATCACCGCACTTCATTTCTCGCACACGTCCCTCCTCCCTTGTCCCCCTCATCCACGTCCTCCACCAGTGCTCTGTGAGCTGACGTCACTACCAACAGCAGCGACAGCAGTGAGCATACACGCCGACATCATTGCAGCACCCTCGCTCCCCATGTCGCAGAGCACCCCACTGGCCTACGCCACTCTCTCTCGCCCGTCGCGCGACAGTGCCACAATTCAGCACAGCGCTGTGCGGGCATCAGCGGCACATCAGCAGCAGGCGCAGCAGAGTCCATCGATGACCAGGGCCACCGATGGCGCGACGTACACTGCAGAGGGCATCGCTGTTGCGTCGCTCTCGTCGCTGGACACGTGGACCGGGTTCCTCAGTTCAGAGTGGGCCGAGACGGTGAAAATGCAACTGTTGATGCCGTCCAACGCGGCGCCTGTGCTCTCTCCCTCCGGCGCCGACCTGATTAGCGCGCTGCACAGCGCTGTGTCTCGGCAAAATAAGGTGGTAGCGCAGCTGCAGGAGCGACTGGTGGCACAGCGGGCCAAGGAGGAGAAGGACTGGGAGGCCAGGAAGCAACTCTCTCGGTCCACCTCCGCCGAGGAAATGCCAGGCTCTTCCAAGAATACCAAAGATGAGGCGGTGTCCTCGGTCGATGATAGCGTTGCCGACAATGCTGCTGAGAACACGCAGGTGTCCGTGCTGCTTTCTCACCTGCTGCAGCACGCGCGCTTCCTCTGGGCCAGAGCCGTCTCGCAGCACTTCAGGGCTGCCGAGGTGCGGAAGTCCTGTTCTAGCAAAGACACCCGGTCGCCCAAGAATGTCACCGCTGGCATCAACGCAGAGGCCGCCATGGAGGAGGAGCGCGTGGGGCTGCCACCCATCTCGCTGCTGTTCCGTTGTCTCGTAGACGGCATCAACTCTGAAGAAGCGCGGCAGGCCATCGTCACCGCTGGGGTGCTTCCAGCCTCCGCCTGGGACAGCGGCGTGCTGGGCGTCGATCAGTTGGGTATCCTTACAGTATTTGAGCGTCACGTGCAGGCGCTGCGCACCTTCCCCGGCATCGTCCCCCCGTTGGAGGCGCTGCGCGAGTACTTCGCCGAGCTGCACCCGCAACAGCTGAGCAAGTACTACCCAAGCGGGGCCCTCGACAGCACGTTAGAGCTGGCGGAGGCTCAGATGGACGCGCTCTTGCGTTTCGGCGACGAGACGGAGCAGATGGCCGCTCTCCTACGCGCGGGCCTTCACCCCTCCGTGCGCCGTCTCCTATACGCCCGTGCGCTGCAGGTGCGGTTGGCGGTGACAGACGGCAAGCCGATGTTTCTGGCGCAGGGGGAGCTCATGACGAACCACCTGCGCCACGGTCTCGCGTGCTACCTCACCTGCTCCTCCCGGCAGGCGCGCGACAAAGTGAAGCGGCGCTTCTACCACCGCTACTCCTCGTCGAAGGAGGAAAACCGCGTGCGGCTGCTGCAGCGTCTCGCCCTGGACGACATGTTCATCAGCGTCGGCGACAGCGACAAGTATTTTGTGTACGCCGACGACGTGGAGGTGCTGTCGACGGCGATGGTAGTAGATCACAGTCTGCCTGCCCCGAAGATGGTGCAGGCGCTGAAGCAGTTGGGCAGACCAGGGGATCCGCTCGACAGCTACGTGACGTACCTGCAGTATCCCGAGACGAATCTGGTCCACCAGAAGGCGTTGCCCTGCGGCGTTGCTCCTTTGGAGGGGTTCACACTCCTGCTGGGTGCCCTCTGCAACGTGACGAGCGACACGGTCGAGCAGTACGAGCTGGCTGCAGCGATTGTGGCGCAGCTGTGGAGCCGGCTGCAGGGCCCCACACCCGAGCTCTTTCAGTGCTGTTTAATCTTCGAGAGCCTCGTGCAGCAGCTGGCACTGCCAGCCGTCCTGCACGCAACGCGCGATCTGCAGTACCCGCCGCTCGTGCTGGCGATGCGGTGGATGCTGACGGGCTTCGCAGACCTCCTCGATGCCTTCGAAGTGCTGTCCTTCTGGGACCTGGTGCTGTCCTACCACATGCGTGAGATGCACCGCCGAAGTCCCCTGTCGTTGCCCACTGGCCTCGCCAACGCAGCCCCGCATGACACCAGCACTCCTTGCGCGTTGTGGCTGCTGCCCATGTACGCGGCGGCCATCTTTGTGATGCGGGCCCCACTCGTGGAGGCCTGCAGAACGGCGGCCGAAGTGGACGTGGTGTTCGCCACAGGCCACCAACTGCGCACCCGCTCCCTCTTGCAGGGGCTACTCTTTGGTTGACGTCTGCGGCGACGGCAAAAGCGCGCATGCCTAAGCGTGTGCACACGCCCCCTTCTCTCTCCCTCCCTTTCCAAAGGCCGCGCGATGGTGATGACGACTACCCCCTTGCCTCTGCCGTGCCATCCACTCGATGGACGCGCACAGGAACTCTTCTATGAGACGCACGCATACGCGCATTCACGCGCGCGCCTCCGCTGCTGTACGTGAGCTCGTCCCGCATGCTGGGGCGCATGCGCGGGTGTCTTGGCGCTCTCCTGCCGCTCGCCCCTTCGCCCTCCCCCCTCCCCGTGTCCCTCCCGCCACCATCCTGCCCGCCTCCTTCCCTATTTTCTCTACGCATTTGATGGTGCGTGCGTCCCTTGTGTTGGGGTGGTGGTGGCCCCGACTGGAGGGGGCTCCTTCGGCCTCCCGTTGATGCCTCTGATGGGGGCACTGCTGGACGCGGCTTTGGTGCTGGTGTGTGTGTGTGTGTCCTCCACTCCACCTGTGTCAGATGTGCACCCTCGTCGCACAGTCTTCACTCATATTTGGCACCCCTCGCTTGTGAGCTATCAGCGAAAGACGAACGCACGCACAGCCATCGAGGAGAGACGCGACATCGTCTCGCGCAGAGCTGCAGGTGCACGGAACGCTTTCGATGGTGTCGGCGTCACCGCCGCAGCGCGACCGCGGCTCGCCGCCAACGCCACCACTGCCCGAGCCGCAAGACGTCGATGCCCCAGCCGCCGGCACCGTCCAGGCTCTGCGGCAGGCAGTCGAGGCGCAGGAGGCATATGTCCGTCTCCTGCGCGCGCGCCAAGCAGCGAGAGAGGCGCTGCTGCGCCACACTCGGCGATTGCTGACGGCCGACGACTCGATCGAGTCGCCTGGCTCGGTGGAGCAACTTGTGCGTCAGGTGGAAGCGAGTCTCCACAAACTTCAGCAGGCCCATAGTGAGACTGCTGTACCGGCAGCGACCACAGGAGACAATGTGGCGCCGACTTCCGCGCCGTTACTGACACCCCGGAATGCCGCTGGTGATGCCGACGCTAGCGCCGATCCGCTGGCTCGCATCTTTCACAGCGGCGTGGAGGCGCACCTGGCTGCGGTCGCCGAGCCACCGCACACTCGTCCAGCGTCAACGCTCGCATCGCGCTCATCGACGGCGAAGAGAAAGAAGGAGGCTGGCGAATCCGGCTTGACGAACGCCGTGAGCACCACCTCCCCACCACCAGGTGGGCCGTTCCCGCCGAGAAGTGCTGCGATGACCGCCCTTCTCGCCCTGTCCGCATCTCGGCAGGAGGCCGGCCGCGCCGCGATGCTCGCAGCCCTCAGCGCCCTCGAGCTTTCTCTCATGAGCAACAGCGGCGCGACTGAGGTGGGCCGCGACGTCCACAACGCAAAGCCAGCCTGGCTGCGTCAAGTGGACGGTGACGGTGCCAACGACGACGACGCAGCGCCTGAGGAGCAGCAGCAAGAGAAGGACGGAAATCGCGGCGATATCGCCTCCTCTGATTACAGTGACGACTTTGAGTGCGGCAGCAGCACCAGCAGCGGTGCCGATGATTGAAAACCGCCAACTGGGAGGCCGAGTTGGCAGCTCCCTCCTTCTCCTCCCTCTTAGCCGGCGAACGTCGGCGCTGGCAGTGTGCGTGAAGGAAGTCGCTTCTGTTGCTTGCTGGAATGCTTTCGTTGCCATCGCTGAAACCCCCCTGTTGTGAAAGGCACACAAGCGACGCGGAACAGTATGCTGAAGGTCCGAGCGTGGACAGCAGACGAAGCGGGACGGTGAGCACACGGTGTGCTACCCCTCCGTGGACATCATGCCGCGGGCAAGACAGGGTAGGTGGCAGCGAGAGACGCATGCTGGCGTACGGCGGCGGTTACAACTCGAGCCCGAGACGTGCGCGTGTGCCTCACCGTGAAAACGATGTAATAACCCTTTCCGGATCAAGGGCCCTGCGGTGAGCAACGCCGCGTATCTCACGGACGTGCGCATACCTACACAGAGACGCAAGACGACTAAGCGCAACAGCGGCCCCGCCCTCATGCATCGCCCTGCCGCTCGTCTTCCGGTACACTTTCTGGTCGACATTGACCACACGCTAGTGCATCCCATCTACAGGCATGTGGAGGGCGACAACTCAGGCGCCACGAGGTGCAGCAGCGCTTCGCTGCCGCCAGCGAGTGCGCGGGGGTGGTGGCCGCTGAACTACGTTGGCGGCCGCGTCACGCACGTGCAGCTTCGGCCTCATGTTGTACCATTCCTGACACACGTGCTGCTGGATCGCTCGCTGGACACCAGCGAGACGCAGGTGCATGCGTCCCTTTACACACGTCAGAGCGCCGCCATTGCGCATCAGGTGCTGCTGCCAGCCCTCACACAGTGCAAGGGCGAGCCGTTGGACGAGTTTCGCCGTAAGGGCGTCTTTCACGGACTCTTCGGTGGGGAACGCTGTGTGCGAGGCAGATTTGAGGCAATGCATTGGCTGAACCCCTCCCCTGGCTTCCTATCTGAGGGCAGCCCCCGCTGATCAGCGGCAGCTGGGGGAGGCCATAGCATCCCTCGAGTGGCGCAAGACGATCTTTCGTGTTGCCCAGCCCCCTCACCACGTTGCTCGTCGATGATCGCTGCGTGAACTTCCGCGTCACGGAACTGCGCACCGGTCATGGCGTGCTGGTCCCGTCGTACTACGCCGACGCCGTGGCGTGTGCAGCAGATGATTGCTTTCGCGTGCCGCCGACTGACAGCCTCTACGAGGTCATCGGCATGGATCTTGACGGAAGAAGTGGCGGCATGTCAAGCGGGCGTGCGCTGCCCGGTCGCGTAGGCGTCAACGGCGTCGTGGTGCGTTTGTTAGACGTGCTGGAGGCCTTTTGCAGTGCTACCACGCCCATCGTTGAGCCATCGAGGCAATGCACGGCGGCTCTGCAGGCATGTCTGGCCCTGACGAGCGAGCGCCATGTGCAACGTGCCCGTCAACAGGAACGCCGCGCCCGCCAGTGGACGCAGCGCTGAGTAGCTTCAACTTCTTTGAACGCTCGCCGCTCTACCAATGACAGTGGGACGCGTTCCACGCCCACCGTGCGGACTTCGTGCACAGCTATTTCACCGATTGATGCCGGCTTCCTTTGCCTCCACACACGCACGCACACACCTGCGTCGGAGGGTGCCTTTCTGGTAGCGTTGCTGTGTCAATGTGTTGTGTGGGGGTGCGTCGCAGTATACCACCGCTCTGCATTGGTCTTTGGGGTAGTGCCGCTGCCGTCCGACCCTCTGCTCTGTCCTCTGCTGCACACGTCAGCTTCGCTGAAAGACCTCGAAGAGACGCTGTTCTCGTGTGCGCTGCATGGCTGGAAGCGCATCAACTCGTCCACGATGCACGACTCAGGTGGACGTCTTGACGCGCTCTTTCTCCGCACGTCGATCGTCTTCTTCCCGTGGCTCGACCCTCCCTCTCTTGCCCCCCCCCCTTCTCTCGCAGTCTTCGCCGCTACTCACACCAAAGTGCACATAAGCTTGCATTGCAGCGCACGCGCAGACGTACGTCGTCACCCTTATCCGCAGCTGAGTTCCTCCGCCTCGGCCTCCCGCACTGCCGCCTCATTTTCTCCGGGAACTCGCACGCGCACGAAGAAGAAATGCCGTCGCTGAACAACAACACAATTCGCGAGGACGTCGTCTTCAAGCGGCGTGTGAAAGATGTACTGCTGCGCCACGGCGGCACTGGTGGCTTAGTGAAGGTCCTCATCGACTTCAACGCACGCGAGGCGGTCGCCACTCGACAGCAGCGCCAAACGACAAGCACCGACTCCGGCTCCTCGCGCACGGATGTCGGCCTCAGTCATGCGCAACTCCTGCTCTTTCTGCAGGACTACGGCGTTGAGCTAACCCCTTTCGAGGCTGCGTATCTGTGCCGCGCCTTCGACGACCACGGCTCCGGCTTCATCAGCGGCGAAACCTTTACGCGGCATCTCACCGGCCTCAACGAGCGTCGACTGCGCGCCGTCAAGAAGGCGTGGCAATCCCTCGAGAAGCGCAACGGCGCGAGTGGGAAGGTCTCGAGTGAGCTCCTTCTCTCCACGTTTGCAGCGGTGGCGGCCGGGAGAGCACATGCTGCGGCGGGCGACCTGGTCAGCCCTGCAGACGGCGCTGCCCACGACGCGATTGCCACGACCTCCTCCTCGTCTCCTGTGGGAGGTGCGCTGCAGTCGACCTTCGGCAGTGGCGACGGAATGCATGAGCACCTCAAGGAGGCATACATGACCTCGATGATGGGCCGCGGCAGCGGCTTTATGGCGAAACCCAACGCCGCCGCTGGCGGTGCCGACGGTGAATCTGGCGAGGCAGCCGACCGTGTCTCGTACGCCGAGTACCTTGCCTTCTACGCCGGCGTCAGCCCCCAGTTCGCGACGGACGAGGCCTTCGTCACCCACGTGCTGCAGTCGTGGGCGGCTGACGACACGGCGCGTCCAGCATTGGACGAAACAGCGCGCGAGTGGGGCCCGGACGGCGACCCACTCGCGCTAGACGGTACTCGCTACGTGAAGGAGGCACTGAATCTGGAGCTGGGCATCTCCTCCAAGTTCTACAACTACAGCCACATGCAGCGCGAACACCCCTACGTGGAGCCGCTGCCGCCGCTTAACAGGCCCGACATCATGGCGACGACGATGCAGCGAACGTACGTCCCCTTCGACAAGGCAGAGCAGATGCTGGCCGACCCACTGGTGACGCGGCGCGGTCAGTCGAAGTAAACCACTCTCGAGGGCAAATATGCAGCGCGGCGCACCTACGGCAAAGCCCCCCCCCCCCGACTCGCCCCCCTCCGTCTGAAGTTGCATCTCTCTCTCTCCCTCCTTCCCGCCCTCCTGTGATGCATTTCCGCTGTACAGTATTCCACGCCCCCCCCNCCCCTCCCCTCCCCTCCCCGAAACCGCCAATCACCACCGCGACCATCACCGACATCGTGAATGCCACGTCCGTGTCCGTGGGCCTGTGCCACTGTATGTATGGTCACCGTCTCTCTGCCTGTCTGTCTGTCTCGCCTTACACTCTCTGAACCGTTGCGTTCGCGAAGGGAGAGGCAGAGGGCGCCGGCATTGCACGCGCGGTCCTTGGTCCGCGCACCATCCGCCGGCACGTCTGCTGATGCTGCCAATGTTGCTGCCGCTCCTGCTCTCGGCGTGGGCTCCTCGGATAGCGTTTCGTGCGCTCGTGCATCCCATGTGGGTTTCTGCGCTAGGCTCTCCCCTGCGCTTCCAATGAACGGAACTGTCGTGATGTGCGCCCCCCCTCCTCCCTCCCCCTCCCGTCGCCGCAGCTGTCCGCCGCCCCTCAAAGTCGCTTCCATTCGCTCCCGCCCGCCGCCGAGGCACGCAAGCGTGCCCGTACACAGACGCTGAACGCCCTCACAAAGCGGAGATTGAGAGACACGAGTCAAGCATCGCTCGCAGCAGCAGAAGCCAACATGAACATACCCCTCAACACAGTCAAGGTGCTGCGCAATGTGCCCCTTCCCGATGAGGCGAGCGTGCTCCACACGAACGCCGCGGTGCTGGACATGGGCAGTCACACGACGCGGCTTGGGTTTGCAGGGGACACGGTGCCGCGCATGCGGCAGCGCACATGCGTCGTGAAGGGCAAAGGAACCTTCTCGGACGCCTGTGATGTGCTGGACCACGTCGATGACCCCGCCGCCGCGACGACGGTGCTGGAGAACGGCGTCATTGTAGACTGGGAGGGGTACGAGGAGCTCCTGAGCCGCGTTGCCCGGATACTGGACCTCGAGAACGTAGAGAACAGCACCCCGCTGCTGGTGACGGAGAAGGCGCTCGTGCCTACACATCAGCGGCAGAAGATCGCCGAGGTCCTCTTCGAGACCCACCACGTTGTCGCCACCAGCTTTGCCTTGAGCCCTGTGCTGTCCCTCTACGCGTCCGGACTGGGCACCGGCGTCGCCGTGGAACTGGGCCACGATCAGAGCCACGTCGCGCCAGTCTTCCAAGGGCTTTCGCTGTTTCACGCAACGCACTGCCTCGACGTTGGCGGCGCGGACCTCACCCGACACTTCACCTCTCTCATGTCTGGCGTAGCGACCACGCACGTGTCGGTGCTGGGGAGCATGACACCAACACAGCGAGAAAGCATGTGGGAATACATCAAGGAGCGCCACTGCACCGTGGCCGAGGACGTGCAGGCTTTTTCTGAGATCAGCCGTGTCGGCATTGGGATGGGCAGCCCTAGCAGTGGCTCGCCGCCGGCAAGTCCGCACGGCGAAGAGGATCGGTACCGGGAGGAGTGCGTACTGCCCGACGGCACCGCTCTGCCCATCAGCGGCGCCGCACGGTTCATCCCTGGCGAATGCTACTTCCAGCCATCCCTTTCCCCGGCGCTGCAGCAGCTGCGCGACCAGTCCACCGTTGTCGATGAGGTGCTGCTGCGCACGACACAAACGCCGGTGTCTATCCCTGAGCTAGTCGTGGACGCCATGAAGCGCTGCGATCACGACCTGCTGCCCACGTTCGCTTCCCATATCGTCGTTAGCGGCGGTGCCTCGCTGTTGCGCGGACTGACGCAGCGCGTGGAGTCTGACGTGCAAACCTGCCTGGCCAGCACCGGCGGCATCCATAGCGTCGGTAGCGCACGCGTGTACGCGGATGTCGAGCGGCGCGATGCCACCTTTGTGGGTGGCTCGATCTGGGCATCGCTGCCGGCGGCGCAGGCGTTGTGGGTGACGAAGGCTGACTACAACGAGGTGGGGTCGATGGCTGTGGTGCGCGGCGGCTTTTAGGCGAGTTATCGAAGATCAGACACCGCAGACCTCGAGGAGCGAGAGAAGAGGCTTTGGCCCTTGTGGTCTCTCTGTGTGAGCACCCTCGTTGGTGTGCTGCTGCTGCTGCTGTGCGCACGCTTGTTTGCTCTCCCGCCTTCCGTCGATGTATAAGCGACAACGAAGGTCGGGGGAGAGAGGGGCGAAGGGCAAGAAAAGCAGCAGACCGTATCCGTGCAGCTCGCCTCTGCGGCAGTCCAGCTACACCCCGCTCGTCCCTGTATGTGTCACCAGCGGGCGCAGCGACATCGTTCCGGGCAGTCCTCCTTCCTCCCTCCAGAAAAGATGGCGACGAAAACGTCTCATGTACAGTGTATGTGTGTGTGTGTGTGTCTGTGGCGCTCCCGAGGCTGCGGCAACTCGACTCGTCTAGCAACGCTCTCACACGTGTGTATCATGACGGTGTACCACCGTGGTGTGAGCGCATGCATTCTCCACTGAACGCCCGAAGGGTGCCAATCGCTGTCATCCCTTGTGCCACACGAACGCCAACAACAGCATTGAACACAAGAAAGACCGCATGCACCTGCAAGAGAAGGTCACACCGAGAGGTGGCGGCGCGGCTGGTCTTCTCGCTGTGTGGGGAGGAGGAGGGGGAGAGGCATATTCCCGAGCTGCTTGCTGCTAAGCTGCTCACGGGCTACCCCTTCCCCCAAGCTGTCCCACGCGCAAAGGCGAAGGAAGGAAAACGTTTCTTTGCTGTCGCCACCGACGCATGGATGGAAGTAACGGCTGCATGTGTGTATGTGCGTCGGCGGTGCGGAGAGTGGGGCTGCACCCAGAAAAGCACCACGGAGATCGTGTTGCCGCACATCGAACTGCAACGCTGCACTTCTCAGTCTCTTCCGTCTCTCTCTCTCCTCATGACTGCAACCGCCCTCGCCATGATGTCTGTCGCATTCCTTCTTCATCCTTCTCACCCCACCCCCAACCCCCCACCCCTCACCATCTCTCTTCTGGTTGCTCTGCGCATCTCCGCTCCGTTGTCTGCGCCGCTGCTCTGCAGGACCCTGGAATAGCAATTCACAGCCAGCAAGAGCCACAAGCACCAAATCGTCAGTCGTTATAAGAAAGCAAACAAGGCAACACACAGGCACACGCTCGCGCGCTCTCGCAGTCCCTCATTCTTCATTTTTTGTCCCCGCGCAGGCGCGGGCGAACGCGCAGACAGAAACGATCAGAAGCAGCAGAGGCTCCTCTCCTCCCCGCTTGCGATCTGCAGCCTTTCCTCCTCCTCCCCCATCTACGCCGCCGCCTTCTTTTTCGGCCTCAGACGCACACAGACGCATACACCACCCCCTCTTTTGTTTTCCATTTTTGTTTTGTTTTTACTCCGCTTGTTTGCCCTTCTCTCTCCCTATCAGTGAGATCCACCCCCCACACCTCCCCCCACCCCACCCCACCCCCCACCCCACACACACACACACACATCTCCCTCCCTCCCTCCCATCCCTGCGCGCAGAAACCCCAACACGTACGCTTCTCTTTTGTCTTCATATTTTCTCTAGAAAAGACTTCGGTTACATTCTCTCACTCACTCTCTCGCTGGGTGTTGTGTTGCGTTGCTTTCCCTCCTCTTCGTGTCGTCATCTTTTGCTGGTGGGTGCTCCGTCTCTCCCTCGTTGTACTGGTGTGCATGCGCGTTGCCCCCTTCCCCCTTGCTCCCTTCGTTCTACGTATTTGCTGCCCCCACGCGCCCACTCTGTCTGTCTGTCCCCGTCTTTCACGTGTGCTCGTGTGTGTGTGTGTGTGTGTGCCTCTTAACACACTGCTGACAACGTTCACGTAAGTCTCTCCCTCTCTCTTGTGCTTGCGCTTCACTTTCTGTGTGCGGGCGGCGTCTGCCGACAAAACAAAATACATAACCGGGGAAACACGCGTCGTCGCCTCCCGCTGTTGACTGTCGCCCCTCTCCTTCTTGGAGCTCTTTGCTTAGCTTTCTGTGCTTCTCGACCTCCCGCTGTCCCTCCCGTGTGCGCGTGGGAGAGAGGGGGGTCACCGAGTAGAAGGGGGTGCGTGCTTGGCTTGGCACGTGCGTCTCCGTGTTCATGTATACAGTCCCCGTGTCTTCATCTTCCATTCTTTCTGGCTTTTCCTATCAGTGCTGACGCTTCCACGGTCGCTGCGGTCGAGGGTGGTGCGGTCGTCCCGCCAACCAGCATCTGCCTTGCCCGAAACAGTTCGTTTGCGTTGCGTGTGTGTGTGTGTGTGTGTTGTAGTGACGTGCTTGAACCTTCTTCTCTTCTCGCTCCTCTCGCGCTCCTCTCTTCGTGCGTGCGGGTGTGAGCGTGTGCCTGGATGCGCACGGTGTGTGCCGGATTTCTGCCCGCTTGGCTCTTCCTGCTTTGGTCTCCCTTCGTTTGTTCTTTCGTTGTTGTTTCGTGCCTGTGCACGGCCGGCACTCGTGCGCCGCTCTTCTCTACATTGCTTGCTCGGCTGTATTTCTCCAGTCCTGCACCCACTGCCACCCCCTCTATCCACATAAGGCACGGCTTCGACGTATCCCCGCAGGTTATCCTCACGCCTTGCCTACCGAAGCGCGATTCGAGGGCGCGCGCACACACACACGCGCGCGTAAACCATGGAGCACTCAGGTCGTGTTGTGCTGTCGCCAGCGCGGCGGTGTAGCTCGGTGCCGAGGAATCTGGAGGGATCACGCAGCAGTCCGAGTTCTTTCTACGCCTTCCCGTCCACCCTCAACGACATCCTGTTCGGTCCCCGACAGCGCCTCACCAAGTACGCAGACGGCATGCAGGCCTTACCTTACGCCAGCTCAGCACCCACTATCGAGGAGGCAGAGGTCGCCGCTGCCGGTCCACTCGCCGACGCACGAGCAGAAGACGCAGCCGCTGCAACAGCCACCGAGGCCGTCAAGTCGCGCTCCCGGGAAGCAGCAGAGAAGCAGGCGGCGAAGGAAGAGGTCGTGACGGTGGCACCGGCCGAGCAGGAAGCCGCGAACAAACCTCTCGAAGAGGACTTTGCTGCGGTTGTGGCTGTTGCTCCAGCGGAGACTGAGAGCGCGGCGACAGCGCAGATAGGGGCGGACGCGCCGGGCGACGCTGCAGCGCCCACTGCAGCCGACGAGGCTGAAAGCATGGCAACGGAAGAGGAGGGCGGTAGAACGGACGCCTCGCTCGACTACGTTGCCGATGAGGCACTGTCACGTACCTTTGTAGTCGTCACCGCCGACGAGGCGGAGGAGGACACCGCCACAAAGGATGACGCTGCTGTTGCTCCTGCTACGGAAGTAGCAAACAGTGCCGGCAGGGCCGACGCGAAGACAGTGCTCGAGGCGGCTGCAGTAGAGGAGGAGGAGGGATGTGAGACCGCTGAGGAAGCACAGAGGTCCTCCGATGCCGCCGAGAGGGTAGACGCGGAAGAGCGGGAGACCGCCGTGGTGCCGCAAAACCACGGCCGGGATGAGGCGACTGCGGTGGCGGCGGAACCGAGTGCTGCGCCGGAGGACGAGTCGCCGGCGGAGCCACCGCAGCTGTGCACCACGTGTGAGATGGTGGCCTTTGATGCGGCGCATATCGCCGCGTGGATGATGAAGTACCGCCATGAAACGGCGTACGTCCCTCCCGGGGTGCAGCGCTTCGTGCACGAGTTCAACGAGCGAGCGGCCAAGTTCACGCCGCTACGGATGGGTGGCACGAGCCCGACGCCGAGTGCCATAGGAGCTGCCGCCAAGAAGGGGAAGAAGGGCAGTCTAAGTCTCAGCACCGTCGGCAGCTCGAAGACTGGGATCGGCGCGCTGGCAGACCTGCCCAGCCGGGACGGCGGCGGGTTCGGCTCCTCTGCTACCCTACGCACCGGCGCCAGCGTCGCAGTGAAGAAGTCGAATGCGTTGGAGGCGCTCGGTGATGTGTGGGAGGGCCGCCAGGAGGCACCGATCTCGCTCGCGCAGGGCTCGCTGCGCCGCCGGGGTCTGTTCGGCGAAGTGGAGAAGAAGAAGATCCACCACATGGTGGTGGCGGTGCTGAACAAGGTGACCACCGACCCGGTCAAGTTTCGCGAAGTCAAGAACGAGCTGCTGCGCCTACCCATCCCCGAGGCAAACGCAGAGCAGATGACGAAGATCGTGGACGCCTTCTTCACCAAGGCGGTGCGGGAGCAACACTTCAGCCACAGCTACGCCGACCTCATCGCGGCCCTCTGCAAGGTGCCGCAAGGACAGCACATCGTCGGTGACAAGACACAGAGCCTTGAGTACCGTCTACGCATGGCATTGCTGAAGCGCTGCCAGGCCGAGTTTCTGCAGAGTATCCGAGCTGAGGAGACGGACGCGTCCGGTCCGACGACGATGGCGACGGCGGCGGATGACGTGTCCTCCCCGCTGGCGTTCGCCATCGAAGGCGCTCAGGCGATCGGCGGCGAGACGGAGAAGGAGCGTCGCGACCGCATGTGTGGCAACGTCCGATTCGTGTGCGAGCTGTTCCTGCGCGATATCGTCGCCGCTTCTGTTATTTCCGTCATCTTCCGCATCTGCTGTCTCGGCTCCGAGTTCGGGGAGTTTGCCGTGCCGCCGTCGTACACACCAACGGAGTCGCAGGTGGACGAGATCATCACCGTCGTAAAGACCGCCAAGGAGCGCTACTTTGTACACTCCGCAGAGGGGCGCCGAATGCTGCCGCAGCTGCTGAGCCAGCTGGAGTATTGGGTGAAGCACTATGCCATCAGTCGCTGCCGCTTCGTGCTCATGTCTACGGTCGATGACCTGCGTGTCATGCTGCCCAAAGAGCCGGCCTCGCCGATGATGAGTGGTACGCCGAGTGTGGCGGCTTTCGTGACGCCTCAGCTGACGCACATCTCGCCGACGCAGTCGCCGCCGCCTTGCGACGTCTCTGAGCAGGGGGTGGTCTCCGCAGTCTCACCCGCCCCACTGTCGGTGGCAGCGGCATTACCAGTAGTCACTGCGGCAGACGCGAGCGGGCAGCTGTCGATGAGCTTCACAATGGTGGGTGGGCAGCCTCTGCCAGCACCACGCAGCAAGCAGGTGGGCAGTGTGAGTCTTAGTGACTCAGCCGGCTCGATCAACGGCATGGCGACCACCGAGCCTCCTGTTACTGGCGCCATCACACGCCCCATCGTCACGCTAACGTCGCGGTCAACTCTTCAGCACGTGCGCCCTGAGGCTATCGCGAAGCTGATGGTGGCCTTCTCCAGTGGCCAATGCAGCGCCGACGAGGTGGCCGTGCAGCTCTTCGACACGTATGGCAATGTGCTGCCGGCCCTCGGGGCGTGGATGGACCGCTGCCTCTCCGTTGTCAAGGAAGAGAAGACACGCAAGCAGACCGGCGCCGTGCTTGTTGCCTGCGTAGAGCAGCTGACGGCGCACACGAACGCGAGCAGCGAGGAGGGGGCGGAGACGGTGGCGATGTGTCGCGAGCAGCTGCACGAAGCCGCCATGGAGGCCCTGCAGCGTGCCATCGAAGGTAAGCTCTACGAGGACCTCCACGTCTTCCAGTTTTGGGCACAGCTCGTCCTGTCCGACCACGCACGTTTCGTCTACGATGAGGAGCTGTTGAACGAGGGCCTCGAGCTGCTCGTGTACACCGCTCCACCCGCCGTGCGCAGCTACCTCGTCGAAGTAGGAAAATACATGACAAATGTACTCGTCGCCCCGGAAAAGTTGCCGTGGCAGGCGTCGACGGAGGCGCAGTGCTTTGTGCGGTACCGACCGCTGCTTGTGCTGCACAGTCTCGTGATGCCCGGCGGCCCCAGCGAGGCGCAGGTGCTGCTCGATAACATCGTCGGCTTTAGCGATGTGCGACAGCAGTCGCTGGAGTTGCGGCTCTACCACGCCTTCCGCACCGGCTCACCGTCCCGAGAGGTCATCTTCGAGCAGTTGCGCACGTCACCGCGGACGACGAGCCGCGACTCGACGCTTGCTGCGGAGGTGCTTAGCGCGCTGCTCATCGCAGAGCTGTGCTCCAACGGTGATGCACTCGTGGAGGACAATATGGACCTCCTTCAAATCACCGTCGACGGCGTGACACGCGCGGAACGCGAGATCGCCATTGTGACCGAGGTCTACGAGATTCTCCGCTACACGCCTCGCCCCATGACGATGTCGGCCGCAGCCCGAGTGCTGCGCAAGTTTGTGTGCATGCACATCGTGTCCGACGAGACGATGGAGCGGGCAGATCGCTTTTACGAGGCGGAGCGCGACGGTGCCATCGAGAAACCAAGCCAAGAATGCGTCCGCGCACTTGCTGCGCCGCCGAGCGCCGAGCTCCCGCGTATTATGGATCGCCGTGGCACCGATGACGTCCTGCTCAGCAGCAGCATTTCTACGCGCTCCGTGAACGGCGCAGTGGCTACGAATAGCAACGGCAACGGTAACAACGGTGGCGGTGTTGGCGGGGGAACGGGGTCTGTGGATGGATTGCAGAGCTCCAACGCCAGCAGCTTCGGTGAGTTCCGCCCCCGCGACAGCCACCCACAGCGCCGCGATGCAGACAGCGAGCACACCAGCAGCCGCCACTCGCAGCGGCAGCTGTCACCACGGCGGAGCAACCAGAGCAACAGCTCCTTCCAGACGGCACGCGGCGGCGAGGACAACAGCAAGCGACTGTACCGCAACTCCTACAAGAACCGTCGGCGCAGCCAAGGTGAAGGCGGAAACGAGCGGCAGTCCAGGGCAGGGGGCAGCAAAGACGAATCGCCGCAGCAGCAGCTCAAAGGGTCGTTGTCGACGTCATCGAACTACACTAGTAGTCGCGATGGTAGCCGCCACGGCGGTGGGGGGGGGCGCTACGACCGTCAGCACGGCGGCTCGCGCGCCGCGCGAGGCAGCGGCCACTTTGACCGTGGTCGTGGCGGTAGTGGTGGTGGCCGCGGCAACGGCACTGCACTTCATCGAGGGGGTGGCGGCGGTGGCAATGGTGGCGGCATTTTGCGCGAGGACTCACGTCGAGGCGCCGGCGGTGGCGGTGGCAAGGCTGAGTAATGGTGCAGATCTGAGTCGATGTATTTTGGTGCTGGTGGGGAACGTAAGGCTTGCAAACTCTGGCCGTTGAGCTCTATTTTCTTCTTTCGTAACTCGTGCTGCAGCTGTCTTCCTCGACGTTGCGTCTTGCAGCTGCATTGAAGCCACACACGTACACACACACACACACACAGACGCTGACGCGGTTGCAGCGAGAGCGATGAGCTCCAGCGCGTGTGTATGTGTACGTGTGTGTGTGCGCATGTGTGTGCATGCCCGACTGTTGGGCATTGCCGCACCCCCGTCCCCTTGCCCCCTTTTCGCCTCGCTGTGCGCGCGAGAAGCGAAAGGTGGACCCGTGAACGCGCGGTTGCTGCAATGCGGGCAACGGTGGCTATGCGCAACACACCCGTGCTCGCGCCTGTCGAGGATGCGCGGCTCCACCTGAGCAGATATGCAGTCGTCTCCGCATTCGCGTCCATCTCACGCCCCGCACCCCCTCCCACTCCCAAAAAGAATTCGCCGCAAGCGCACCGCGAGCACACCTCAAACATATATATATATATATATATATAATACGCCGGCCTCAAGCGGCGCACCACTTTGCAGAAGACCTGGTGCTGACGGTCTTCTTCTTGGCCTCACCTCTACTTACTACTCGACAACGCTGGCCGGTGGCCTGCGAGTCCTTCATAATCAGGGAAAGTCTGAGGGGCTTCGCCGCGCGGCGTGCCTGCACACACCGCTGCTGTCGCTGCTCTTACATGACGAGAGAGGGTCCTGGGGTGAATCAGCACACCCGGCGCGCGGCCTCATGTCATCTAACGCCTCGAAAACCGAGACGCCGGCGTCGTTACCGGCAGAGGACGCTACCGTGACGTCGCTGGATCGGCTGACGAACCTTGGCACCTCCACCTTCTTCACCCCACCCTCCGTCGAGCACCCTAGCGCGGCGAGCGAGCTGGGGTCCAGCCATGCGCCACCACCGCTACGTGTGCAGGACCTCGCTAACGTCGTGGTGCCGCTCGCCCCCGGTGAGACTCGCGTGAGCAATGCACATTCCTTCGCGCGGCGGCCACTCGAGATTGTGGAGTCGATCAAGGGTTTGCACGAGCTGCATCAGAAGGGCGGACTCACAAGGGAAGAGTTCGCTCAGGCGAAGCAGCAGATCCTGGACTCGGCCGCGTCCTCGGCGTCCACGTACAAGAGCAAGTCAAAATGGTCACGTGGGCGCCGCCACCGTCGCCGTGGTCGCCGTTCGCGCAACAGCTCGTGCTCGGCCTCTACGTCGACTTGCACGCGGCCGTCTCGCGATGCCCGCTCGCGCGCCACCACTGGTGTTGACACCAGGAGTGCCAGCCACCGCCCCAGCCGTTCCTCGTCATCGTCGAAGTCATCGTCGTCGTCGTCGTCGTCGTCGTCGAGCAATCGCTTTATCATTGTGCCGCGCTCCAACGTGTGGCGCACCCTCAACAATCCGATCGAGGAGGGCTTGCTCGGCCACCACTCGACAGAAGGCCACCATGTGCGCGTTGCATACAATGATGCGCCGCGGCTCGTGCGCTCCCCGCTGCTGAGCAGAGGGGGCGCTGTCGTCGGATTTGGCGGCCGTGAGAGAGGGGGGCAAGAGGAGTGTTGCGCAGGTGCGCACGGGCGGCACGGTTACCAGGAGATTCCTTCTGAAGACCCTCTCACAAGCAACTTGGCGAGTGGCGCAGCGGTGCCGACGCCAAGGCTAGCCACTACACCAGGCACCAAAGACAACGTCTTCGCTTCACCCAGCGGCAGCGCTATCGGCGCCGCGACTGCAGCGACGGGCAGTAGCGTCGCCCGCTACGCCACCGTTCCCGACGGCCGTGCCAAGGCCACGTATGGTGCCTTCTTGCACCGCGACGATGATGCTCGTGCCGGCGGCCCGGCACCGCACATTCACGCGGTACTCAACAAGGAGGATGTTGTGTGCATTCAATACTTCAACAGCCGCGGCGGCTCTGGCAATCACTTCCGCGACGTCGAGCTGCACACCTCCCAGCTCCGCGACCCGATCTTCGTTCACAAGGGACAGTCTCAGGTCATTCCAGCCAAGCCGCGTACCTCAGTCGCCAAACCCAGCCGCGACGAGCCGGTCATGATGGCGATGCCGACCCGAGACTCGCAGGTCTTCCAGCTGGCGGAGATGACGCTGGAGGAGCGCTGCGCTTGGGAGGAGATGACGACGACGTACTCCTCTTCCTCCAAGTCTCGCAGAGCCAAGTCTTCGTACTTTGAGCAGAGCTTCAACTGGTATTGGGTGGACGTGACGGGCAGAGACGCCAGCCGGCAACAGTACAACGCGATGCTGCGCTACCTAACTAACCGCTTCAAGCTGTGCGAATCGTTCCTCGTCGACCGCGAGCACACGCTGGTGCTGCCGCAGGTTTGCGAGTCGCCCATCTACGCTGGCCAGTACCTGCTCAACCTGCGTGTGGCGACCGAAAAGATCGCCATCTCCGACGACAGCGTGATGGAGCTGACGAATCGATGGATTATCGTTGTGGACCTGAAGCAGCACATCGTCATTACCCTACACCGCGTCGACACGCACAGCATGGCGAACTTGCGCTCACAGTGGAAGAGGGTCATCGAAAACAGCAACGTATCCTTCCAGGAGTTCCTTCTCAAAATCATCGACGACGCCATCTACACGTACCACCTCAGCCTCGACGTGCACACGGCGCTCCTTGAAAAGTGCGAAGCGAAGCTGTTCGTGGAGAAGCCGGCCGGGACGACACCGGAGGTGTCCGGCCACTACATCGATAAGCGGATTCTGCACCACTTCGCCGGCAGCTCGCGGTCGCTGTTTCTGCGCCGGCTGCTGGATGAGCAGGACCGCTCGCCGATGAACAAGGGGGAGATGAACAGCTTCCTGCACCACCTGCACCGTCGTACGAGCGTGCAGCACCGGATGATCAACGTCACCCAGGCAGTTCTGGCCAAGGCGTTCACCAAGCTGCGACTGTGCTCGCGTGAGATGGCGGGGCAGATGTGTGCGTCCTGCATTGAGATCAGCGACCGCGCCCTGGAGGTGCGGGATGACGCCAAGACGCTGCTAAATCTGCACATCTCCCTGCAGAGCTTCCGCACCACTGAGCTGATGGCCGTGCTGACGCGCGTAACGATGCTCTTTACACCGGTGACGTTCCTGGCTGGCGTGTATGGAATGAACTTCCAAAAGAACTTCCCGGAGCTGACGTGGGACTACGGCTACGCCTTCTTCTGGGCCCTGTGCATCGTCCTGGTCATCGCCATGCATGTCCTCTTTCTGCGCGAGCACTGAGGCGCCGGCGCGTTTTCTAGGCGTACGGGGGGGGGGGGGGGGGGGGGCCGGACCTGTTCAATGGATGAACTGCAGCCCCAGCCCCCACCACCACCC
>CM004656.1:475591-508454 GCA_000410695.2 Leishmania arabica | reverse complement strand
CTAACGGCGTGTCGGTGTATGCATTGGTGCTGGTAAAAGGGTGGTGTGGTGACGTGGGGAGGATCACCGGAAGAATGAAGCCGGAGATCGCTCAACCCGAGCGCCATGACCCTCTACGCCCACATCTGCTGTTGGTGCTGCCGGTGTGTCCTGTTGCTGTTCTTGTCCCCATCGATTTATCGTTCTCATGGTGCATTCCGCCTTACTCACCCTCCCCCGCCCGTCGACTCTCGCTGCGTCTCTATGGCGATCTCACCCGCCTCCGTCTCGCCCCCCCCACCACCACCCTCTCCCTCCTATATCCCTGCCAGTGCGGAACCGCTTCTCCTGGCGACAGGGTCAAGCACCTACAACGCAGGGAGGTCAGAGCAAGATGTCGCTGCGGATGTCGGCTGTCAGGTGCCGGATGGCGTGGCGCCGGAGCGACCTGCGACCGTGCACACGCACGATTCACGTGATGGGCAGAGTGTCGGCGTGACTCGAACGCATCCCACCCCCGGCCCTCACACTGTCCTGCTGCTGTGGGGAGCCTGTGCCATCGCGATGGGATCGCACCGTGTGGCGACCGGCACAACGTGAGCGGCTGTGGGGCGGCCTGCGAGGGTGGGTGGGTGGCGGGTAGAGTTTGAGGCTGTGGCCGTGCCCTCAGATGGCCGAGTTGGCGCATTGCTGTCACGTGTTTCTCTGCAGCTGCTTCGCACCAGGCGATAGAGGCCTGTGGCAGGGCCGGTGCAAGAGTGGGGCTCGACCTCATGTTGCATGGCAGAGAAATGAACATGCTGCAGCACAGAGCGCAAGCGTGTCTTGGTCGCTAACCTCTGATGGGCCACCTTCTCTCTCATCGCTGTTTAGTGTGTCTGTGCATCCTGCCAACCGCATTCGACTGTATCGCTTAAAGTGTCGGCAATGAAAGTTGCCCAAACCGTCACACACACGCGCACGCACGCGCTGTTCGCCTCTGCGGGTCCCCATGCCCTCCTCTCTCGCATCTTTTACGTCAGCCTTAGAATGAAGATGTAAAGGCTGGAGGCGAGACAAGAGACCTGGAGGAAGAAGGTGCGTGTGGACGGTTGATAGGGTGTTTGAGGGGGTTGCCGCTGATGGGGCTGGGGAGGGAGAGGAGGGGCTCAGGTGCGTTGTGTAACCCTGCGTCGCTAGCCTCAGCACACCCGAGTAGCCCCCAACCGCCACCCTCAAGCGCAGAGACACAGGCATGCACATGTAGAGGATCAGTGGACCCTCGTAGGCGGGCCACGAGCCTCCGACGTCCACAGCTGGTTCACATCTAGCTACTTGGTGATGTCTCTTCGCTTTCCACCCTCTCTCTCTCATGGCAATCATGCGCACGTTGCAGGATTACGCATCTCACGAGTGCTACAAACACACACACACACACACACGCAACGCTCAGCAGTCTCCACCACTACCACCACCACGCTTCAGGCCGCCCCAGCCTTTCCCTCTCGCTTCCCTTGCAACCTCCTGCTCAATCACAGGCGTTGTCGCTGCCGCGCGCGCCCCTCCTGCCCTTTCTCCTCCTCGCCCAGTCACGTACGAGGCCACACAGGTTGGCGAGCTCATACACATCCAGACACACGCACACAGGGGCCTTTACCACCCACACACACACACACACACACAGACACACACACACACACACGTGCTATACCAGTCGGCTTATTTTGCTCGTCTACCTCTCGCTCCCTGTCTCTTCGTTTATATATATATATATTTATTTATTTATATCTGGGCGAACGCACACAGCTGACGCTTCTCCGCACCTCGCTCCCTCGCTGCTGTGCGTGCCTTGTGTGACCGGCCCTGCCAGTCTGTGCGAGCGCATTGCACGCGTTCTCCTGTTTTTTTTTGTGTGTTTTGTTCCTGTTGTCTCGCCACGCCCGCCTGCCGTGGCTCCGTCCGCGGGTGCTCGTGTGTTTTGCCTCGGTACTTTCTCCCTCTCCGCCATATCGAGTGGAACCCCTCTTGCCTCCCTTCGGCATTGATTAGTCACCGCGATGGAGTCCACCAATGTGGGTGATGCGTACGCGGAAGACCGGTCTTCGAACAGCGCGGAGGGGAATAGGTCGATGGACACCTGCCGAGGGTCGTCGCTGTGCTCGCAGCTCAGCAGCGACGATCACGGCGAGGACATCCATGCGCAGCGCAGCGACCGCCTGGCTGTTACTTCCAGCAGTAGTAGCGACACCACCTTTGCGGACGACGAGGACGACGCTCCTGTGAGTCGTCGTGCACTCCACAGCTGCGTGGGCAAAGCTGGGAGCGCTGCCGATGTCGCCGCTGGTCCATCCCCTGTTGATGCGGACGACGACGAAGACGCCGAAACGGTGCCAACAGCAGTGGGGCTCATCAACGAGGGCTGTACCTGCTACCTGAACTCACTGCTGCAGCTGCTCTTCCACATCAGCTACTTTCGCACCGCCGTCTACCGCATCCCTGTCGAAGGCGACGATGGGCCGTCAGTGTACAAGGCACTGCAGGAGACCTTCTTCCAGATGCAGGAGCGCACCACGCCGGCGCGCACCACTGTGCTGACCAACGCCTTTGGCTGGGGCCGCAAGGAGCTGTACGTGCAGCACGACATCCAGGAGATGGCGACTCTGCTGCGCGACAACTTGGAGGAGCGGATGAAAGGCACCGTGACGGAGGGCGCCATCAACCAACTGTTCGAGGGGCGTGGCGAGCAGTTCGTGGAGACGCTAGACAAGTCGTACGTCTCGCGCCGCGCTGACACCTACTATGACGTGCACATTCCTCTTGGCCAGCACAGCACATTGCTAGGCAGTCTGACCTCACTCACCGCGCGCGATAAGCTCGTCGGCGAGAACAAGTACCGTGTGGAGCGGGAGGGGATGCCGGTGGTGTACATGGATGCCGAGAAGGGCTACAGCTACACTCGCTTCCCTGCCGTGACCTGGTTCCATCTGAAGCGCTTCGCCATGGACTTGACTTCTCCGACATTGGAGATGCGGAAGGTGAACACGCCGTTGGAGTTCCCTGTCGTCCTCGACCTGCGTTCCCTGGAGAAGCCGGACGCCGCAGCAGCTAGCGGTGGCGTGGGTGCTGGAAGCAAGTTGGGCTCCGCGGTTGTTCCTTTCAGCAGCGACTCGCCCGCCATCTACGACCTGCAAGGGGTGATCGTGCACCGCGGCACGGCACGCAGTGGCCACTACTACTGCTACATCCGGGAGTGGGACCCGGTGGGGCAGCGTTTCTGCCGTTGGCTCGAGTACGACGACGAGAACGTGCGTCAGGTGCCGGAGGACGTCGCGGTGCGCGCCAACTACGGCCGCGGCGCCGGCTCGGCCGACAGCTTCCGCCACGACGCGTCGCTCATGGGAGGAGCGAACGCGTACATCCTCTCCTACGTGCGCCGCGCCGACGCGGCGGCGATTCTCGCGCCGTCGCCGACCGACATCGTATCCGACCGGGTCAAGGAGGCGATGCGGCGTGCCATCCAGGAAGAAGAGCGACAGCTGCGCGAGGCCGAGGAGGCCCGGTTGTCTGTCACGATGTACTGCATCACTGATGCCGCCCTCAGCAAGTACTGCGACTCCGTGTGCAGCACCGAACTCTTCTCTCGCGATATCCAGCAGTGGCGCCGGTTCGCCGACGGCGTCATAACAGTTCGCAAGTCGGACACGCTGGCGGCGGTGTACGAGGCGCTGGCCGCGCAGCCGGAGATGGCGCGGCGGGGCGTGACGGCTTTCAACTGTCGCCTGTGGCGGTGCAGCGATGGATCGGCGCTGCGGCCGTCCATAGCTCTTCCGACGTACGCGGAAAACGTCGAGCACAAGGGCCTCGCTCCTCAGCAGCCGCAGGAGTGCCTAAAGGATTTCCTCACCCCGGAAGAGAACACCACCGCGCTGACGATGTGCCTCTACGTCGACCAGGCGAAGGTGCCCTTGCCAGGGCTGCACGGCGTGACGAAGGAGTGGGGCCTGATCCGCAGCATCCAGCAGGACGGCACCGGCCGCTGCTACACGGTCGAGATGTCGAGCCCGACAGAGGCGAAGGCACTGCACATCACCCTCGACCACTCCGACTACGCCGCCACAGTCGAGTACGTCGTCACGACCGACAAGGAAACGCTTCCTGTTGCGATGGCGGCCGTCATCGACGGCTGCAACACCGTCACCCTGTTGCTGAGCGAGTCGCGGCGGACGGTGTCGGTGATGCTGACGTGCTACATGCCAAACAAGCGGACGGTGGCCGTGCGCAACGTGCACCTCGAGCTCCCGTTCGGGCACCCCCTCCTGCAGCCGGCCCCTGCGGCATCGACCGCCGCGCTACCGGTGCTGCCCATCGTTGGCTATGACCGCGCCCTCATCTTCTTCAAGTACTACGACTACTCCGCCAACACTATCCAGTACGTTGGCAGTCGGCTCATCGACAAGGCAGCCAAGACGTACTGTTGCGGGGCCGTGTACCACGACTTTCTCGGCGTGTCGGACGACGCGGCACCATCCTCATCCGGCGCCCCAGTAGCAAGGCCGCAGCCGCCACCGCCGTCGATGTTCCGCTTCTTCCTCGAGCGCGGCGACCACACACCGGTCGAACTCAACGAGCACCTCGACTTGGGGGACTTCAAGTCCGGCTGCGTCGTGGTGGCGCAGCTGCGCGCGATCCCCGCCTCGTATCGCTACCTATCTATCCTCAACTACTACCGCGACACGCGCAACAGCCTCGATGTGCACATCATCGAGGTGGAGCGCAGCCACCGAGCAAACGACGACGCATACCGCCAGTCAACGCTGGAGCGGCAGCGCGGCGCCGTGGCGACGGCGTCGGCGTCGTCCTCTGCAGCCAAGAAGGAGCGAACGTCGACAGGCGGTGCCGCTGATGTCGCGCCGACAACCCCGCCGCAGCAGGGAGACTCGACAGCGCTGATCAACAGCTCCGAGTCTGTGGCGTCGGATACGAAGAAGACGACGACACCGAGCGCCGGCAGCACTGGCGACGGCACCGTCACAGCAAACACGTCCACGACGTGCGGCATCACGAGCAGTGAAAGTCCAACGCCGACGCTGGCCATGGATACCACTGGCAGCAGTGCCACCGCTGTGGCGAACGCGGCGGTGGAGGCCGACCCGATTCGCATCGCCGCCACGCTAAACCCGTACGAGGCGGTGCAGCTCTCCACGCTACACGAAATTTCCGTGACGACGCTGCCTACGGAGCACTCGTGCCGCATGCTCTTTAGTTGGAACTACGAGGCCGTGTGCGCCGCCATCGGCCGCACTATCGCCTTCGACCCGAATCGTCTGCAGTTGTACCAGTCTTGCAGCACTGGCGAGCCGGCGCCAGAGGTGTCGCCGACGCCGTACAGCAGCCGACTCACCGTGGCCGACCTGCTCTACCTGGACTCGTACAATAAGACCTCCGTGTTGTACTACGAGCGACTGGCTGAAGCCCGCGAGCAACACCAGAACGTTGGCGTCGTCACCGCCACGCTGCGGGACCATGCGGGCCACGCGCTGCACCGCGAAACCTACAGCGTCGACCTCGCCAGCATCACCCGCCAGGGCCTCGTGCGGCGCATTTGCGAGTCTGTGCCGGCGTGGCAGCGCGAGGCGGACGTGTGGGGCACCATGCAGGACACCCTTCAGTCACCGCACTTCACGATGAGCTTCGTGGACTCAGCCAGGCACGTCATCGCGGCGATGCACGAGGTGGCCATGTTCAAGACCGGCACTGAGGAGTCCGCGCTGGAGGCGTCGGCGCTGCGCAAGTTCGAGGTGGATATACAAGCGGCGGCGCCGCTCCAGGACACAGAGCAGCGGATCGCGTGCTGTCACATGAACTACTCGACGCACGACCGCAGCACGTTACTGGGACAGCAGCAGCAGCGCAGCGCTTTCGGGCAGCCGTTCCTCATCACAATCGACCGCACCACGACGGTGCGCGAGGCACTCGACATAATGCTGCAGACGACCTATCTACCCAAGGCTGCGCTGAACAACGCCGAGGGCTTTGGGGTGATGATGGTGGCGGGGCAAGTATACCACTTCGAGAACTGGGAGGAGCACGTGCACCTCTTCTGGGTGCACACCAAGAATACGTCCCAGTACGTGGCTAGCCTAATGCTGAACCACGCCAAGCCGCGCGAGAAGCCAGGTTCTCGCTACGTTGCTCAGCACAGCCCGCAGCTGAAGATCTCTAATAAGTAGTGACCCACCCCCTCCTCCCACTCCCACCCCACCGCACCCTGTCCACCGGCGTAGGCGAGGGGTGGTGTCTTCCTGTGCTCCCTTCCACTGTGTCGTGTGTGCGTGTGTGTGCCTATGCATCCTCTTGTGTCCGTCGCCTTTGCTTCCCCTGCGCTATCCTGTTACTGTCACTCTTCCACGTTGTCATCGCTGCTGCGGTGTTGTGTTGCGGGTGCGCCTGTGTGTTTGTGTGACCCCTCCTCTTCTTCTCCTGCCTTAGATGCGGTGTTGTTCGTGTTGGTCATCAGCAGTGTCGCCTGTTTCAGTGAAAGCGCAACCTTGTTTCTCGTGTGAAGGAGAGGGGGTGTGGACGAGGGGACGCTGAACGGGTTATTCATCTCTGCTCGGGGGTGTATGTGTGTATGTGTGTGTGTGTGTGTCGTCGTCGTCGTCGATCTTGCCGTCGCTGCAGCCGTTCTCTCCGTCGGTGTATGCGTTGCCTCCACTCCTCCGACAGGCACACAGACAGACGCGCATGATTAGGCGGGGAAGCTGGTGTCTGTTGCACCGAACGACTTCACGTCGCTGCTCCTCCCCTCCTCGCTGGACCGGCTGCCAATGATGAGCGGGCGCTCTAGCCCTCCTGAATCCTCGTCGTGTTCGCGTTGATGTTCTCATTCTCGTGTGTTTCACGCACGGCTCGTGTGTTTGTATGCACCGTTTCTCTTTCGGCCTTCCTCTGCCCACGCGACTTGCATCGGCAGCCCCTTCCCTCCCTCACCGCCACCGCTGCCCCTCGCACACGCCCAGCATCGTCCCCGCCGATGCGCAGCGCCGCTGTTAGGATCCTGAAGGGAAACAACAAGGATGCAAGCACGGAAGCAGCGGGTGCGTAGCAGATGTGAAGAGCAGAGCGGAGGGCATCCCCTTGATGCGAGAGAGCGCATAGTGGTGCGCGACGCTCGCCTCCCTTCCCGTCCCCCCCCCCCACCATGGGCGCACCCGCTGACAGGATGACCAAGAAAACATGCAAAGATACCTTCTCATGAAGACACCGCCCCCTGCCGCGCCCCCACCTCGCCCCCTCTCCCTCGCCCCTGCGCGCGCACTAGCCGTGCGTATGCACCTCACATGAAGAACGCCTTCCCCCTTGCACTCCCTCTCTCTCCCCGTCTTGCACCGACCCCCGTCATTCATCCCCCTCTACGCACGCACCCGTGGGCGCTGTGGCGCACTCGCCAGCGACGCATAGACGACAACGTGGACAACGTACAAGCGTTACACGGCAGCGAGGCGGCATTGGCGTACAGGCGGCCCCCTCCCCCCCCCTCCCTCCCTTTTCGCTGCCACCCATACACACATAGACGTCATTGAAAGCATACAGGCGTTGCATAGACGCTGCTCAGCGCAACCTCCAGCCACTTCCCTAGCTCCCCCCCTCCCCCCACCCCACCCCACCCCACCCGTGGCGCGTGCGTTTCGAGGGTCTGTGAAGCAGACCTGCTCGTGTGCGTGTTGTGCACGCCACCGCATCGACCGAGCAGCCTGCGACGTACTCGCAGACAGACACGACGAGAGAGAGGGGTGCAGGGAGCAGGCGTGTGTTGACTATCCGCATCATCATAGAAGCTCTAACGACACAATTCTTTATTTGCAAGTCTCTATTGATATAGGTGTCGGGTGTGTTGAGCCTGCGACCGTGTCCCCTGTTCCCAGAAGCAGATACCAGGCTTGGACAAAACCGCCCACACCCACCGACGCACAGAAAGGCAGACACAGAGGCAGAGACAGACAAGATTCTGCACGGGCTCGCTCCCTCCCTCCGCCCCTCCCCAACACCCCCCCCACACACACACACGTATATATACATACATATAACAGCGGTCAAAGATGACGGACGCTTCCAAGTATAAGAAGCTCACCCCGATCGACCATGTCCTCCTTCGACCTGAGATGTACGTGGGCAGCATCGAGACCCAGCCCACGTCCATGTACATTTTCGATCCGGAGAAGGGCAGGATGGTGTGGGAGACGATGCGGGTGAACCAAGGTCTCTTGAAGATTGTGGACGAAATACTGCTCAACGCGGCAGACAACATCAACAACAGTAAAGGGTCGGTGCGGCAGACGTACATCAACATCCACATCTCCGACACGGGCGAGATCACGGTCGAGAACGACGGCGCTGGCCTCCCCATTGTGCGTAGCAGGGAGCACAAGATATACATCCCAGAGATGGTGTTTGGCCACCTGCTGACCAGCTCGAACTACAACAACGACTCGACGTCGACGACAGCGGGTCGGCACGGCTACGGCGCCAAGCTGACGAACATTCTTTCCACAAAGTTCTCCGTCGTCTGCCGCACTGACGGTCGCGAGTTCCACATGAGCTGGACGGACCACATGCGGATGGCGACGGCGCCGCGCGTGAATCGGGTCGATCCGAAGGAGAAGAACGTGACGCGCGTGAAGTTCATGCCAGACTATGCGCACTTCGGCTTCCCAAGCGCGTCCATATCGCTCGACATGAAGCGGGTGCTGCACAAGCGCGTCATGGACCTGGCCGCGATGTTCTCCAAGATCGAGGTGCGGCTGAACAACGTGCCCTTCGGCTTCCGTACATTCACCGACTACGCGGGGCTCTACTCGCTACCCGGCCTGGACGGGTCGATGCCGCCCGAGCCGTTCGTGTACACTAGCCCGAACGGCAGCGTCGCATACGTGCCGCAGCTGACGCAGAGCCCGAAGCGCATCGTCAGCGTCGTGAATGGCGTTGTCACGTACAATGGCGGCACGCACTGCAACGCCGCCATGGACATCCTAGACGCCTGCCTCGACTCGCTGAGCAAGAATTTCAAGAAAAGCGGCAAAGTGGTGGACACGAACCGGGTGCAGCGGCACTTCACCGTGCTCGTCTTCCTCATTCAGGCGCAACCAAAGTTCGACTCGCAGAGTAAGGCGCGGCTCGTGTCGACCGTGACGATGCCGCGCGTGCCAAAGAACACGTTGGAGAAATACCTGGAGCGGATGCCCTTTCTGGAGGCGCACGTGAACAGCATGGACGACCAGCTTACGAATGAACTGAACAAGGAGATCGGCGCCGGCCGGCGGCTGAGCAGCAAGACCCTCATATCCTCCATCACCAAGCTCGTCGACGCTACCTCGTCGCGGCCTGACGGCAGGAACATCCGCACGCTCATCATTACAGAAGGTGACTCGGCGAAGGCGCTCGCCCTCAACTCGCTCTCCAGCGAGCAAAAGAAGTACTGTGGTGTCTTCCCACTGCGTGGCAAGCTGCTGAACGTGCGCAACAAGAACCTGAAGCGGCTCAAGACGTGCAAGGAGCTGCAAGACCTCTTCCTCTCGCTCGGGCTGGAGTTGGGTAAGGAGTACCGATCGCCGGCTGAGCTGCGCTATCAGCGGCTTCTCGTCATGACGGATCAAGACGCGGATGGTTCGCACATTAAAGGCCTCGTCATCAACGCCTTCGAGTCGCTGTGGCCGAAACTTCTGCAGAACAACCCGGGCTACATCTCCCTCTTCTCGACCCCCATTGTGAAGATCAAGGTGAGCGGCAAGTCCAAGGAGGTGATCGCCTTCCACAGCTTCCGCGACTTCCACCGCTGGCAGCGGGCCCACCCAAGTGCGCGCTACACGGCCAAGTACTACAAAGGTCTCGGCACGTCCACCACGGCGGAGGGAAAAGAGTACTTTGCTGACATGGAGAAGAACGTCATGCAGCTCACCGTCGACGCGAGGGACCACCAGCTGCTCGATAGCGTCTTCGACGCGGCCGAGGTGGAGTGGCGCAAGGAATGGATGACGAAGGCTAATGCTTTCCAGGGCGAGATCGATATCGATCGCAGCAAGAAGACACTGACGATCCCGGAGTTTGTGCACAAGGAGATGGTGCACTTCGCGCTCGTCGGCAACGCCCGCGCCATCCCGCATTGCGTCGACGGGCTGAAGCCGTCGCAGCGCAAGATTTTGTGGGCAATGCTGCGGCGCCACAACTCCGAGGCGTCGAAGGTGGCACAGCTGTCTGGCTACATCTCAGAGGCGTCGGCGTTCCACCACGGCGAGGCCTCGCTGCAGGAGACCATCGTGAAGATGGCGCAGAACTTCACCGGCGGCAACAACATCAACCTGCTCGTGCCAGAGGGCCAGTTCGGCTCTCGACAGCAGCTCGGTAGCGACCACGCCGCCCCGCGCTACATTTTCACGAAGCTCAGTCGGTTTGCCCGCCTGCTGTTCCCCGAGGAGGATGACCCATTACTGGACTACATGGACGAGGAGGGCACCTTCGTGGAGCCGCACCACTACGTTCCCATCCTGCCGATGCTGCTGTGCAACGGTGCCGTCGGCATCGGCTTCGGCTTCGCCACGACGATCCCGTCATTCCATCCGCTTGACGTTTCGGCAGCGGTGCGAGCCATGATCAACGGCGAGTCGGCCAAGCAGGTGGTGCGCAACCTTGTGCCGTGGGCGGTGGGCTTCCAGGGCACGGTGCGGCGTGGCCTTGACAACGAGTTCATCGCGGTGGGCAAGTACACAGCGCACCCAAACGGTCGCTTCCACATTTCGGAAATCCCGTGGATGACGAGCATCGAGGCGTTCCGCCTGCACATCTCGTCCCTCGCCAGCGCGGATGTTGTGCAACGCATCGCCGACTACTCCGGCGCCAACCACATCGACATCGACCTCATCGTGCGCGACGGCTCGCTGACGACATGGGCGGAGTGCGAGACCGACCTAGCACTGGCACAGCGTATCTACATAAACGGCACCGTCTTTTCGCCAGCCGGCACACTTAGCCCGATCGACTCAGACCTCTCGCCGGTGCTGCAGTGGCACTACGACCGTCGCCTTGACTTGTACAAGCGCCGCCGCACCCGCAAGATTGGGCTCATGGAGATGGACCTCGCCCGTCTTCAGTCGACGCGCAAGTTCGTCGAGCACTTCCGGCAGGGTCAGATCGACTTTCTGAATGCGACAGACGACACGCTCCACAAGACATGCGTGAAGCTCGGCCTCGTGCGCGTGGACGAGAGCTTCGACTACATCTTGAAGAAGCCCATCACCTTCTTCACCCGCACGAGCACCGAGAAACTCCAGGCGGACATAACCAAGACGCAGGCGCAGATTGAGGAACTGAAGAGGACGACGCCGGTGAAGATGTGGCTGACGGAGCTCGACAAGTTTGACAAGACCTTCCAGGAGTACGAGCGCGTGCTCATCAACTCGATTCAGAAGGAGCAGCGCTCGTCTAGCATCACGGGCGGGGTAGAGCTGCCGGCGCTTCGGCAGCCGCTGCTGATGCTGGAGGCGTCCGTGAAAGGCGCGACGGCGTACCGCGTGCACGCCTGCCAGTACGAGAAGCCGCCGCCGAGCAAGCGCCGCCCTGGGGAGTCTGTCGGTGGCGCTAGGTCGTCAGATAGCGCCGCGCGGGGTGTGGGGAAGCGGCTGGTCGGCTCACGCGCAGTATTCAAGAATAAGAAGCCGATGGGCAGAAAGAACAACGTCAAGGTGAGCCTATCGACGCGGGTGGCGCAGTTTGCCGGCGCGCAACTCGGTCGGCTGCTGCCACATGTTTTGGTGTAATTGAAGCACTTGAAGTGGGTGCGTGCGGTTGGCCTGTGCGCGTCTCTCCGTGAAAGGCAGGCGAGAGGGAGAGGGAGCCGTCGAGCAGCTGTGGCGGCCGCCGCTTGCTTGCCCCCTCGTCTTGCTCTAGCCTCTGCATGTGTGCTTGTGTGTATTTTGTCCGACGCTCTACAAGAAACCGAAGTAACGGCGGTGGGAAGTGGAGTGGAGTGGGGGAGGGAGAAGGGGGGAGGGGCTTTTGGTCAACATCGCAACGTCGGCAAGCAAGCGAAGCAAAAGGGATCCCACGGCCTCAACGGCAGCGCACGCGCGATGGTGTACGACTGGAAAACTGAGCGAGAGCCTCCGTCCGCACCGACCCACCCCTTCTTCGTCGGCCTTTTCGTTGGCGCCCTCTCTGCGAGCGCTGCTGCTGCTGCTGTTTGCCTGCGTGCTCGCGAGGTTGCGCGGCGTTGTGTGCGTGAGCGCATTCGCTGCCCAACATCTCCCTCCTTTCAAGTAATTTGTTGTAGCGGGTGGGGGGGGTAAGGTAAGGGATGTGGCGTTGCGTGGCACGTTGTCCTGCTGCCCCCCCCCTCCCTCCCCACCACCCCCGTGTCTTCCTCCCATATGGCACATATAAAGCAGCAACAGCAACAAGGAAGAGATTCGTCCATCACAAAAGCGAAGCAGTCACACGGCCGACGTGATGTTTGGCAGTCGCACCGTACAGCACCCCCTCCCGCGCGCTCTCTCTCTCGTGCGCCTCTGCCTTACTTGCGGTGTAGTCGCGCTACTAGATGCGTTGATTAAGGGAGCGTGCGCGTGCGTTTCCGTGCCGCCTCACGCAACCACGTTGATGTAATCGGACTCACACGGAGCTACATAACGAGCCTTGGTGGCTGCTGTCAGGAGTATGCACTTCTCGGCGGGCCTGACATGACTTGCGTGCACGCGCGTGCCTGTGCTCGCATGTGGCCCCTTCGGCGCTTGGTGTGTGTGCGCCTGGCAGCTGCGCGCTGGTGCGCTTCGTGGGCGCGTCATGTATGCAACGCGTCCGTGCTCCTCGCTGTCATTTTCTTCCTCACCACTACCGTCTCTCTCCTCTTCTTTACGCTCCGTGACTCGAGGGTCCTGCATGTCCGTTGCTCCACGTGTGCGTGTGCGCCTTGCTTTCTTGCCTGCAGCGTAGGACCGTCCTCACGTGCACGCGCCGACCTCCTAAAGTTCCTCTCTCGCTTGTTGTTCCTTGGCACAGGCGCCGCCGTGAACGTGCATCACCACAGCCTTGCTCACTCACTTCTCCCTCACATTGGCACCCCACACGCGCACACGGCTTGACACGTTGATGTGTTTTTTTTTTGTTGGGGGAAGGGGCTGGACCGACACGTGTGTGCTACCGTCTTTACGCTCCCTTGGTGGGGGGTGTCTCCACACGACATCCTCCCTCCCCCGCGCCTATCGGACATGTGGATACACGCTCTGGACACAGCTGAGCTACCACACCATCGCCATCATCTTTTTGTTTTCCTTTCTGGAACCAATCACGGACAAGAGCAGCGTTGCCTCCCCTCGTCACCCCACCCTCCAGCGGCACACGTGAGCGCGTGTAGTTGGGCGGGGGGCCATCACGATGGAGATCGATTCTCTGACGATTCAGCTCACGAGCCTGCTCGCCCTGCGCCACAACGATGACGCCAACGAGGATGATATCGTCTTCGCCACCCTCGACTACATCCGCGGCGCCCACGTGATCGCTCAAATGCTGTTGCTAGAGGGGAGGTTCCCTGAGCTGCAGCGGTGCCTGAATCTCTGCCAAGCAGCCTTTGGGGAGATCGTCACGAGCCCCGCGGCAGCGTCCTCAGAGGAGGCCGCCGCTGCCACCGCTGCTGCTCCATCCACGACTCAGGATAGCTCAGCTCCTCTCAGTGAGCGCGTGAAGGGGGTGGGATCGGAGCTGAGGCCTTCCTTGTTCCCCTCATCCGTGGAAGCAGCGGCGGAGAGGCGACGCACCTCGGTGGTGCTGCGCAGCGCCGAGGACCATCGCGTCTTTTCGGCCTTGGCAAGCCGCACAGCGCAGCTGCAGACGCAGCTGGAGGCTGCTATGCAGGTCCGGCGGGGCCGCGACGCCAACTACTACCTCCATAGGCTTGGCCTGGGGGTCAAGCACAACGACGCGGACGAGGCACTGGACAAGCGCGAGGCGGCAACGAGCATCCACTTCTTTCAGTGGCAGCGGCAACAGCTGCCCCGCGCCGTGCCGATGGCGTTGCTGTTGCCGCAAGCTCCCAATCAGGACGCATGGGGTAGGAGCACGCAGAGGTCCGCCGCTCGTCCCCCGCCCCCACCAGCTCGTCTCTCGGCGCCTGTGCAGGGCGAACGCAACAGGTCGGCATCGCTCTGCCTTCCTTCGCTCAACATCCCGGGGCCGTGTGGCAGCACTCGCCAACACACTACGTTCAGCGCGTCGGGGGCGCTTCTCAGTGATGCGCCTCCGCCTCCGTCACCACCGGAGCGCGGTATCGCCATTGGCAGAAAGTCGTACGTTAACCGGTGGAAAGCACCCAAGCGCCTGCCGCCCCTCGTCACTGAGGGTCGCACATTCTGCATGGATCGCTATCAAGCCTACGACGTGGCTGGCGGTGCTCTGCACAACCGGCCGCAGTCGAACAATCACGTCGGGATGCTCGCAGACAAGGACGGAGACGTGGAGGACGACGGTGGCATTCTTGCGGCTCAGCAGCTGTACGGCACTCTGAACCAGGACAGTATACCCCTCCACGCACGCGAGGTGCTGGAGGAGCCGCATCTTTGGAGCTTGTCCGGGTCGTTCTCAAGCGCCTCTTCGAACTGGGGGTCGCCACCCTCCTCGGCGACTGTGACACGCCCAAATCCCACCGCGTCGTGCTACTCGACCCAGCTGGTGTCGCGTGTCAAGTTCGTCGACGGCGCAGACGAACACAAGGAGGAGGGCGGACCGCTTGTGGGCGGCGGCGGCGACGTCAGTGATGACGCTGGCGGCCAAGCTGATTTCGCTCCCGTCCAAAGTGCACAGACGAGGTTCCTGCTGCGGACGGCATCGCCGTTGTCAGAGTCGGCCGCGAACAGCCTCGTCCCCGCCTTGTCCTCCTGTTCCTGTTGGTGTGCCGATGATGACGCACACCATCCTGCCCTCAGTGTCTTCGCCAGCGGCAGCCACATGTCGCATCTAGCACAGTCGCCGTCTGACGTGGTGGAGGCTTTTACTCCGCGGCGCCGCTTGCTGCCGGTGTCCACCAGCGCGCTTGCCACGGCATCCTCGGCGACCAACGTGATAGCCTCCTCATCACTGCTTCAGCCGCACGTTGGTCGAGGTGTGCCGAGCGACGACGCGCACGTAGCGACCAGCGCCACCTTTACCTCGATGCCGACGCCGCGCTCGGCGTCCCCGACAGCGCCCAGCAGGACTCTGGAGCAGCTGCGCCCCCCATCGAGTGCAACCGCCATTGCTTCCCTCCCATCTCTGACAAGGCTGCCGGCGGCGACGTCCGCGGCCGCTGCAGCCGCGGCCCGCACGGTGCAAGACGTTCGACACACAATGCAGTTCGCAATTGCGAGTTTGAAGGCGCAGCATCAGCGTAGTGCCCAGGCGCTGGAGCAGTGCGACGAGCTGGCTCTCTCCCGACTCCCCTACAGCGCTCGCGAAGCCCTGATGGCGAGCCGTGCGCGGCAAGCAAGACACGAGTACGTGAGCGGCAGCAGCAGCCCCGGCGGCGGTGGAGGCGAGAATTCCGTGCGGAGCGTTTCGCCTGTTTCGGTGGGCATGGCTGCTACCCCAAACTGCCCCCTCACCGCGGCGCAGCTCACGGAAGAGCAGGTATTGCTGCCCGCCATGCCGTCTGTGGATACGGCAGCGGTCGCCACTTCGGAGCAACACCAGCTACAGCATCGGAGATTGCCGCCACCGCCACCGCTGTCTCTATCACCGTCGCAGCAGCTCAGCCCAGATGCGGAGGGGCAGCTTCGCGAGCTCCGTGCGGCGTGCGAGCAGCATCTGGCGGCGTCGGAATCCAATGTGCAAGAGATGGAGGCGCTGTGGCTGGCACAGCACCGACAGCTGAAGTCGCGCGTCGTGTTGTCTTGTCTAGAGGACTTCGCAGAGTGGAGCCGGAGCCCCGGCCGCCATCTCATGCACCGAAGCTCGAACGGCCCGCAGCACCGCGGGAGCACCAGCCGACGCTCCGCCGAGCAGTACAGTCGCGTGAACTCCCCCTGCGGAGGGCACGCGCGGGGAGCAGCGCCCGCGCACACGACTACCGTCCCGCCCTCGCAAGCACTGTCAGCGTCGCTGAAGAGCGATTTGCCAGTGGCCTCCACCGTCAGTGCCTTGGCGGCGACGGGGGCGACGGGGGCGGGCACGAGGCCGCCCTCCGGCTTGTCGATTCGTGCCTCCGCATCGCCGCCGCAGGGCCGCCGTGGCAGCAGAAGCCCCGCTTGCACCCTCCCGTCTGCCACCCGCGGCACCACCGCGGCCTGCCCCGTCCACACCGCCGGCGCCGTCTCCAGTGAGGCGATGGGAGTCAGCAAAGACGCCTCCGAGGATAACGCCGTGTTGCTTGGTGCTGCGAAGACGATGCGGTCTGTCGCCACGGTACGCCCCCTCGCCACGCGCGCGGCGCAGGCGACACAGGAAGGTGGCGACGCAGCGAGGGCAGGGATGAGCGTCGCCCCTGCCGCCTTCAGCGCTCCGTCGCCTCAGCAGGCAAGGCACAGCGGCGCAGGTGACGCAGCGGGGCTCTACACGTATAGCGCAGCTGTCGAGGCGAGCGGGCCCAATACCGTCGAGGAGACGATCGTGGCATGGCGACGCACGCTGCAGGCGATGGACAGCCCGTCGATGGCGACGACGACGGAGGTGGTGCGTGGCTCAGGCGCGGAAGCAGGCGAGCTGAACGCGGCTGCAGCGTGCTCCTTTCCCTCTCACACCAGCTGCAGCCTGGCGGCCACTGCCGTAGCGCCGCCGCCCAGCAGAGCAACCGAGGACGTGCCCCGCATGCGGCCCAGCATTCGGTGCGCAGCCGCTGTGGTCCGCAGCCGCCGTACGCAGCGCTTCGTGTGCGAGGCGCTCCGTCAAGTCTTTCAGCGCGTGCACCCCGGCGACCTCGTCTGCCCTGCGTGGAAGACAGACGCCGCTGCTCGCCCGCAGCCGCCGATCGTGGACCTTCCGAATGTGTCCCTGATCGGCATGAAGGGAGCAGAGGCAAGCGCGAAGGCGTCGGGGTGTGCGGCGCGTCGCACTGTCGGATCGATGGCGCGGGTGATGAACCTGATGTCAGGCTCAAGCACAGACTCACTGGCTTCCACAGGCTCAGCGCGCGTCCTCAACGCAGCCGCACCGTCGCCGTGGCTGCCGCCATCCGACTTCACGTCCGCGGGGCCGTCGAAGGAAGCGGTGACAAGCGTGATCCGACAGGTGAACGCGGCGTACCGCGCGAACACCACGCTACTTTCTATCGAGGATTGGACAGTCGTGGCGCCGGACATGCTGGCCCGCTCGCTGCCGCTGAGCGTGCGTGCAGTGCGCATCCAGACGTGGTGGCGTCAGAGGCTCGCCGTTCGTCTGTGCCGACAACGTCGCGCAGCGCAGGAGGCCTATCTCGTCGAGGAGGAGCGCCGCGATGCCGCCGCACTGCGGCTGCAGCGGCAAATACGTGTGCACTGGGCCCAAAAGGTTGTCGCACGTCGGGCTGCGGCGGTTGTCGCCCGGATAGAGCACCGCGTGGCTGCCGAGCGGACCACCGCGAAGCACAGTGGCTCTGTCGACGGCCTCACAGACGGCAGCGTTGCCTTCGGCACCTCGAGCTCGCTCACCACGACGCCGTCCTCGAACCGCCATCTCCGCCGTGTCGTCACGCCTCATGCCTGCGGGTGCAGCAGGGGCTCATCGTCATCGACGCAGGTGCGCTGTGCGCGCTCCGTCCCCATTACCTCGCAGGCTGAGACGGACGGCTCCCTCGCCACACTCCGCACGTTCAAACTGGCCGCCTTTCCTGCCGCCACCTCTGGTGGGGTGGACAAGGACGCCTCCATCTTCTTCCGCTCCGCCCGAGCCGCCGTAGCCCCCGACGACGTCGACAGACACGTCCGCTCACACCGGTCGCGGTCGCCGTCTAAGGCCATGACAGTGGAGACGGACGCAACGATGGTGCGGACAACGGCTGCGCCGCTCTCGGTGCACAGTGACACAACCAGTGAGCAGCGGCCTTCAACAACGCGTCGAGACGCAGTGCCGCAAATGCAGCCGGAGCTTGTCATCGCCGCCGCGCAGCGCATTCAGAGGTGCTACCGACATCATCTCGCACGACTTCACACGGCGCGGCTCCGCCGAGAGGTGGAGGTGCTCAGCGCCGTCGTCACGCGACGGGCACCACTCGCCGCGATACGCGTCACCCTGACTGCTGCGCCGCTCTCAGCACCGGCGGCCAGGTCGCTGATGGAGTCGCGATCGAGCGACGGCGTCTGCGCCGGAGCTGGCGAGCTCTCAGATATCTTGACTGCTGCCTCGGCGCGAGAGCTGGACGAGGGCTCGGACACAGCAGTCATGCGCAGCCTCCTCGACCGCTGCACTGAGGATGTGTGCAAGGCGTACTTGCAGCGCGGGCTGGCTGCGCGGCGCCGCGGCGATTACAAAGCCCCGCTTGAGCGCGTGAGTCTTCGCGAACTGCAACGTATCCGCCAGGAGCGTGAGGACGAGGCTGACCAGCAGCGCCAGCTACACGAGTTCGAGCAGCGGCGAAAGCTAGAGCAGCGGAAGCGACAGGAGCGGCAGGTGCTGGAGGCATCCAAGACGATCCAGCGAATTGGTCGCGGCTGTCGGTGGCGGCGCTGGCTGCGTGAGCGAGAGCTGAAGGTGAGGCAGCGCGCCGACCATCACCAGGTAGCGTTGCTGTCCTGCTCTTCCGTGAAGGGGATCCACAGTGTGCAGCTCGTCAGCTCCGACGGCCAAGGCACGCAGCCGGTGATGTCATCGGAAGATGAGCAGTATCTCCAGTTGGCCGGTGGGGAAGCGGTGACGTCGCACATGATATTGCGCCTGCGGGCAACGCACTCGCAGTGGTTCGGGATCGCTACGGACCCCACGAGTGCGCAGTACATCGTGTCGCACTGCACTCCCGCTCAGCTGGCCATGGTCCCCACAATAGAAGCCTTTGTGGCGGCGTTCGCCAGCCGCGCCGAGGTCTACAACCGGTACCGTCACACCTGCGCCAAGAGTCTTCAGCTGGCGTGGCGGCTGCACCGGGCACAGCTGCACGGTCGCCGCCGCCAGCAGGGCCGCATTGTTTCTGCGAGCGAATCATAACCGGCCGGCTCTCCAAAATGTATTCAGGCGCGTGTCTGTGGTGCAGCAGAAAAAGAAGGGGGAGGGGCGGGGTGACGGTGCTCGTAGCAGTGGTGGCCGCTGTCTCATTGCCCAACCCAACCCCCCCCCCCGTCCTGCCCTGCCCTGTCCTCCTCATCGGCGTCTTTTGTGCGGTATCCTGGTTCATTCTATTTTGCATGTACCTTCCTTCTCTCGGATGTACAGTACCAATTCGAGCAGGATGGGGCTGTGACTGGTGCACTGACCGTCTCTCCGTCGCTCTGCACTTGGTAGGTGCGCCGCTGCCGCCGAGGTCTACGCACTCTTACCCACCCACCCCACACTTCCATCTGCCTTCAACTGCGCTTGAAGCCTCATCCTCTTCATGTAGGTGGTTGTGCGCCAGCCCGACGTACACCCAAGGGACGCATACGTACCTGTGGGCACGGAAAGACGGCCTCCCGCTTCTGTCTTACCACCACCACTACCACGCACAACCCACCCACCCACACACACACACACGCACGCACGCAGCGCAGACGAGATACGGCGTTACAGCCGTCCACCCTATACAGTGCAAGCGTTGTGGAAACGTGTTCTCGACGAGAGGGAGCGATGGGAAGGGCAGAGCGTCGTCCCTTGCCGACGTCCCCTTCCCATCCTTCCTTCTAGCGTGGGACGACATCTTGCCGTACCGGGTGGTTGGCGCCTGTGAGCTCCACCACCGCCGCCAACACCTCCGCTATCTTGCATCGTGATCACCAACCTCCCTCCCTCTCCCACCCCCGCCCTCTGCCGCCGATGCGCGTCTGTGCATGGTCTGTCTGCCTGTCCGTGCCGATGCACGTTGCCGCTTGCTTGCTCTCTCTCTGTGAGTGTGTGTGTGCCTGTGTCTGTGTCTGTGTGCGCCGCCCTGCTGTGCCATCCCTCAGTGACCAACATACCACCTCGGAAGGAGGGAGGAGGCGCACGCGTACGCCCTACAAGGCAAGGGACCACATCAGGGCCTCCCTCCTCCCCCCACCCCCCTGCACCCCCACTCCGCCGGTGGGGCGGACTCAATCCCTCCCTCCCTCCCCCTCCCCCTCCCTCTCTCTCGCTATTTGCTTTGTTATCCTCCCGTCCTGCGGCGTGCAGATGCCCTCGTCGTCGTCACTGCTGAGATTGTCGCCCATTCGCCGCGCCGCCGTCGCCGTGATGACGCGGGCGTTGCGGGCGACTTCCACCAACATGTCCTCCAGGACACGCGTCACGATGGCCAACGCCGCGGGTGACAACGGCGCGAACGTCCTGCGGCCTCCATACCCGACTGAGGGCGGCAGTGTTCCCGTATACTCGATGATGCACGGGCAGATCGACAAGCGCAACTGGGTGTTTCGCAACCCGCAGTGGTGCGAGCTGTGCAACGAGCCAGTTTCCCGTTGGTTAGATCATCAGGGTCGCAAGGACCACGCACTGTTGGATCTGCACTACTCGCAGCTGGCCGAGTGGCCGCGTCGATGGAACCCCGAGGCGGTGCTGTCGACGTTCATGCAGCACCTCGGAATCGACAGCGTGGAGCCGTACCACGCTCTCTTCTCCAAGCTGGACCGCGAGGGCCGCACAGAGCTGTACGCGATGCTAGTCAAACTGGAAGAGGCTGGTATGGTGCACTTCGGCAGCAGCCGCGACACCTACCTCAGCCGCATGGTCGGTGGGATGCGCGGGTTCGACCATCAAGGCGCGCTGGTGTTGCACGAGTGCCTGATGGGTCCCTTTCTGCGACTCTTTCCAAACGGCCTCATACAAGATTACTCGAACCTCCTCGACTTCATTTCCTGCGGCTACAACATGGAGACGGTGTACGACATGTGCGGTATGTACACGCTGGACAAGGTGGCACTGCGGGAGCGTTACGGACCGAGCTCGCCCGCCGCGATGGGGCTGGGCGGCGTCGCGACGTGCTCCTCCGCGTCGCGCGGCTACGAAAACGACTTGCTTGCGTCCTTGTCGGCGGCCTCGTCGTCGTCGTCCGACACCTCCGACAGCACGGCCGACGCTGCGAGCACCCCAGGTGGCGGCAGCGGCACTAAGACCCGGCTCGCGCAGCTGCAAGCCGCACGGGCCGCGAAGTTGCAGGAGAAGTCAGAGGAGGAAGCCTTCTCGCGCAAGACGGCATTCGTGCGTCAGCTCCTCGGGCAGCTGCGGTGGCTGCTGATGCCGGAGCAGGAGCACCCGGCCGGTTTCACATTCCCGCCGCACATCATCACCCTGGGCGAGCTGTGCCTGAAGGGGCTGGTGGTTGCCATTATCGAGACACGCCTCTGCGAGTACATGGTACGCGCCGAGCCTGTTTGGGTTTCCTTCGGCCTCGAGCGGCGGAAGCTCAAGCAGAGCGCGATCGCGAATGCCGGCGACGTGGTGCCGCAGCCGGTGCAGTACTCGTACCGCCCCATGGCCCGCGACCTGCGCGACCTGTACTCCACCCAACCAAGCGCGCTGGATGCAATGGTGCAGGCGGGCCTACTGAAGAAGAAGCTACCGACGCTGAAGGCGTTTGGGAAGCAGGAGGCATCATCGATGCATGCAAAACTAGTAAAAGGAGGGGCGGCAGCGGTGGACAGCTCACGTGAAAGCCCCTCATCAGCATCTGCACACCCTGCTGCGAGCAAGCCACTGCAACCGATCATTACTGGCAAGCCACCCCAGCGAAAGGAAGCGCAAGATCAAGAAAGGGTGCGTCGAGGCGGTGAGAGGCGCGGTGCGGTAGAGGCGGGGGGAGGGTAGGGGCGGTGTCACAGCACCGCGAATACAATGTCGTCTCCCTCCTCGCGGCCCCTCCCCCACCCCACCCCACCCCGCTGCTCCCCTTCTCGCACTGACGGGTGATGGGCAATCGTGTTTTGTCCTCTGTCGACTCCCCACGCCGTTCTCCAACATGCACCCGCCCACCCTCCCCCATTCTTTCTCCCTTGACGTGTCTTCATGCGCCAACCAACGACGTGGTCACGGTGTCGGCGTGCAGAGAGGAGGCGGGTGTATGCAGGTGTGCACAACTAAGCCGCAAGCATCAACGAATATGGCAAAGAGATGGAAGATGTGGGCCGCCGTGAGGGGCGTCTGTCGTTCTCCTCCGACGCACACCCGCCTGCCCTCCTTCTCTATCTGCGTCTCGCTCCTCCGCCCGTGCCGTGCGCTCCGCGGCCTTCGCTCATGTGCAGACACTCTCTCACCCAACACGCGAGCCTCCTCACCCCACTTCCCTGGCGCACGCTTCTCCCTCGCGAATGGGCACTGTGACACCTTCATTGCTTAAACGTGTGCGTACGTGTGCGTGCGCGTGTGCGTGTGTGTGTGTGTGTGTGTGTGTGTGTGTGCTGGTTTCAGGACAGCTGCGGCGCTCCGCCCTCTATCTCTGCCGTCTCTCGCTCTTCTCATCCTCCCTCCCTCTGGCTCTCTGGCTGCCCTCTCCCGGTCCCTCAACTGCGCCGTACCACAGCGCACCACGCTCGCCGGTGGGCGCAGCGTCCGTCTGCTGCGCACGAGACACCAACAGGGACCTCACTCCCCCTCCCCTCTCGTTGGTTTCGCTGCTCTCTCTGTCTGTCTTTCCGTGTGCATACACACGCGCATGCACACCTTTGGGCAAGTACCACGGGTGAAGGATAACACGCAGAGACACACAGGACACGAAAGCCTGGCGTGGTCATCAACGTCGCACACGCGGAGCGCTACTAGCGCGGGGCGTCTGTGGTGATAACGATGCTGGTGCCTCAGCATAGGCCGCAAGCGACTCGGAGAGCACCGAGAAGCCGAAGGACGTCGGCGCGCCGGAGATGCACTCGGCGATGACCAACAACCACAACACCCCTGAGACAACCGCGATGCGGCGAGGAGGGCTGGAAATGGGCGAAGGTGACGGCACTCCGGCACGACAAACACGAAGACAGTGACGGCACTCCGGGCGGCGCCTAACGCCCAGCGCTGCCGGGGAAGGAAGGAGGGAGGCGAGGTGCGGGGTGTGAGCGGGGGGGTGCCACACACACACAGGCCGGCGTGACACCAACATGCGCCGGCGTCACCTGAAGCTATCTCTTCTCTCGACACCATCCCACCGCCTCCCATGGCGAGCGCCGCGCAGCAACAACAAAAGGGGGTCACGCGAGAGACGCAAGCGCATGAACGCACGCTGAGACGAAGCCGTCCTCTTGGAGGAGCGAGGTGGACAGACTCTATGTGTGTGTGTGTGTTTATCTGTGTCTGTGTCTATGTCTGTGTCCGCATATTCGGGGTACTCGTTGTGCAGCAGCAAGGGGACAGGAGCGGAGGCGGTGCGTGTGCCTTCTTCCGCGTCTCTCCAAACTTCCTCCTTGCGTGTATGCGGTGCTGCACACGGATGTCTGTGCCCCTCCCCCACCACCATCACCACCACAACCGACAGCCAAAAAAGGGGCCTTCGCTTGGATGTGCTGCACGCGCCCCCATGACCGCCGTCACTTCTCACAAAACCTACGGCGAGGAGAACACGGAGACACACGAACAGAGGGAGGCGCGTAAGGGCTCCACACCCTTCCCTCACGCTTCGTCTTCTCCATCACACATGCACACCGGATCTCCTTCCGCCTCTGCACATTACATGGTTGCCAGCCTCTCTGAAGCGGCGCATTCCTCCCGCCGTCGTTCTCCCCCACGCCTCCCTCATCATCGCAGCGCAGTACCGATGCTACGGCGCACCGGCGTCTCGCGGTGCTTTGGCAAGGTGCTCTACGGGCCCTCGTCGACCCTACCCGGCGACTTCTTCCACTGCTGCACGGCGCACTTCGGCGCGCACCTACACGAGGAGACCTTCATCGGCACTCGCTCGTCGCAGCACCGCGGACTGTTTCTCTCCCGATTGCGCACCACCCCGCTGCCGGCCAACAAGCCGCTCGCCACCATCCCTCTCTCAACACTCCTGACCGTGTCGAACATCTCGAGCAAGCCGAATGCTCTGCCGCACGTCACGCTGGCGAAGGTGCGTGACGCCATCGCAGATGACGAGTTTCGCATAATGGCCCCGCAGTTCTACCTGGGGCTGCAGATGAGCGCCATCACCGCTGCGATACCGGACATCACACGCGCACACTCAGCCGTGGAGGTGAGCGAAATGACAGACCGGCTGCGCGCCGGCGTTACGCCGTATGCCCGCATGCTGGACGACGAAGACTTCAACGAGGAGTTCGTGTTCGGCATGTATGGCATGGCCCTCGACTCGTGGCAGCGCGCGAGCTACGAAGAGATGACCAAGAAGTACCATCTCGCCCTTACAGCCATCCACGAGGCCATCAACCCACCCTTCAAGCTCGAGCACTTCCAACGCATCACGCGGCTGGTGCTGGCGAGGGCTGAGCACGTGCCACCGGCCGACTACTACAGCGGGCACCGCTTACTCCGGCGACTGCGGCGTCGGTGGCGACGTCTAAGGAAGATACCTGAACCGGCACAGGTGGCCCTGGTGCCGTACGTGGACCTCGTGAATCATAGCAACCGCCCGAACTGCACCATTCGCATTGGTCCCTCCTCCGTGCTCAGTGGTGAGAGCGCCATCACCCTCTTCACGCTGCGCGACGTGCTGCCTGGGCAGGAGTTGTGTCGTCACTACAACTTTGCGCTGAACCGGGCAAGCGCGCTCTTCCGCTACGGCTTCTTGCCTTTCGACCTCATCTCCATCGTCGAACACGATGCAGTCGACGAGCACGTCATGAAGACGCGGGACATGTTCCGGGCGGTGTCGGAGGAGCAGCTGGAACACCAGCGGCGGGAGGCCGAGGAGGTGGCGCGACTGGAGAAGTTGTTCCAAGATGCGAAGCAGAGCCGCGGCGGCAGCGGCGCAGCTACCAGCACACCGCCTGGCAGGCAGCCCAATCCCAGCCTGAGCAATCGTGTCTCGCGACGCGAGGAGTAGCGCGCTGCTTTGCAGGTTCCTCCCCAGCCCCAACCCCCCCTCTCGGCTCCGTCGTGGCCGGTGATGTAGGCAGATGTGTCTCTCTGCCTGGTAGGTCCCTGTATGCACACGTGAGGCGGGGGTGCCGAGCTCGTGTACATCCTTTTCCGCAGACGCGCCGCCACGCGCGATCATCATCAAAGGTGGTATAGCTTGCAGCGATTCTCGGAGAGACGTGCTCGATGCGCTGTCCTCAAAGTACCTGTACCCCCACCACCACTATCACACACACACACACACACATCGACATTGGACGGCGCATGGTGTCAACCGCGTGTGGATCGATGCGCGAATGGCTGCTTGACCGCAACCAAGGAGAGCAGTGGTTGCAACGCGCGAACCAGACCGCCTAGCGTCTCTCTGACTCCCTCTCCTCCGCATTCCCGCTGCGATGGAGCTGAGCGGACCGCTGTTGGTGTTTAGCAAAGCGACGAGTTGTAGGGCAAGGCATTTCCTCCTCGACGGAGGTGGCGATGTACGGTCCCCGCGTATGTGCGTGTGTGTGTGTGTGTGTACGACAAGGTCCAGCGGGCAACCGAACAAATCGATTTTGATCCGAGGGCCACCGCTGGCGGCACGCGCAGCTGGGTTATCACGAGCAAAAGAAAGACACTAGAAGCCATCCTGGCAAGGCGTCGTCGCACCTATGGGTGTGGCCCCCCTCCTCCCCACCTCTCATTACCGGGCATGATCGGCCACCAAAGAGACGCCAAGGACTGTAGTGAGCTTGTGAACTGGTGGTGACACTCGCCTGGTGCCGTGGAGAACTGGTTCCAGTGTAGCATGGCATGCCCCCTCCCGCCGTAGCGTAAACGTGTCGTCTGTGTGCTGCCTTGCCTCGGGTGTTGCTGCTTCCCGGAATCCGGTGAAACCATCGGCTATAAACAGTCGTAGCGCCTCGAAAAGAATGGGGGAGGGAGGGGGCTGGAGTACCGTAGTCGCCGTGTTGAGCGACGGTCGAGGATGACGGTGAAGATCCCAGGGCCTGGACAGCACGTCGGCTTTGTACTATCGTCTTTGAGCCGCAAGGTACGTCTGCCCCGTCATGCTGCCAGCGCAGGTGCGCTGGCTAAGCAGCATGGGAAAGCAGTCTCGGCGCTTGATCTGCCCCGCCGCTTTCCTGGCGGCTTTAAGCCTATGCGCATGAGGAGGTGCGGCGCTGCCCCTCCACGGCCACCATGCGCCTCTCACGTCCCGCATGAGCGACGAAAACGCGCGCCTCCCTTCTCCTTTCGACGCGGTGGCGGTGCCTTCGAGGTATGCACCTACGCGCTGGTGTAGCGGTATCAGGAGCCGCCGTAGCAGCTGTTGACACCCTCTGCCTGAGCGGCCGCAAGCCTTGGATTTTGTTTCCCGTAGCGTTGCTCATACGTCGGCCAGCTGTGCGGGTGTGGTTCTTTCGGCCCGTGAGCGACCGGTGGACTGCCGGACGTCGCTGGCGCAACGTCGCCTTGTATTGGTTCTCCCTCGGCAGACCACGATGATGCATGGCGACTTCACCCTGGCATCCAGGGTTCCGCGCCCACCGCTGTGTGAGAACGCGAAGTAGCCGGTCGCCTGCCCTTGGCGTCGGCAGACAGGTCTGGGCCGGCGCTGCGCCGAAGAGACCTGCGGTCATGATGACGCTCGGACCATCTCGCTACAAATACTGTCGATGATGCAGCACATGTACGCATGCTACGCGCTCTGTGCGCGCTGGCGCATGTCTCTCCGTGGGCCCCCTCCGCTGAAGACATACACGCCTGTGAAAAGCATGGGGATTCAGAAGGCGGAGCGGCAGTGCCGCCAGAGACTCGTAGCAGCGACCCGCCCGCCATGGCACATGCGGGCAGGCCGTCCAGACAGCCATGTCGTGCTGAAGCAGGTCCCAGGATCGACGAACGCGAGCACCGTGCGCAGGCGGTGCTAAGCACAGCCGGTATGATGTGTCACATCCAGACAAGCCTTGCAGCGGTCAGATGCACACGAGCGATCGCGGAGCGAGGCGCGGCATGTGCGGCACCTCCTCCAGACTCCGCTGTAGAGAGTCACCGCACCACGTTGTGGGGTGCCGCGGCTTGAGGCGGCGAAGGGTGAAGCATGGCACACGCAGGCCGGATGTGCAGCATCTCCGAGGATCCTGGCCTGCAGCTGGCCTACTTCCGGCCTGAACTCGTCCGGCATGCACTGAGGCCACCACCACCCGTTGTCCGCACAGCCGACGCCACCGCCTCCGCCCTCGAGCAGGACCGTGGATGCAGCCCGCATCGATCAAGGCGTGCAGCGCACCCGAGTGTCCGTCTGGAGCCGATGGCGCAGCGTGAATCCGAACAAGGGATAAGGAAGAACACGAAGAGCCCGCTCAACGTATGGCCCCGGCTCGTCAGCAAGACGGCTCGTCCGAGACAATGCAGGATGTAGTTGCGGTGCAACAGAGGTAGGGGTGGTTGTGGTTGTGGTTGTGTGTGTGTGTGTGTGCACTGCGTGTGCGTGTGTTGGCTTGTTGCATAGTGGTCGAATGGGCGCGTTGGAGAAAGCAACGAAACTCCATCTGGAGGCACCCAGCGATTCACTGGTCTCTGGTGTGCAAGAGCCGGTGAAGCTGTGGCATCCGGTCAACGCGCTTGGCAGGGACGCGATGCAGGAAAGAGAGGCAGGACCGTCAGGTTGATGGCTTGCGATGAGCACAGGCGTGGCAAGACGCCAGCCGACCCCCGTGGGGCAGCACCCCTCTTTTCATGAAGGTGTGTGTACGTCTAGTAGGCCGTCCCGAAAGGAGGAGCACGTTGCTCTGTCCTCGCAGTGGGAGCGGTGCCCGCCTTCGCATCTTTGTGCGTGTGCGTGTGTGTGTGTGTGTGTGTGCGTGTGTGTGTGTGTGTGTGTCGGCCTCTCACGTTTCAGGTTCGCTCGCTTGTTCGTTCTCACATCTTCTCCTTTGCGCACCAGCGCCCGGTTCTCCGTCCTCGCGCGTTTCTCACCGCCCCGCCAATCGCCTTTCCGACGAGAGGGCGACGCAGCGACACCAAACACGCGCACGCATATTTGTTCTTCGGTTGCGCGCGCGCGCACACACACACGCACAACCCTTCGGATTCGCTACGACACTCTTGAAGGAAAACGCTCAGCCATCGCCGCTGCTCCTCACCTAAAGCGCGGCCCGAGCGAGACAGAGGCGAAACTGATGGAGCCGTCCGTGAAGGAGAGCGTCTCACGCATCCCGCTGCTGAAGACGAAGGCGGGCCCGCGTGATGGCGACAAGTGGACGGCGCGACTCAAGGAGGAGTACGCTTCTCTAATCACCTATGTGGAGCACAACAAAGCGAACGACTCGCACTGGTTTCACTTGGAGAGCAACCCGCAAGGGACACGCTGGTACGGCACCTGCTGGACCTACTACAAGAACGAAAAGTACGAGTTCGAGATGAACTTCGACATCCCAGTCACGTACCCGCAGGCGCCGCCGGAAATTGTGCTGCCGGAGCTGGAGGGTAAGACGGTGAAGATGTACAGGGGCGGCAAGATCTGTATGACGACGCACTTCTTCCCCTTGTGGGCACGCAATGTGCCGTACTTTGGAATCAGCCACGTCCTCGCTCTCGGACTTGGGCCGTGGTTGTCGATTGAGGTGCCTGCGATTGTTGAGGAAGGGTATCTGAAGCCTGCCAGCGCAGCAACGGTGCCCACGACGGGTGAGTAGAGAGCGTAACAGATGCGAGGGTCTGCGAAGGAGAGCGCGGCGGGAGAGACCGACGAGGGAGCAGCGGTCCTGCAGCACACTCGCCGTACCACAAGTGAACGAGAAGGCATCTGCTTTCGCATCTCAACGTCTGTGAAGGACAGCGGGACCGCATCGGACTGGGCGGTTTCGTGTCGTTTTGTGGGTCTTGTCCTCACGTCAACCTTTACTCCAACAAACACCCACGCGGGCGTTCACGGGGAGAGGCTTGTGTGGTGGCGCGCGAGTAAGGCGCAGGCGCCTACATCGACGCGGCAGGCAAGCAACAGGAAACTAGGTTGCACAAAGTAGTTTGTGCGTGCTCCTCGGACATGCGCCTGCGCTGACGTCTGCCTTCTGTCTTTTCTTCTCCCCATCCTCTGACCCTCCCTCCCTCTCTCCCTCCCTCTCTCCCTCCCTCACCCATGCCCCGTCTGCTTCCTCGTGGGCGTGTTTCGCTTGGACTGTCCGACCATCCCTCGCCACCGCGACCCGAACCATTGTATCGCCCCTTCACTGCTCCACTTCTGCAGTCGCCGCGCCTCGCGGATTCTAACTTCGGTCCTCGCTCTGTACACAGCTCTGCGTTACTGCCGCACACATCTCTCGTCCCCATCCTCTCACCGTTCACAAGGCTACTTCGCTGCTCTCCGCGCACCATTCCGCCGAGATGGACGCCGCACCCGATCATCACGAGCCCCAGGAGCAGGGCGAGAGTCGCAAGTGGTATGAAATGACTGCAAGCGAGTTTTACGTGTACGTCGTCGCGTTCATGTGCGGCGTGTCCATGATGATGTCCGTCAATGCCGTCTTCTCCGCGCCTGCATACATTATGACGTACTACCGCTACGCCATGCAGGACCCCGAAGCGGTTCCGCTGTACACAAACTTCTGGGACAACGTCATGACCTACTACAACCTCATCGGTATCGTGACGAGCCTGATCATGGAGCCGCTGACGCTGCTCAGCTGGTTCCGCCGCATCCCGATGAAGGTGCGTCTGCTTGGCGGCCTGATCATCCTGATCGTCGAGATCGTCGTGCTTATGGCGGTGCCTGCGCACGGCACGAGCGAGGCCGGTGCCGTGGCCACGATCTGCTGCACCGGTTTCATTGGCGGCTTCGGCAAGAGCATCTTCGAGTCCACGACGTACGGCATGTTCGGTGCCTTTCCCTCGAGCTTCACGTCCATCATGATGGGTGGCGTCGGCATGTCTGGTGTGCTGACGTCGCTGCTGCAGATCATCGTGAAGGCTGCGCTGCCCGACTCCTACGAAGGCGTGAAGAAGCAGTCGAAGATCTACTACGGTCTGGACGTGAGTATCCAGGCAATGACCTTCGTTGCGCTGATCCTGCTCCGCTTCAACAGCTTCGCCCAGAACCACTTCGGTGACCTCGGTGCTATGAAAAGCAAGGTGGACGCCGGCAAGCTATCGGCGGAGGCGTTCTGCCACCCCGACGAGCACCCGACTCATGACAAGGAGGGTTGCAATCCTTCTTCGGGGAAGGAGGTGCCGGCCTTGGGTGAGGTGCAGACGGCCGTCTCCAAGTCGGAGGGCCCGGATGTAGCGGAAGAGAGCTCGTGGCCGCGCGAGGTGGAGGGCCCGACGAGTACCGAGATCCTCGCGGCCACCGCCATCTTCAGCACACTGCGCCGTGTCAAGTGGATGTTCGTCGCCTGTGCCTTTGATTTTCTCATCACGCTGTTCCTCTTCCCCGGCATCGCTGTCGGCATGTTCCCGGACTCGAAGTGGTTTTCGACGATCGCCGTGTTCATCTTCAATGTGTTCGATGTGCTGGGCCGCTTCTCGCCATCGCTGAAGTTCATGTGGCCGCGGTCGTACAAGCAGCGCTGGATCATCGTGGCGGCGTCCTTCGCGCGCGTCATCTTTGTGCCGCTGCTGCTGCTGCACTCGTACCACTACATCCCGGGCGAGGCGTACGGCTACGTGATGGAGGTCATCTTCGGCTTCTCGAACGGCTACGTGGGCTCGATGGCGCTGGTGCTTGGCCCGCAGTCGAAGGGCATTGACAACGACGGCAAGCGCTTCGTTGCCGGTACTCTGATGGGCATTTCCATCCTCGTCGGCGGCACGATCGGCACCGTTCTCAGCATCATGACGCAGACTCTCCGCGAGCGCCACTGATGTACGAGGCAACGCATCTGAACGGAAGTTTGGATGTCGATCGGTGTGTGTGCGATGGTCTCTCTTGCTCACTGGTGGTGGTGGGGAGTGGCGGATGCTCGCACACGCACGCTGGCACGCGGTCTGGCTCGAGTGGATGTGAGCGGCCCGCGGTGGCACCAAGGACGAGTCTGTCGATTTGTTATCTTCTGTTTTCCTGCTCCTCGTATTATGCTTTGCGTGCCTTTACTCGTTTGATTGTTTTGCGGTTTAATGTGGGCCGTCGTGTGCCTCGCTGCTTCACCATCCTTTGTTCCGCCACCTCGAGCACCTCGTGTCGCTCATATTCCCCCCCCCCACCACCTCTCCCTCCTCTCCCTCTCTTCCTTTGCTTGTGCGCGCGCGTGTGTGTGTGTGCCCCGCGCACTGCTGTTGATCTCCCCCCCCCCTCCACCGTTGACTCGCTCGCGCCCCCTCTTACCTGTTGTGTGTGTGTGTGTGTCTGTTGATTTATTATGACGGGATGCTCTGCTTCTGCGTTGACTTCGCGTCAACGCGTTCCGATGATGCATGGCGACTTCACCCTGGCATCCAGGGTTCCGCGCCCACCGCTGTGTGGGAACGCGAAGTAGCCGGTCGCCTGCCCTTGGCGTCGGCAGACAGGTCTGGGCCGGCGCTGCGCCGAAGAGACCTGCGGTCATGATGACGCTCGGACCATCTCGCTACGAATACTGTCGATGATGCAGCACATGCACGCATCCACTTCCTTATTCTGCTTCTGCTTTGTTGCGGTGATGTGGAGCGCGATCCATGGTTCCAGCCTTTGCTATCTGCACGGGAATTCGAGTGGGCTGCACGACACCACACGGTGCTGGTTGGCCCGCTTCCGTCACCAACCCGCGCTACAGGCCTGCCTTCAACACGAGAGATGCCTTGCACCACCCACCGCAAGCCGGACATGGCATTCGGCGCCCCTGGCCTTCAGCATGCAGGGTGTAGCACGCTACGATAAGGATGGTTGCTGCGGCTCCGTGCTTACGCAGCAGGACATGTGCACAGGTGTGTCAGTCTTCCCCTCCCCTCCCGTTCCCACAGACAAAACTGCAGCAGTGACGCTCCGGCTTTGGTGCGATGATCCTACCCGAAGGAGACGCTGCACGTCCAGCTACGCACCAGAGGAGTAAATCTTGGTGGCACGGGAGACTCTCCATATCGGGCATGAAGCGACCTCGCACCCGCTCGTCATGTTATGGGAAGGAGACGCCAACTCGCACAGCTCGATGTGGGAAAGGAAGATGACGACCCGACTAGGCTGGGACCATTCCACACAAGTGGCCCGATGACGAACACCTGACCTGTGCAAGCGCTAAAGACACCTCGACATGGCACAGCGGCGAAGCAGCGAGGATGCGCGGGCTGCAGCGTGCCGCGCTGACCCCCGACCACCACCACAACCCCTACAGCGCACCGCGGAAGGGACGGCGAGTCGCCTATGCCGTCACACCGGCAGCAAGCGCCACCACACGGACACGCACCTGCAAAGTGTCCCGCAAGGATCGGCCCTAGACTCTCTTCTCTTCATCCTTGTGGTAGACTCGCTGAGTGTGGGACGCATGAAGACGCCAGCACTGCACCGTGCCTTCCATGCTGACAACCTCGCACTCCTCACATCCTCCGCGGATAAGGATGTCATGCAGGCCACACTACGATTCGCCCTCTGGGCAGTGACGCACTGGAGGCAGGAGGGCTTCGTGGAGCTGAATGCACCCTAGTTGAGGCGCGCACTCGCCGGTGCGCGGCACTGCAGTCGACCGCAACTCCACGCACTCATGCGAAGGTGGGAAAGGCTACCCGGTGTGCATGTGGCGGGGGGAGGGAGGTGTCCACACACCGGGACCCGGTGTTGTCACAGCCCCGTTGCCACCGCCCATGTGCGCAGGCATGTGCCCTTGTCTTTTTGTTGTAGGGGCGGCGAGGGGGGGGGGGGGGGGGGGGG
>CM004656.1:437975-468216 GCA_000410695.2 Leishmania arabica | reverse complement strand
CTTGCTGTTTCAGTACAGGTTCTTCTGGTGTGACCCCGCGTGCGTCCAGTCGTTCCCCTGCGGCATGCGCGGCTCCGTGACTGAAGAGGGGGGGGGACGCCCGTCTCTCTCTCTCTGCGCGTGTGTCGCTCATTTTTTTGGTTGTTGTTGTTGTTGCCGTCTTAACTACACGGAAAACGCCGCCGAGATGGTGTTGCGGTGTCTGCGTAGGGAGGCCATCAGGGATGCGGATGGCACGGTTGGTGCTCACAACAGCAGAAGCAGCCCTTCAAGGTCGTGGTACGCGGTCCTCTCTATCATTCGCACATGCGTCCACCATCCCGCACACGCCAAGCGAAAGCGAGCACGCGACCGACATGTGCGCGGCGGAAGGGCGGAAGAGGAAGGCGGGTGGGCGCACGCACACACTGAAAGCTGTGAGATGGGCGAGCGATGCACGCGTTGATGGGTCGACCCTTCGTCGTCGTGCAGCCCTGTCGTCCATGCGGGGAGGAGGTGGTGGCAGCGGCGCAGCGAAAAGGATGAAAGCAAGAGAGAGGGAAACGTGAATGGTCTCCGCGGGCGGAGGCGGGGAGGAGTGATGATGATGATGATGGTGCTGACGGACGGGCAGAGAACACGGATGGCGAGCAGTCGGCGCATGCCTGTCTCTCTCTCTCTCTTGGCAGTGCAGCACCCCGTGGCACGTCTCCCTCCCCCACCCTGGCCCCGCCCTTCCCACATTGCTGGTTCGCCATGTGTGCACGCCTGTGCCTGTATGCCTTTACACGAACCTCTCCTACTGCTCCTCACACGCCCACAACTCTATCGAACGTCTTCCCTGCCCCCCCCCCCTGCATGCATGCGTGCCAACCACACAATGCGCGCACACACGCACGCACACCACACACGCACGCACACCACACACACACACACGCACACGTATATCTGCATATACGCATGCCACTCACCGCTGCTCGGGTGTCGACGTGGACTAAAGCTTTCTGTCTCATTCTACGCCGTCGCACACTCTCCACCATGTCCACCAAGTACCTCGCCGCGTACGCTCTGGCCTCCCTGAGCAAGGCGTCCCCGTCTCAGGCGGACGTGGAGGCCATCTGCAAGGCTGTCCACATCGACGTCGACCAGGCCACCCTCGCCTTTGTGATGGAGAGCGTTACGGGACGCGACGTGGCCACCCTGATCGCAGAGGGCGCCGCGAAGATGAGCGCGATGCCGGCGGCCAGCTCTGGTGCCGCTGCTGGCGTCACTGCTTCCGCTGCGGGTGATGCGGCCCCGGCTGCCGCCGCCGCGAAGAAGGACGAGCCCGAGGAGGAGGCCGACGACGACATGGGCTTCGGTCTGTTCGACTAAGCCCATCGACACGTTGCGAGCTGTGACATGTGACACGGCGGCGGTCCCGCTTCTCCCCTACCCACCTTCATCTTCTTGGAAGCTGAGTCGCTTATTATCTCTCTGTCTTCTCGCACGCGCGGCTGCCGCCTCTCTGTGAGCATGTGTGCGTGTACGTCGTGTCGTCCCATAGCGAGCTGCTGGCTCGCGCGCGAGAGAGAGGGCACGAGGCGAGGAGGAAGTGGGGGGGACGGGGCGGGGCGGGGCGAATGCGGAGTAGAGTGGGGTCCCTGCGCACGGGAAAAGTGTTCTCCCGGAAAGCGATGCCGACACACGCACACACGCGCGCGGAGAGAGAGAGGGGGTGTATGAGGATGCGAGACGTCGTTGTCTGCATCCTCATACACCCCCCCCCTCTCTCTCCGCGCGCGCGTGTGTGTGTGTGCACTTATTTTTCGTGTTTTTGATAATTTCTTCGCACTTACCAGCACCTGGCATATATGACATACCTGCAGACACACAAGACAGGCGCGCAGCACACGAGCGACGGGCGCCGGAGCGGTGCCCACAGACATGCTCACTGTGCCTAACCTGTGTATGTGTGTGTGTGTGTGTGTGTGCATGGGTGGGTGGATACGTCTCTCTCACGGCGGTGGTACGACAACGCAGGGCGATAGAGAGAGAGGAGAAGGGGGCAGGAGGGGGCGGCACTCCCACTGCTCCCCGCCTCCCACGTCGTCGCCCTCCACTCCCTTGCTCACTCTCTCTCTCGATACCAGTCTCGTGGCGGTGAGGAGGCGGGAGTAACTCTGGATATCGCCGTGTGAGAGGGGCCCAACACGTTCACATGAGCCCCACCGCTCTCCATCTCATCTCCCTCATGACCATCACACATATGCACGCGCCACTGCCTCTCCTTCAACTTCCTCCCACATGATGTCTTCGACGCCACTGTCGACACGCTTTGCTTTCTGCGCATCTATGTACTCTGCGCGTCTCCCCACATCGCATCCTTGCCGCTGGTGCTGCTGCCGCCGCCTCCCGTGCGTACTCTCGATTCCATGTCTCCGCGCACATGCGCAACTGCAGAGCTGAAGGACGCGGCGGACGACGGGTAGAACGCCCCCCTCCCCCCCCCCTCCGAAAACAGAAGAGAAGTACCGGCAGCGCACGCTCGAGGCCGTCTCTCTCAGGCATTTGGCGAACTGGCACGCACACGTGCAGTCGAACCCATAAAAAACACCAGAAAACAGGCGAACAGAGACGCCCTGCCTGCCCCCGAAGACACGTGTGCAGGCATAGAAGCATATGGCTCTCGGCAAAGGCAGGGGGAAACTCGACGGTATAGCTTTCCGGCTCGTTATCCCCGCTTACTCCCCCCTTACACCGTCCCCGGCGCCGTTCTCACGCGCGCGTGCAGGAAGCGGAAGACACGATTGAGCACTGTCGCCAAGCGATAGATCCGTGGCTGCTCGCCAACGCCTGTGCAGGACTGCTAGCACAACTAGCGCGCCGCTTCCTTTGCGAGGCTGTCACGAGCGCACGCGTCTATCTGTGCATGGGCGTGGGCGTGAGTGCGCAAACGGGTGTGCGAGGCACACGGAGAAACTGCAGCTGTCGGTGAGTACATATCCGTTGGGGCGAACATTACCTCGACTCGCTTACCTACCTCCGCTCTCTCTCTCTCACGCGTGTCTCAAGCACAGCACACACGCGCATGAGCATCCACCTAGTATTATTCTCGTTGTTCTCCTGCCAACTCAGCGCCCTCGACCTTTCTCTTCCCTCTGCCTCCGCACTCATCCATCACGAGTGCGTGTCTGCGCGGCCGTTGCAGCAGCATGCAAAGGTGTAGAAACAGCGTCTCCTTCTCCGGCACGCACGCACACGGGCACCGGCTCTCCTGTGTGCGTTGCTTGCCTCCCTGTGCAGAGTGGAAGGTGTGTGTGTGTGTGACTGTTGTTGTCGTTGACTGCTTTCATTCCATTTTGTATTGTGTGTGGTGTTGATCAAGAAAACATTCTCCCGCCTTCTCTCCCGTCGCTGTGCTTGCGCCTTCCATCAAGTGCGCCCTGGCCCCTCCCCCTTCTCCCCTGTACTTGTGCTCTTTCTTTGCTTTGTGTGTCTTGCCAAACGCGTGTGCCTGCCTGCCTGCCTGCCTGCCACCTTGCCCCCCCCCCCGCTCGCCCGCCTTCTCCACCATCCCGTACATCGTCGCCTACGTGATCCTCCTTTCCCGTGCTTGTGTTCTGTGCCCTCTTCTCCGGTTTTCTCTGCACAACGTTGCGGGAAAGCAGCCGCGATTGCCTGAAGCGCGTCGGCTGCTGTCCGCATTCTTGCTCACTCCGTGTGCGTGCGCGTGCTGTGTTGCGTTCTTCTTCCCCCCCCCCCCTCACGCGCGCACGCGCGCGCATCCTCCCTCCGCCATCACGAGAGCAGCCGTGCAGTGACGCTTCTGCCCATACGCAGCACTGTCAACGTCTCCCTCACCTCGTCCCTGCGGGCAACGTGAACTGTACCGTTAGCGTGCATAGGCAAGCGCAGCGATGGACCCTGCAGGACGCCGCCTCAGTGGAGCGCAGCAGCAGCAGCAGCAGCCGGCGGACAGGGCGAAGGCCGACGCGGACCGTGACACGGTTGATATGTTGCCGCCGCTGCGCACGGAGGCGTCGCCGTTCGAGCAGGCAAGTGCGAGCACAAACAGGAGCAGCGCAGCCTCTGCGCCGCTTTCCGTAGTAGTGAAGGTCATCCCCACACTCGCGGCGGCTACGTCAAGCTTGCACGCTGGCGATGACACCGGTGGCGGCGGTGAGAATGAAGGAGAGGAGGAGCCGTTCCTCACCAACGGCTCCATCGCGCTGGCCGAGTTCACGAGCCTGCTGAGACCAGCAGAGAACAACAACATCCTCAAGGAGCACATCATCCACCTGCTTCGCGACGTGGACGCCGAGGAAACGCTGATGCGTATCGCCCGAGCGTTGGAGGCGCAAGGGACGAACGAGACGCCGGTGAATGTCAGTGCCACGACGTTTACGGGGTCGTCGCGCGACGTAGCATCGTACACAAACGCATCGCAGAGCACGGTGGCCTCGATGAGCATGATGCAGCGTCGGCGTTCGAGCGCCATGTCGCGCCGAGATGTCACCAGCCTCGAGGCGCTCGCCGGTCTCTCCTTCCTGCACTCGCGGCGAGGCGCGACGTCGCCCAGTGCGCAAGAGTCCCCATCGTCAGCGCAGCCGTCGGAGGACGTGGCCCTGTACAACAGATCCACGCGCGGCCTCGGTGGGCAAATGGAGGTCTCCTTCAACTCCCGCTCGTCTCTCGGCACGCGCGAGGAGGAGCAGCGGCAATCAAAGCAGCAGGACGACCCCCTATCGGCTTTCATGGCGGCCAGCGCCTCCCAGCTCAGCGACGCGACCCCCATGCTGTGCGAATCGTCGGCACTTCCAACTGGCCGCCAATGCCAAGGTCGGCGTGTCGCGGTATCGGCGGCGCCATGCATGGCGCCGCCGCCGGAGATAATCGGTGAAGATTCGCCGGCCACGGCGCTGCCCCCGCTGCGCGTTGTGCCCAAGACCCCGGCGGAAGAGCAGCAGCTGCGGCGACTACTGCGCCGCTGCCACAGCTTCTCCTCTCTGGAGGCAGACACCCTGGAGAGCGTCCTGAAGGCGATGGACAAGGAGGTGCACGCAGCCGGCGCGGCCATCTTGGAGCAGGGCCAAGCGACGACGGAGAAGCTCTACCTCGTCGGCGAGGGCACGTGCGAAGCCATAAAGAACGGCAAGTCGCTCGGCCCGCTGCAGCCGGGCGGGACCTTTGGCGAGCTGGAGCTCATGTACAAGCAGGCCATGTGCGCCGCGACTGTCCGGTGCGTGACGCGGTGCGTGCTCTACACGCTGGATGAGGCGAGCTACCACCGCGCTGTCATGACGAGCGCGCTGCAGAAGCGCCGCAAGTTTGAGAAGCTGACGATGAACGCGCCTTTTCTGCGGTGCCTGCCGGACTTTGAGCGCATGAAGATTGCCGAGGCGCTCGAGACGCGGGTGTACCAGCGCGGCAAGACGATCATCCGCTTCGGGTCGCCAGGGAACTACATGCACTTTATCATTGAGGGTGAAGTAAAGGTGGTTGGGCGGAACAGTGGCCGCCGAGTTGAGGTGGTGCGCCTGCGCGACGGCGACGTCGTCGGCGAGCTCGAGTTCCTCTTCAACCACCTCACCGTGGCGGATGTTGTAGCGACGTCGCGCGAGGTTCGGACGGCTTGCATCAGCCGCGAGCACTTCGAGCTCATTGTTGGCCCTATACAAGACCGCCTGAAGGAGTTTGTCGCCACCTCGTCCACCTACGAAAAGTATTACGTCGCCGAGGTGGCGGACGAGAGCGTGCGCACCGAGCTCAACCGCATCGAGTCGTCGCGCAAGCATCGCCGCGTTGCCTCGCTCGATCAGCGGGCAGCGATCGGGGACATCGATCCGCATGGAGAGGTGCTGCTCAGTGCGTCGCTGCCGCTACTCCACGGCAAGGGTGATACTGCCGGCAAAGCTGGCGGTGTTAGTGATGGTGGTGCCGCCAAGAGCAATTCGGCCGCCGGGGACGGTGCCGACACGCAGGGGCAACGCAGGACGGCAGCGCGGGACTCGGCCGCGCTGCCCAAGGCGCTGCTGCGGTTTCCGTTTGCACCGATGACGGGCAAGGACGTGGCCGTGCTGGCCCTCCGCGAGGATGGCCTCATCATGTACTGGAACTCCGTGCTGGAGAGGCTGACGAGCTACTCGGCGGGGGAGGCGGTGGGGCAGAATATTTACTCATTCCTTCTCTCGGAGAGGGAGCAGCAGTGCATGTACAAAGCTGTCAACGCTGCACGCAACTACGCCGGCGAGGCGGAGGCATTTTTGAAGCGGCCGAACACCAAGTCGATCCAGTTCACGCTCGCCCGCAGCGACGGTCTCACGAAGACGACCGTCCGGCTCACAATTGTTCCGCCTGTCGTGTCGGCCGGCTGCAACGCGGCGGAGGTGGTGCTGGGCTTTGGCGAGGAGGTCAGAGAGGGGCCACAGAAGATGTTGGAGCAGCCGCAGTGGCTCTCTGGCCAAATTCGCGCCATTCTGGCGGATGGCACGCAGACTTTTGAGGAGCGGCTGGAGTGCATCGCGGAGACTCTCAACAACTTCGAGTCCACCTACCGCGCCATGACGGTATCAACGGAGCGGCTGCGTGTGGTCAACATCCGGCAAATGATGGGACACATCATCATGGACTTTGGCGGCGAGTGCGTGAGCCGCGGCATTTCCGTGCGGCAGCGCTTCGAAGGGCTCCCGTCCGAGCGTGCCTACCTAGACGCCAACTTGTTGCCGGAGTGTCTGCGCTACGCCATGAAGCTGTGCCTCAGGTACAGCGACCCCGGCGGCAGCATCATCACCATCATGATCACTGTCACAGAGAAAAATGGGCTCGAGTTTCTGGTGGTCAACTTCAACCTGACCGGCGACGGCATGCCGAAGGCGATCGCGCAGTTCTTCGACTCACCACTGAAGCGGCACGACGACTCCGTCACCACGATGAGCGTCGACGACGACAGCGGCGACGGCAGCGGCGATGACAGCGACAACGACGCAGAGACGTCAATGGCGCTGCGAAGCACCCTGCAGCCTCGGATGCGGCGCAAGCTGCGCCGCGTCCAGCGCGCCGTCGAGGATCAGGGCGGCACGCTGCGCATGCTCCGCAACCCGCAAGACTCGAACATCGCCTTTCTAATCCCCTTTATGCCAGCGAGCGAGCAGGACGCCGAGAATGCCTCCATAGAAGAGTCGCTGAGCACCTTGGCCGACTCCACCGGCGCAGGTCAGTTGGCGTCGCTGGCGGGGATGAGCAGCGGTGTCGGACCTCCCACCTCTGCAGTCGCAGCAGCTGCTGCCGGGAGTGTGTCGCTCGCGAACAGCCCCGCTTGCGAAAGCAGCGGGCTGTCGAACATGTCGGTGGCCGGGACCGTCGCTACCGTGTCTGGGCAACCGAACTTCAGCTACACCACCTGCCTCGCCGAGGACACGCCGGCTCACCGCATTATGTTGTCTTCATTCTTGTGGGAGCGCCACCACGCCGTGCTGACTGCCTTCACCTTCGAGGACATCATGGGCCTCGTCGGGGTTGCCGATATTCTCATCATTGACCTGCAGCAGTCCGCCATCACCTTCCTGCACGAGCGCGACCCCATCACGCGGCTGCGCGAGATGCTGCGGCACATGGCCGTCATCATCACCTCCACGAACTTCGACCTCGTCAGCAGTGACACGTATGCGGCGGCCGGCTTCATCACGCTAAAGAAGCCATGCACCCCTGTCCAGGCCATGAAGGCGATCCGTCGCGCAGAGGAGAAGTCGGCCGTCGTGAAGCTGGAAAGACTGCGCATAGAGCAGACACGTGAGACGCTGGCGCGAAACAGCCGCGGTGCCTGGCGTCACGGCGCCCTCCTTGGGAAAGGGTCTTCTGGGGAGGTGTATGAGGCGTACGATGTGCTGACGGGCGGCAAGATGGCCGTGAAGGAGATGCGGCTGGGCAATAACGACGCCAAGATTGAGCAGTTTGTGCAGGAGATCAGCACGATGTGCAACCTGCAGCACCCCAACATCATCCACTACTTCTACTGCGAGGAGAGCAAGGAGCAGAAGGTGATTCGGGTGTTTATGGAGTTCGCCGGCGGCGGCACGCTGCAGTCCCTCCTCAAAACAAAGGGCCGGCTCGAGTACGCGGAGCTGCGGGCGCTGCTACGGGATGTAGTGGAGGGGCTTGCGTACATACACTCGCAGCACTACGTCCACGGTGACATCAAGACAGCCAACGTGCTGCTGAGCAACGATGGCAAGGGCAAGATCGGCGACTTTGGCACGGCGCGGACGGTGAACGAGGGGGAGCTGCTGTACGTGATGCAAGGCAGTCCGCTCTACATGTCGCCCGAGTGCATGTCGGCCGGGGAAGAGGACGAAGATGGCAACCAAATTGGCTACAGTTTTCCTTCGGACATCTGGTCCCTTGGCTGTGTCGCGATGGAGATGGCGACGAACAAGCCGCCGTTCGCGCACATCAAGACGATCAAGGGGCCCGCCGGCTTGACAAACTTTATCACGTCGCTGACGGACGTCCCCGACCTGTCGCCGCTCTTCAAGTGTCACCCCTCCATCGTGGAGTTCGTCTCCGCGTGCCTGAACCCCGACCCGAGCCAGCGTGCTACTGCGCAGGATCTGCTGCAGATGTGCCTCTTTAGTGAGTCGACGCATAGCGACGGCAACTCCGCCGTGATGGCGCTGAAGCGGGCGCAGCTGCTGCACGTGCTGAACAAGTTTGTCGCCTTCCAGGAGCCTGAAGAGGCAGAAAAGCTTGAGAAGTGGCGTAGCCGCCTCAAGGTGAGTCGGCTCGCCTCCGACTTCTTCAGCTCCAGCGACAGCGCGAGCGAACCGATGTCGGCGGTCTTCTTGAACGCGGCGCCTGCCGCCGAGGTCGAGGGGGCAACTCGCGAGAAGCGGCGCCGGGGTGCAGCAGCCACAGCAACGGCGGCGGCAGCGGCGGGAGACGAGGACGAGTCCGACAGGGACGTCACACGACGCAGCGACACGGTGGCGCTGGCCGCGGGCGGCGCCTCCGAGAGCCCCGATGGCGCGAGGCCTTCCGGGGCAAGCGCGGGGGCGTCACTGGTCAACACAGTCACCTCCGCGGACGGCAGCTTGAATCAAGCAGCATCGACCTTCACGCGCTACCTGCGCAAGTGGGACTTCTCCACGAGCTCATCCTCGTCGTCTTCAGAGTTGAATGCAAATTCAAGGGCGATGACGGCCGCGGGCGGCGAAAGTGCGCACCGCGACCCCGTCACGGGCGTCGCTGGCGAAAACGACGAGGCCGAGCCGGACGCGCGCAACCCGCAAACAGAGGACGCGTATGACCTCTCCCCGACCCCGAAGAAGCGCTCCAAGACGCGGTCGCGTCCGCAAGCAACACTGACACCGCCAATGATGAAGCCCTCGCATCAGCGACGCGGCCCCGACAGCACCACCACCACCACAAACAGTGCCGAGAAAGACTTCTTTGCGACGTCGTCGGACAACAACAGCAACAACAGCAGCAGTGGCCGCGCGCTTAACAAGGCTAATGCACGCAACGAGGCGCCCGCGCATCAAGGCGGCACTGCACGGCGGACAGGCACTGCCACGACAGCTCGCACGGAGCCACGGCCAACTGGCAGCGAGGCCGTTGGCTACACCCCCAGCTTTCCTGGTCGGCGCCGCAATGTGCGGCTGGATGAGGCCGGCAACATCGTGCCGTTTGGTCGGCTTTCGAGCATGATGAGTGTGGCGGCGCTGCGGAACAGCAAGGGCGAACAGCACGGAGACGACGCTTCCGCTGAAGGCAGTCCTGGTGTTGCCGCAGCGGCGGCGACCGAAGCTACCGCCGCCTCGCGCGCGCCGTTTCGCACCCTTGGTGACGCGAGTGATCATGTGCTGAGCCCCAGCAGTGCCGCAGGCCTCGCCAACGCGTCCTTCACGCAGCCGTCGGGCAACTACTCTTTCTTCAGCTTCAACAGGAACATCAGCTTTATGGGCACCAACATGGACAAGGTACTGAACAGCGCGGCGAATGATTTCCTCAGCAACCTCGCCGCGAGCTGGCACACGAGCAACGCGGCGTGCGTCGAGACGGCCAGCAGCGCTGGCAGCATGATACGGCTGCCCTCCAGAACGTTTCTGCGTACGGAGAGGTCGGGCAGTGGGCGAAGTCACACGACGCTGAGCAGCAACAGGGAAGGGGAGTGTCGCACCGACTGCATGGTCGGCGTGGCGAGCCCACTGGCGGTGGCAGGGCAAAGTGAGGACCGCGGCGATGTACCGGAGACGCCATCGCGGTGGCGGGGCGGGGCAATGAGTCGCAGCCCCTCCGCGCGAAGTCCGCTGGAAGCGCGTGGACCGGGCGAGCTGGCATCGACCGAAGGCGGCGACAGTGGGGTGCAGCACGCTGGGACTACGTTACCGCCGCCGCAGTCACCACCGCCGAAGCCGCTGTCCACCGGAGCGGCACCCACGGCTGCCTCTCGCTCCACTCACCCTGTCTTGAGCCAGCTGGGTTCCGTCTCGTACACCTCGGACGACGGCACCACCAGCATGACGCCGCGTGGCGACAGCGTACCGCTTGTGGGGGTTGCCGCGTCATCGCACCGCCAGCGTCGCGCGCGGCCACCCATAACAAACCAGTCGTTTTTCGTGGTGGAGGATCGGTCGTCGGCGCCGCTCTTCTCCCCCCACACTGGCGTCACAAAATTGACCGGGTCGATGGCCGGCGGCCCTGTCTCAGCCTCTCTGGTCAGTCTCGCCACGTGGTCAAGCGTCGCCTCCGCAGACGGCAGCGCCACAGGCGGCATGGCTGGTGAGACGAGTAACAGCACTCTGCTGCAGCAGAGCTACGCAAACGTGGCGGTGGTAGCGCCGGCGCCGGTCTTCCCCACCTTCTCGACGAGTAATGTGCGAGCCGTGTGGCGGCAGCGGCGGCGCCACGTTGCTGGAGGCGGTCGGGGCGGTGTGGGAGGTGGCAACATGAGCAATATCCACCTCACAGCACCGCCGAGCAACGAGGGCAGCGTCTACCTAATGGTGGCCGATGAGCACCAAGGAGATGGTCAGCGACGGCAAGCGGCAGACGCCGCCGTGCGTCGCGAGGACAATGACGATGACGACGACCTGACTAGCGCCGCCTTCGGCTCGATGCGCTCGGGCTTTTCGCGGCGCTCATCGGCGCAAAGCCGATCCTACCCCACAGCCGAGACCCTCTCTGCGACTCACGAGCGGGTCTCACAGCAACGCCTCGCGAGAAGTGCCGACGCTGCCGCAGGCGCCAGCGAAGACCGTCGCGGCGCCGCAGTAGGAGACGCGCTGCCCTTCAGCAGCCTCGCCTCCAAAGCCGACTCGACGGTTTTCACCTACCTGCAGCGCATCGAAGCATCGTTGCAGGATGTGCTGTCGCAGTTGCAGGTGCGGCGGCGCCAGCAACAGCAGCACCAGTGTCTGCGAAAGAGTGGTGGCTCCATCACTGGGGTGCAGGACGGTTTCGATCACGCGCCGTCCTCCACCCTCATCACGACCGTCCAAGCCGCACCACCGCAGAGCGCTACGCAGTTCACGACCCTTCATAGCTCCCTCAGCACTGGAGTCGACACCTCTCCTGCCAAGCTGCCACGTCCGCTGTCTTCCTGTACGACGCCCGCGGCAGTTTCGCAATCGAGGCAGGGCAAGGCCAACCCACTGTCGATGGGAGCATCGCCGCCGCTGTCGAAGCAGCGCAGCAATCCTCGGTGGCCAACGGAGGACGACGCCGAGGCGGAAGGAGGTCCGATGTATAACGATGCCACAGTGTGGTTTGACACGCCACTCTCACCCAACTCGCCCGGGCACCGCGCCAGCAGCGGCTGCGACGATGTGAATGTAGAGGTGCTGCTGCGCAAGATGCTGTGGCGGGTAAGTCTGCTGCTGGACGAGGTGTCGTCCTCACTGCGGGGCCCAGCGACGGCAAGCGTAGCGCAGCCCTCCTAGACAGATGCGTGCGTGCTTCTCTCGTGTTGTTGCTCTTGTTTCGTGCTTGGTATTGCTGCTGGCGTTTTGGCATTTCCGTTCGTTCGACCCCGCCTGGCTGTGCGCTTGCGCCCACGCGTACGCCCATGGGTGCGCGCGTGTCGTGACCCGTCCCACCCCCATCACCCTCCTCCGTGCCATTGCTCGAGTGCCCGCCTCAGCAATCGCCACGCCCAACCCCCTCCCTTCCTCGTGCCCCTTCGGAGGGGTTTTGTTCGCGTCTTCTCGCCGGCGGCACCGGAATTCAGAGAAATTATGTGTCTGTGTGTGTGTATCTGCAGCCGCACACCGTGCGCGCAAAGCATATATACACGCAAGGGCAGCGCCGTCGACGTCTTGCACCTCTTCCCCAACGGTCGCATCTTACGTAGATGTGCTGATAGATGGCAGTTGAACGGGCCCTCCTCAGCACTCCTAGCCCTGCCAGTACGTTTCGACGAGTGCACCTGTCGGTGGGTGGAAGAAGCTTATGTGCACATGACCCGCGCGCGCCGCCCTGCCAACATCTCTCCGCGTTCTTGCAGGCTCCGCTCCATCGACTCCCGTTCACGACGTCTCCCTCTTCCGCCACTGGCTCCCTCCCTCCCTCCCCCTCCCCCTAAAACGCGTCGCATCACGCACTGCCCCGCAAAAGTTGATACCTGCTTTCCGCTAAGACGTCATTTTTATCGTTCGGCATCACACACATTTTGTGTGTGTGTGTGTGTGTGTGTGTTTTGGCGTCTCTCTGTCTGTGCCGTGTGTAAGTGCGTGTGTGCCGTGTGTAGAGGTCACGCCCCGCCCCGCCGACTCTCTCTCTCTCTCTCTTCCCAGCGAACACGCAGACGAGCACGAATACCGTACGTGTCGCACGGCGGCCGACGCAATGTCCGCCCACGGCAACGGAAGCAACACCAACAACATCCGCACTTGCATCTCTTCCGTCTCCGGTATCAGCTCCATGCACGACACCGCAGGCGATGCCGCCATCACGGGCGCGGCCCCCAGCTGCGAGTCGATAAAGCACCTTGATGCATCCGAGGCGACGAGGACGGCGGTCCCCTTTCCAGACATATCCGCAGCCCTAACACCGGATGGCAATAGCTCCTTGACGCGCGCAGTGGGGTCGAGCACGAACCAAGACATGCCCAGCACCACCAGCGCCGTGCCGCCGCAGCCCTCCTCGCGCTCGCAAACCAGCCTGCTTTCATCGTTCCGCACCTCAGCGCCGCTGGCGGCGACACCCCTTCCGATCTCCCTCGCCGGCGGCAGCGCCGCATGCCAGCATCAGTCCATCGCTGTGGCGGACAGTATCGTGCGCAGCAGCTCCGCCCTCTTTTCGCACGAGCAGGCGGTGGCGTTGCGCAGAACCAAGCGAGACGTGAGCACTTCGCCCCCTTCGCGACACATCGGCGGCGACAGTAGTCGCTCTGCCACTCCGCTGACGGTGTCCACGACAGCCTCGCTGGACCCGCGTGGCGAGAGCACTCCCATCCAGCAGAGCGCGCTGGAGGTGCTACAGCGGGCTGTAATTCACGTGCGCTCCAGTTTGCAGCAGAGCAACGTCGTCAAACCCTCCGTGGCGTCCGGCACTGAGGATGAACGCACGGGGCACAGCATTGCACAGGCCGTGAGGGCCGCCATTCGGGCGGCGGAGATGATTGATCAGGAGAACGTGGACAGCAGCTTAAACGACAGCGACATCGAGGACGCGCCGAGCGAGGAGACAACAGGGACACGGCGCAGCCACAGGGCGATGGACTGGCGCGACGACGACAACTCCATCGTCTCCCCTAGCACCTTCTTCCACTCGGATGCGTCACTGCAGGTGCGCAGCAACCGCGTCATGGAGTGCATCGTGGCGAAGGGGCACGCAGCGCAGACGGAGGAGGAGCTCACCTGGCTCTACCGCCACGCCCTGCTCACGTCCCTACTGAATACCGAGGACCTGCAGCGCATTGTTCCGCTCTCCCTCCACCGCGAGTACACCCATGGCGAGCTCATTCTCGACTGCGGCGCGCCGGTTCAGCACCTGTACGTGGTGGTGTGGGGCAGCGTGGACGTCTTCCGGATCGACTCCGTTAACAATGAGCAGAAGGCGATGGAGGAGGCGTTTCGCGTGGCGTCTCACCAAAGCGTGTCGATGAAGCTGCGCTCGATGAGCGGCTCCCGTGATCGTCACGGCAGCCTCTCCTCGTACGGCCTCCGACTCTCCGACGGGCAGGACGCCTCCGCGAACAGCGACATTCCATCGGACGCGGTCTACACCCACGTCGCGAGCTTGTGTCCAGGACAAGTGTTTGGCATCGAGAACTGCGTCTTCAACACCACCTCGCAGTACGTCTTCCGCGCCGGCAGTGCGATGTCCAAGACGGTCGTCTCGCTACTACCGTACGAGGAGCTGCAGCCGGTGCTCTCCGGCAACCCCCGCTTCGCCCAGGGCGTCGGCGTCTGCATCACCGACTCCATGGACGTCTTTGGTCCCATCCGTGAGTTCTGCCGCTACGTCTTCTCGCCCACCAGCGCGCAAAATGAGTACCTGCCGCTGTGGTTGATCCTGGAGAGCTACACCCGCATCCACAACGTCATTCACACGAAGCTGTTCAGTCACGAGGTCGACACTGGCGCGTGGGGCTACGCGCTGAACCGCCTGCCGGACAACCTGACCTCGACTTTTTGCTTCGACCTCGTGCACGCCCTGCCGCCCTTCATTGCCAGCCGCATGAAAGTCGAGGCGCGAGCGGCCGACACGCGCAAGACGGCAGACGGCTTGGCGCGCACGCGCAGTATGCGGACGGCCATCACGTACATTCGCACAAGGGAGCGCCGTCGCTGCACGTGGCATCTCGGGATGGAGGGAAAGACGCTTGTGCTGCTGCGCGACGGCTTCACGGATCTGCTCGACTTCTTGACAATGCTGTGCGTGCACATCATTGAGAGCAACAAGCTTCGTGGCCGCATGCAGGGCATGGTGCACCCTCCGGCGATCGACGTGCTTGATGAATACCTGCGGCAGCGCGAGCAGGAGGAGCTGGAGGGCAAGTACCTGGCAGCCGACGGTGTCACGCGTGACGCCGAGATGCAGCGCGTGCAGACGATCCTGAAGCGCATGCCGCTGACGGAGGGGGAGCAGGCTGGCCTGCTGCGCAACTGGGGGCATAACACGCTCCTGCGCCTTTACGAGGTCATGATGCACCGCGAAGAGTACAACGTGCGCGTCGATCCGAGCCTGTCCCTTAAGTTCCAGACAAACCCCTTCCACGAGTGGGCCCTGAACCTGCGCGGGTGCGTGCTCGAGAAGCTCGGGCTTGACCGCTTCTCCGCGCTGCCGGACGACCTTTGCATCGACGTCATCAGCAGCAACACCCACTGCATTAAGAATCTGCTCTGCAGCTTCATCCGCAAGTATCGCAATGAAATCCTGGACTACGTGCGCCTCTCCGAGAGCAAGCGACTCGGGCGGCCGGAGGAGTGGCACAACATGGATGACATGCTCTACGCCGCCCTCACAGGTTTCTTGCAGAATGAGCGGCCGGACTTGAAGGAGGAATACAATCGCAGCCTCGAGCAGAGCGGCATCACGGTGCTGCAGGACACGGCCATGACGGGGCTGCAGGTGGACGTTATTCCGGTGCACCTGCTCAACTTCAACACGATTGATGAAGCGATACGCGATGCGATGCACGCGCACTACGTGGCGGCGACCAAGAGCGACAGCGGGGAAGGCAAAAGCGAGGCAAGCTCATCGCCAGTGCCGACGTGGTCGCAGGTATGCAAGCCGATCTGGCAGCGCTCCTCGGAGGGCTCGCTGGTGTGCGTGCCAGTGTGCATGATGACGAGTGGCAGAAAGAGCATCTCAGCCAACGCCGCGGCTGGCGCGGCGCCGCTAGACGGCGATGGCGACGCTGGCGGCGAGCTCAGCCCCACCGGTTTCGATGGGCCGGCGAGTGCGAATGAGAGCCTCAGCATGCCCGGCGGGGCCCCCACGGGCCACCACGGCAGGAATGGCCGGCGGCAGCAGCACTTCCTCATCAACATGGACTTTGCGTTTGGCGCGCAGGCCGAGGGTATCTGCCGCGTGATATTCAGCGCCTTTGGCAAGCGCATCCGCAGCGTCAGCGTCATGGGCAAGGCCGGCGGCCTCACCGGCAAGCGCGGCGACATCCAGCTTGCTAGCCACGTCCTCCTCTCCAAGTCCTCGCTCATCCTCGAGGACAACCAGGACGAGCTGCGCAACTGCCGCAACCAAGATCTCACGGCGCAGCGGCTGCAGGAGCTGGCCGGCCCGCGTGTCAAGGTGCACCACGGCAAGGTGTTGACCGTGACGGGAACGATGCTGCAGAACGTGTCCCTCTTGCGGTACTACCAGCAAGTGTGGCGCTGCGTCGGGACGGAGATGGAGGGGTCTTACTTTGCGCGTGTCATCGAGGACTTCTACCGACAAGGCATCGCCCACCCCGGGCTGACGACGCGCTTCGCCTACTACACGAGTGATCTCCCCCTCGCGCAGAACGATGCTGAGATGGAGGCGCGGCGGACGCACCGGCTGCCGGCTGGCGGTGCGACGCTGTCGGCGCCCATGAGCCCGCAAGAGGGCGTGCCGCCGCTCTACGCGATTGCTCGTGGCATCTTGGAGAACGTGCTGCTGTAAAGGATCGCGCGGAAGGCCACAGGCACACACGCGGCACATCCTTCGCTGTTCGGCGTGCTCCTCCCATCCTCCTCGCCCTCATCACTTATCTTGTCGTGGACGCCTTCTCGTTGTTGTTCTCGGGCAGTGCGCAGTGCCAGGGATGCTCGGCGCCTCGCCTGTACTCCCTCCTGCGCCCATGCAGATGCACATGTGCATAGGCGGCTTTGTTTTTCTTGTGTGTGTGTGTGTATTGCTTTCCTGTTGATTCTCATGCAGTGCGTCCGGCATAGGCGTCCGCAATGGACGTGCGTGTGTGGGTTGGGTGGCGTGTGGGGCTGGAGAGATGTCGATCGCAGTTCACGTCATCGTTTAACCGTTGAGCAACGGTGTTGTGTTCTCTGCATGCCCGCCCGTGTGGGTGTGGGTGTACGTCGGTATAGCATCTGCACAGCAAGCGCACGGCGCATGCCTCAGTATGCTACCACCCACCCAACCTACCCACCGAACCACCCAACAACCTTCCTGTTCGTTGGGTGGTGACGATAAGCGGGACTGTTCGATTCTTTCTCGGTTCGTATTTTCGTTTCTCCTCATAGTGAGCACCGTCATGGAAGCCGTTGTCGCCACAGCGTATTCGACCCGAGTCGGTGCGCGTGCGCCAGACACGCACCCGGTGCACAGGCTGGCTATCGCTGCGATCCTGGATCGATATGGGGGGCGGGACGGCGCCTGCGCGACTCCGTCGCACCCTTCCCCCCCCCTCCCCCTCTCCTGTGCAGTGAGGTAGAGCAGCGTGTTCGAGTGCTCGGATCGCGATCCAGCATCATAATGAAAAGCCGGCGAAGCCGGCGTGGAGAGGCACACGCCCATGAACGCGCCCCGAAGCACGCCGGCCTTTTGCCCCTCGTCAACCTCTCCCTCTGCCTCTCCCTCTCCTCGTACGTGGCGCGCTCCTATATGGCGGTGCTCATGTGCACGTGTGTCCGTGCTGCGTTCGTGTGCGTCTCCTGGCGCGTCAGCGGATTGGAGGAAGGGGTCGCGCAGACGTGCGTACGTGTGCGCCAGTCTTTCCTTCTTGCGTTCTCTCTTGCATTAAGCGCACGCATCCAAGCGCCCTGCTGATCTCTGCTTACCCAGTCTCAGCTCGCGGGGCGGCATCGACGTGGGTGGAGCCTATCGTCGTGGACGGTGGGGCAGCTGCTCGGCAGTCACTGCGCGCGCACATCGCACACGTTTGGTCTCAGTTGTCGGAGCCCATTCAACAAGGCTCCGCATCCAAAACCGCCCGACGCCGCCAACGGCATGCCACTCATAGTGCAGCGCACGTACAAGCTGGGCGTTGGCAACGCCACCGACGCAGACGCGCCCGCATCGCCTGCGTCGCCGTCGGTGGGGCCCAGTGCGCCGGAGGAGCATGTGACGACACGCATATGCCACCGCTGGAGCTACGTCGACGCGTCGCGTCACGAGACGTGCATTGTCACGCTGCAGGCGCACTATTCTCTGCACGTGGATGTCAAGGGCGAGGGCAGCACCGCTGCGACGTCATCGCTGCAGCAGGCGGGTATTTACCCGGAAGGGCCCAGCAGCGACGACGGGCTCTGCGGATTCGCGTGGGAGTTCATCTGGATTCCAAACCCGTGTCCGTCGTCTGAAGCAGCAGGCGCGGCGGCGGCAGTAACTTCATCGAGCGGCGTCATCAACGACGAGGCGGACCTGGAGGCACAGCAGCCAGCGCGAGCTCGCTTCTTTTTCCATCGCACAACGTCACTCGCGCGGTCGACGCTGCAAGGCACCGGCGGCGTTTTCTTCTTGAGCAGCCGGCACGTCCTGGTAGCCACGGAGGCCCCGGATGCAGCGGGTGCGGCCACAGGACCAGCAGCCACTTCGAGAGGTGCCCCAAACGATCAGCTCCGTGATGCCGCTCACTACGGCTTGATGGACAGTTTTGTGCTGGGCAGCGGCGATGCTGCTGCTGCGAGGTCTGCTTCTCGCGCGTGTTTATGGATTCGTGTCGCGGCGTCGGTATCACTGCCTTGTTCGTTCGCCTCCTCACAGGCACCTCGTCATACCGGTGCCACCTCGGCTCCCCCATCGAGGCCTTCGACGGTGCTGCTGCTCGTCGACGGAGTCCCACTGCGGCTTCCGCACCACACCTCTGCTGCCACTGTGGCAGTGCCACTCGTGCGCCTGGTTTACGTATTTGCCGTCCTCGGCAGCTCGACAGGCGGCGGCAGCTCCGGCAGTGCCGATCCGGAGCATCGAGAGTGGGACGTGATGGCATGTGTGGCGGATCTCTGTAGCAGCGGCGCCTCCGCAGACGATCCAAACTCACTGCAAGTTGGAGTACGGCACGCCGTGACGCTCCCGCTGCTTTGCCTAAGTGTGCACAAGGTATCAACGGAAGACGGCGTCCACCGCGGCGGCGGTGGTACCGGCTGGGGACACGCACACAACGGCGCTGGTGGAGCGAACCGCACGCAGTCGACGTCCTCTCAGCAGCAGCAGTCGCTGGACCCGCATGATCTTCTTTGGGCCTTTGTGGAGGATGAGGATGCCCGCACAGTACACCCGCTCCGTGATGGACAGCTGTGCGGCAGCCTTGTGGCGCTGCTGCCGTGTTGCTGCGCCCCTGCCCGTACCTTAGTAGCGCCGCCCTTGCCTGCTGCGGCTTCGTCGCCGGTTGCCACCTCTGCGCCTTCGCCGCCGGCCGTTCTCTACATGGGCTTCAGGGGCGACACTCCGTACGGTGTGCTGGGGGTGTCTAGTGCCGAGCTGGACTCGTACACAAAGGCAAATCAGCAGCGGCAGCAGCATCCAGGACGGGCCCCGCACTCATCGGTGCAGGAGATCATCGAGCAGCTGTTGCCGTCACCAGAGCGTACCGTGTACGAGCTTGCGGTAGGGAGCCTGACCAAGTGTATTTGCCCGGCAGCCACCGTCGCATCGCGAGCGGCACCAACGCCCATGACGGCGCTCCCCGCGCATACAAGCCTCCTCATGCTCATCATGGACGGCATACACACGCGCGGCAGCCGCAACAGCGCTGCGCAAGAAGTGGATGCATCACGGGTCGTCGCGGCACCGGCGGCCGCGCTGCCTCAAGGCCTTTACCTCACGGAGACGCTGTCTTATGATGCCTTGGCGCAGCTGGCGGGCTCTGGAAGGCCGGAGGAGGCGGTAGAGGGGCAGAATTCAAGGGTGCGTGTCCACCACGTGCCACCCACCAGAACTCTATGGCGCGGACTCGACCCGCTCGTGCTGCCAGTGCCGCCGGTGCCAACGAGCGCTGCGGATATCACGGATGGTGAATGGGGCGCCGAGGATAGCACAACGCAGGAGATGGCGCAGGCGGCCCATCGTGACGTGCTCTCCTGGGACATTGCTGATGTGGGTCGCTGGATGGAGTGGTTGTCAGAGACGGCGGGCGGTAGCGCAGATGGCGCGTACATGAAGGATCATCACACAGCCCTCATGGTGGGTGAGAGCGCTGCCGAGGCAGAGGGCGCCGCCACATCCGCCTCGCCCTCCTCCATGGCAATAGTGACGGCGGTGACGTCGCATACGTGCGCATCCTCCTCGACAACGACCGCCGCTTCCGTTGTCCGCGGCTTCCCCTGCTTCAACGAACTCACCCACGAGCTCACGATGCTGTGGTACTGCTGCAACAGCACCGCAGGTCACAGTAGCGAGGAAGATGATCATGCAGCCACCGAGCGGGCTGTCGCGCTTGTCCGGCCGCCCTTGTGGAAGCCGCGAACAGCAGCGAGCTCGCACGAGGAGTGGGAGGCGCATGTGGCGGAGTGGGTGGCAGCGGAACAGGTGCGGAGAAGTCTTCATTCGTCCACCACGCCGTCAAGCGACGGTGGCGTCGCCGCCGCCACGTACCGGGCCATGCGGGTGCTCTGGGCCTACGCTGTCCTGCATGCGCCGAGACCGGCTTTGCTGCAGTGGCCAGGTGCGCTCATGGAAGTGCTGCGCGGCACCGCCGCGGACGCCGCGGAGCATCAGACGAGTCTCTACCTCTATGCGCGCGCAGTACAGACCTTTACGATAGCGCGCCTCGCGTCGAGCTACGGCGACGACACAGCCAAGCTGGAGACGGAGGTTCGCCACATGCGTCGAGCGGCAGCGGTCTTTCTCCGGCTGGTACTGCGCACCCTCGCGGCGTTGGACTGGTGCGCAGGGGACGTGGTAGGGTGGATGTGCTGCCAGTGGATGGTGCGGTGGTTCCTCGGCAGTGGCGCCGGCGCTACTGCGGCAGGGGCCACACGCTCCCCGTCTCCCACCGCCACCGCCGCCTCCGTCGTGCAGGAAGAGGCCGCTGCGGTGGAGGGGCGAGCGATGCAAGTGCTTCTGCAGCTCGGCGCAGCAACACGTGAGTCAGTGAGGATGGAAGTGGCATCCTCATCGACGTCATCGCCGCAGCGACCCCTCGACTGGCTACGGCGTGCGCTTCTTCTTTTCGCCTCTAGGAACAGGCAGCTGCCGCTGGAACTCACAGTCGAGGACATTCTGGAGGCCTCAGGGGTGTTGCTGCAGCCAGAGACGACACCGGAGGCAACACAGGCCACTGTCGCCAGTGGTTGGAGTGAGGCAAGTGACGAGGAGACCACCGCTGACGCAGCGCCTCCGTGGCCGACGCCCGACACAGCGGAGCTGCGCGAGTCGATGGAGTACGCGCTGCTACGCCTGGCGAAGCCAAAGGAGCTGTATCGCATAGTACATCACCTTGCACACGTCTCCCCCGCCACGTACCTGGAAAGGAGCTCCGCTTCCACGAGGGCTACACGCGGTCGAAGGCTTCGCGGGCTGCAGCGGCTCGTTGTGCGCGGTGTGCTCACGGTGGCAGACCTGCACACGCTCGTGTGCGCCGGCTGGGCATCGGGGCGTCCTCATGACGCTGCCCCGCCTGGTGGCTTCACGTTCGTGTGCTGCATCGTAGACGTTGCCATGGCGTTCACATCAACGGTCTCCCCGGCCGCGACCAGCACCATGGAAATTGCGGAGGCGTACGAGCGGCTTGTCATTACGGCACTGGATACCTGGGGAGTACCCGGTGGCTATGAAGACGGAGGGCAAGCGCGGGGGGCGAGTCGTGCACGGCCAGAATCGGCCAACGCTACGGATCGGCCACCGGTCTACCCGCTGCTCGACACCCCCGAACTCGACGACTTCGCGACCGCAGCAGCGACGACGGCGGTGCCGACTCCGTTTCCTTTTACGCTTCTCGCGCCGCTCCTCACTGTGTACTTGTGGTACCACGTGACGCACCGTCTCTGTGCAACGCTGCAGCTGCTTCCACCAGCGACATCGGAGGCCACAGCAGCGATACAGCCGGAGAAGACACCGGACATCGATATCGCCGACGAGCAGCAGCATGTGCCGTGGATGCGGTGTGTCAGGCTGCGAGACGGTGATCATCTGCAGGCGCTTCACCGCGGCATGTGTGTGCTGCGGTGCCTCACTCAGGAGGACGCGACCGCCGCCGAGGAGCTCTTTGCCGCCATGCGCCTCGTGTACAGCGGGCCGCAGGGAGATTCCGGCCACCAGCGTGCACGCCGGCAGGGCGAGCACGCGGGAATGGCAAATGTGATGAGTTCAGCTGTGGCCGCGGGTGGTGACGCAGCGGCGGCGACGGCCAGTGCCGTCGGCGGTTCGTGGGTGTCGCAGTATCTGATCGCCTGGCATCATCTTCTCCCGTTGGAGGCGCCGCCGCTGTGTTCAGCAGGTGCCCTGCTCGCCTATCAAGAGCGCTGCTGCCACGCCGCTGCGCCCACAGCACCGCATATCGGAGACGTCATGCGCGTCTTGCACCTCGTGTACGCAAGCGCGGGCAGTGGACGTGTACTCCGCGCACAGGTCTTTCGGGCGATGGGCTTGCAGCAGCAGGTAAGGAGGGTGGCGGCGGCGGCAGAGGGGTACGCTCACTCCTACACGGCCTTCACGCGTGCTCTTCAGAGCTGGCGAACGATCGCCCAGAAGCAGCATCACCACAGTGCTGCGAAACCGAGCGCGGCCACGTCAACGATGCGCAGCGGAGGCGTCGCCGCGGCAGACGCGATTGCCGCGTGGCTGGTGCAGATTTGGGCCAACGTCCTGCTGTGCGACTCAGGTGCGGTCACCGACGTTGGCATGTACGAACATCTCTTCACTGCCCTGGCGCACGCGAAGCAGCAAGGCGAGCAGATGAGCACCACGGCCGCCGCCGACGTGGCCTTTGCCCTGCTCAGGCCCTGCCTGCTGTACGCCCTGCCGGCTCTTGAGCAGCTCGCTGTGGAAGAAGAGCTGGTGCGCAACAACGGCCACAGTAGCCGCACCCCAACGCCAGCCCCATCGTACCTGCAGTACAACGAGCCGCTAACGTGGAGCGCGAGCGGCACGTTGCCGAAGGGGGCAGAGGGGCCCCGTCACGGGCGTGCGCCGGAGTGGTTGTGCGCCGGTGAAGTGTATGAGCGCGTGCGTCGGCAGCTACGGCGCCTCGTCGATCTGTACGACGTGCCTCCGTCAGCCTCGCCGAGCACTTCCCCCGCGCGGCGCGGCGATGTTCGCTTCAGTACCTTGGCGCAGCTGATGCCGTTGCAGCCGACAGCGTGGAACCTGGCAGCGGCGCAGCGGCGCGTTGCGCTGCGCCGCGTAAAGCAAAGCGCGGCACAACGCGGCACGGATGGGGACGACGAGTCTGGACAGCCATCAGCGTCGAGGTCACTCGCCGCAGCAGCAGCCTCCTCCGGCCGCAGTCCCAGAGACAGCAGCAGTAGCAGCAGCAGCGCCGCTTCCTTCGGCGATGGCAACGAATCGACGCTGGAGCTGCGCAACTTTTTTCTCTCCTCTGCAGCCACGTACGTTGCAGCCGCGGCAGCCGTCGCCATGCGCCACACCACGAGTTACACGAGTGCCGGACAGGATGAGAGTAGCCGTAATTTCCCGCTGTGGCAGTCACCGTCCGCGGCGTCGCCGCTGCCCGTTGGCTGGCTACTCGTGGCGTGCGAAGTCCTTCGCCGCGAGTTGCGCTGCTACATCCTGGCAGAGCTTCGGATGAACGGCTACGTAGAGGAGTCAGCGGCTATGCACGCGGCAGAGGCGGGCATCGGGGACACTCCAGACTGTACTGCTGCCGAGGCGGCCCCGCACCTCCCCCGTCCTCCGGTGCCGTGCTGGCGCCTCGTCACCTCCGAGGCGCAACTGAAGGCCTTCATCAATGCGCTGGCAGACGCTGTGGAGCCGCTCACCGGTGCTCTTGTGCGGGCGATGTCCTTCGCAGTCCTCCAACCTCTCGTGCTGCTGCTCGTCCTTGACGTCCTTCACGTGCTTCTGTACAACAACACGCACACGCACGACGTGGAGGACGCGGCGGACGGAACGGCACAGCGCGGCCCAGCCGCCAAGCAAACATCAACCTCCGCGGTCATGTGCGCAGATGCCTCCATTCTGCGCCTTCTTCGGCAGTGGATCCGCGGCGTCGCGGCGCCGCTCTACCAAAATATGGAGAATTCCGAAAAAAAAGCGGTGCTGGAAATCATCACGGACAGCTTCGCGCGCGAGTACCTGACGCCGCCCCGCGGCGAGGGGGCAACACCGTCGCCGGGCAACACCGCCCCAGTGCCAAGGAGTTACCTCGAGTCCGATGTACATGTCGAATGGCGTCAGTGGCGTAACGGGGCGTCGGCACGCAACGTGAACGGGAAAGGGGTTGTGATGCTCGAGTGTCTCAGCGCGTGCGTGTCGGCGGACCACCAGCAGTTGGTGCGCATGGCTCTGCCGACGCCGAGTGACGACGAAGCACCACAACAGGCAGTGTCTGCGGTGCTGCCGACCGGTCCCGGAGCAAAGGTCGCCGGCAGCCGCGCTGTGGACGCAGCAGCGGCCATCGGATCTACCTGGTTAGACGTCGGAAGCGCACTGCGTACCTCCCTCTTCAGCACCCTTAGCGCGAGAGTGGCCCCCCGCGCTGCATATCAGCGCCAGCAGCAACGCGCACAGACATCCTCGCTCTCGGTGTCTTTGTCGCGCGGGGAAGCGCGGCCCGCCTCAGCATCGACGGCCGAAGCCCCACTGCTTTTCCCCACGCCCCAGCCGCTGGCAGCGCCAACGATAATCTCTGGCGACGGCGGCAGCAGCAGCGGCAGCAGAATATTTGGCTTGGCGGTAGGAAGCACCGATGAGCTGCACCTGCTCCATAAAGAGGAGGCCTTCAAGCGACGCCAGTGTGGCGAGCAGCTCCTGCGTGAGCAGAGGCAGCTCTTCGCCTCTCCCGCCTTTCAGGGCAGTCTTCTCCAGCTGTATGTGGCACTGCGGGCTGAAAAGCGTCGGAAAGAGCTGGTGGCCTTTGCGCTCGATCAGCACGACCTCATATTCGCGCTGGCCCATCGAGAGCAGCAGCTTCGCCTCGATGAGGCGCGCGAGGCGCTGCGCCGCTCCTGGTGTGAGTGGGGAGAGCGGCAGCAGCTGGCGGTGCGGCTGCTGCTGCAGGAGGAGCGTGACGCTCGTATGGGGCTGCAGGCAACCGGCTACGCTGCCTGGTCTCTCCTGCTCGGTTCGGAGCGGCTAGAGCGGTGTGTGTGGGTCCTGTACGAAGAGGGCCGTGCGGGCGTCATGGCGCTTGAGGATGACGCGCGAGATGAGCTAGCGGTGGCTGCGGCTCGCGCGCACCTGGAACTTACGAAGCTTGCCGCGGAGGCAGAGGAAGACGCATACTGGCAAGCAGAAGATGCGGCCTGGGCACGCGTGCAAGAGGAAGAGCAGCAGGAGACGAGCAGGCACCAAAACCGATCGCTGCCCGCGGTGCAGAGGCAGGGGAGCCGCATGTCATCCCTCTCGTGTGCACCGTCATCCACCTCTGTGGACTTGCCGTCGAACCCGTCGGCGAATCCCCCCACCGCAGCCGTGGCAGTGGCGCGCCCAAGAGTCATCCGTGGGGACGACGCACGAGTCGTCGGTGACGACAGCGGCCCTGCAGCGCGGAAGCACGTTCGACAAGGCGGTCGCAAAGGGCAGGGCGGCGGCGCTTCTGCCGTGGTTGCCCTCCACTCCTCACGCAGCGTTGTTGGCGTGCGAGAGGCAGGCGATGCAGTCGCACCAGCGTCGGCGAGGGCGGGTGCCCCGGCGATCACGTCAGCGACGGCTGAGCAGCACCAGCAGCAGGTGCCACCCCACAGCGCTTCGCTGGCGGCCCACTCGACGCACTCCGAGGACGAGGAGGACGTGGTGCCGGGTTGGGGCGGCGGCCTGGCTCAGACCGCAGTGCAGTCGGCCATGAGCGGCGCCGGCGGTTTCTTCAGCACCCTGTCGCACTGGCAAACGGCGCTGCGCGACACCGTCGCACCTCCTCCGCCCGTACGCGGCAGGGGGAGGGCTGCGGCTAGGCAAGCAGCGGTTTCAGACGCACCTAGAGGCAGCACAGCTGGGCAGCTATCAGTCGTTGTCGGGATTGCCAAGGAAGCTGCCCCACCAGCACCCGTCGTCGCGCCGGACCCTACGAGGAGCCGTGCAGCGCAAGCCGACGACTGGGGCTGGAGCTCCAACTCGGATAAGGACACATCACCCGTCGAGGTTAAACCTCCTGAGTCAACGGCTGAGGAAAACGAGTCGCGCGCCGCTACGGTGGTGCCCCTGCCCTCCCGCAGCATCGTACCTCTACGGAAAGCCTCCGCTGGCGGTGAGACGTCGGTGGCGGCTGCGGCAGCCAGGCCGCCTCGACGGAAGAAGGGGTTCGCCGCCGCTGCCGTTCTCGTCGAGCCTCTCTCCTCCGCCTCCGCTCACGTCGCACCCCTAGCGTCATCTCCACTGCTGTCGCCGCAGCAGTCGGCGAAGCAGCTCCGTGGACAGCAGCAGCAGCAGCGCCATGCCTCCTCTCCGGAGGATCCGGCCACGCCGAACCCAATGCGCAACATCCTCTCGGCAATCGAAGCGGCAGCCACGGAGATGATTTCAGAGCCCAAAGGAGCGCCGTCACCTGCAACACAACCGGAGCATGCACCACAGCGATCACAACCGCAAGGCTTTTCAGCGTTGCGTGCCGCGCGCACTGGCTGGAGTGAGTCGTCATCCGCCAGCAGCAGCAGCAGCAGCCGTCACGGCGTCCCCTCTCCATTGGGTGGGCCAGACACACTTCCTTCAACCGCCACCGCGGCGCTGGACACGAATGGAGGCGTCAAGGTTCGGGTGGGGATAGAGACGCAGTCCGACTCCGCTGCTGTCGGCCAGGAGCTTGATGCCGGGCGAGCAGAGAACGTGGAGAGCGGGGCCGCTGCCGTGGACGACAGTGGGGAGGACTGGAGATGGCGCGACGACGATGACGGTGCGGAAATGGGGCCCGGTGCTCGCATCCACAGCGTGCAACCTACGGTGGGAGTCGGCAAAGCAGCAGCAGGCATGGCCCATGACGCATCTTCGCCGCCAGCCCCATCCACGCCGAATGCGGATGGGGCACGCGAGCATCACGAGTGGCGCAGTCGCGTGCTTGGCGCAGAGCCCTCGCCGTTGCCGGCAACGTTCACGATCCAGGAGACGCGGCCGCCGATGGCGGGGGTGGAAGGCGATGGATGGGGGTGGAGCGACGATGACGTTCACATAGACGTAGCCACCGAGGAGACATACAAACCGTCCCCGCCTCCACGCACCGGCGGCGACGTCATTGCGACGGCCGCAACAGTGCCGCCACCGTCCACACGTCTCTCCAACGTTACCAAGGTTGCCAAGGACGGGTGGTCGGGTGACGACGACTCTTTCGGCAGCGACGTTGTCGTCGCGGTGGGCGCCATAGCACTGAGTGGGGCACCGTCAGCCCTTTCGGGCTCCGCTGCAGGACCCACAACGAGATTCACGATGCTCGCAGACTTGCAGGAGATGTACGCGGCGGAGCTGGAGACGCGTGCGCAGTTGGTGCAGCTCCTATGAGGATCTGCAGCCGCACCAACTTCGGCTGAGAAGCGAAGAGAGGAGGAGAGCTGGTGAGAGTCTACGCGAGAGAAGTGGCGGAGGACGCGTTGACGGGTAGTGGATGCAAGAGCGGCCATTTCGTTGGCGGTGAGGCTGCCCTCACCTGGGTGTGCGTGTGTCTAAGCTCTCCTCTGCACATACACCTTCACTGACTGCCACCACATTGGTACCTCTCTCTCTCCTCCTTGTCGAAGTGGCTGCAGCGGAGGAGTTGGCAGCGTCAAAGTGGAGGCGAGATGCGTGAGGCCGTGGAACGGCAGAGGCGCGCGGTGGTCGCCCCCACCACCACCCTCGAGAAGGCGAAGGTGGAAAGGATGTGGAGAGAGGAGCATTATCTATCGGAGACTGGCGGACGGGAATAAGACAGGCACGCGCCCACAAAGCCCACAAATTGGTTTCATCGATAACACAGAAGGCCAAGAGTCGGGTTGTGCTCTGTAGCGGTGGTGGTGCTCACCGCACCCCCGCCCCGAAGACTCCGATGCTGCTCTTCACGCCGTCCCTCCTGCAACCCTTCAAGCGTGGCGAACGAGGGCAGCTAAACCGAAAAGAAAGCCAGCACATGCCCAACGCACGCCGCTGTGCGCCGCGCACAACACCGCCGTGCTCCTCTCCCCCACCCCTCCCACTCCCACTCCCTCCCCCTCACCCCCCCCTCCCTTTGTGTTTTCGGGTGTACAGGGACACAGGTGCAGGCGCGACTGTGTGAGCGCACCTTCGTCTCCTTTTTGTGGCACGTCGTTGGCGCTTCCTCCTTCCCGGTGCGTTGCTGACGCGCACCTACGCACGGACACACACACACACACGTGTGACAGAAGGGTGTCCCACCCCACCACCACCCTACACACCCATACAGCATACCATTCAGCCATGGCCACGGCAGCGGATTACGTTGGCAAGAACTGCCCCTACTGCAGGGCCATCGACAGCATCGAGACTGACGAGGCACGCGGTGAGGCTGCATGTGTAAATTGTGCTACCGTGGTGGCGATGGGTCTCGAGGAGAACGTGGCAACGCGTTTCGAGAAGGACGCGACATACGCGGACGTCGACCGCGGCGGCAGCGTCGGCTGGGACCCTGAAAACAGCGGCGCCATTGGCCGTGCAATGGCGAGGAATGCAGGTTTGACCCGGGAGGAAGCGGCGGCCGCCGCTGCAGGCCTCTTGCGGCACCCCAACGCTGCCGCTTCGGTCACTAGCGCGGGTCCGTTCGGCGACACAGCCAAGTACGCGAAAACAAGGCTGCACCCGCGAATGTCGGCTCAACTGGAGGTGTTCTTCCGTCTTTCTCGTCGCCATGACGAGGCCATCTTGCGCGACGCCATTGCCTTGGCGAAGCACTTCGTCGGCTTTCGCCGAGAGCGTGGCATGCGAGTTGAGCATCAGACAGAGGTGGCGGCGGCGTCCGTGATGTTGGCATCCGAGCACCTGGGGCAGCCGATCCCGTTGAGTGAGATGCGCGTGTTGGATGGGACGCTCAAGGATGTGGAGTCCCGACGGCAAGAAATCCTCGATGCGACGAACCTGGGAGAGGAGATGGCGCAGATGGCGAAACAGTACGCGCCGAACCTGATCCATTACTACATTCGGCTGCTGCAGCTGCCTCTCATCTGCTACGAGATGCCCTGCCTTGCCCTCTTCCGCGCGATGCGACAGTGCGAAAGCAAGCCTGACCCCGGCGCGTCGGAGCTGGCGGTGTTCGTGGAAGCGGAAAAGGTGGTCATGGCAGTGTTGCTGGCACGCACAGAGTCTCGGCTGCAGTGGCCAAACAAACCGCCCCCGCCCGTCGACCCGAGTGCCGAGCCGTCACGCGCCATTTTGTACAGCAGTTTTGCGTCCCGCGCGCATCTGCAGCCGGCGCGCGTGGAGAAGCTTATGCGGGTGGCTGAGAGGTCGGTTCCGCTGATCCAGCCCGACTTTGAGCGGCTCATGCAGACGCCAGAGTTCGCGGTGGCTGCCGTCCATACCATGGGTGAGGCTGTGGTGAGCATAACCGTGAAGACAGAGGTCACCAAGTCCTACGCACCAGTGAAATCGGATCCGATACGGACAAGCGCGCCGTCGGCGCCAAACATTGCTGGGGGTAACCGGAAGCGCAGTCGCAGCCGCTCCACTACTCCACAAGTGCCACCGTCCTCGGCGTCGCAGGAGCGGTGATATGGATAGTATGGGAAAAGGGCGACGGTGCTCCGCGTTACCATCGTCTACATGGTCAGCGGGCTGTGTCGCCGCACGAAGAAGAGGAGACAACGTGAAAAGGCGCACGTGCCGTAGTTGCTTGGGGCACGTCGGCACTGCACAACTGACGCCCGGTGCGGTGGTGATGGGAAGAGCTCCTGGCGGATTTCCCGCTTGCAAGGGCCTGGGTTCGGTGGGGGGAATGAAGGGCCTCCCTTCCTCGGTGCAAGTCTCTTCACAGCTGACGACGCCCTTGCGCGCTCTTCTAACTAAGGCCGCATCCACGCAATAATGAACTCGTAGCGAGCGCATCGCGGAAACAGGTAGCAGCAGCAGACACACACATACACACACACACACACACAAGGGTCACAAACGCCGGCCGTGCTCGCTTCTCCGCACCACCACCACGACCACCACCCCCTCACGCGCCAACGCGGGACCCCTTATAGCGCCGGGTCGCCGTTGTTGTTGATTGTTGTTGTTATGGCCCTGCCTCATCATCACAGGTGACGTCCCAGCATGCAGAGAAAACGAAACGAAAGGCCAGCGACAGGGGGAGGGGGAGGAGTGG
>CM004656.1:410117-435012 GCA_000410695.2 Leishmania arabica | reverse complement strand
CAATGACATGCCGGTGGGCCGCAGCGTGGAGGAGGTTCTGCGCCTGCTGGAGGCTTATCAGTTCGTGGAGAAGCACGGCGAGGTGTGCCCCGCGAACTGGAAGAAGGGCGCCCCCACGATGAAGCCGGAACCGAAGGCGTCTGTCGATGGATACTTCAGCAAGCTCTGAGACGCGAGGCATGCTAACTCGCCGTGCGCACCGGGCTTAGCCACTGGTTGCACCCACGGGCGCTTGTCATTTTTCTATTTGCGGGCAAGTGCCCAAACTGGCTTTCCGCGTCATTGGCGACCCCTATCGGAACGACAGCGTTGCGATGCCACTGGTGGCCTCCGTCCCCAACCCCTTCGACCATCACCCACCCCCTCCCTTCATGTGGGTGCGCTATGCTCGAAGTCGCGCGTCGCGTTGTGGTGTTGTAGTTTTGTTTTCTTGCACGCGTGCATCCCTGCGGGACGGTTTTTTCAACCTATGATCTCTTCGCCGTCATGGCACTCGGTGGGGCGCACACGCACACACACACACTCTGTCTGTGGGAAGCAGGCAGGCCGCCCACACCACCACACCCCATCCCCTGCCAACGCCAAGCCGCCTCTGGTGGGATAGCAGGGTGGGGCGCTTACTAGATAGGGAGCTCGGAGCGCCCCATCGCTACGGATGTCGGCGGTGAGGTCCTGCACGGTGCTGCGTCGGAGCGACCTGCGACCGTGCACACGCCTGTGCCGTCCATGTGATGGGCAGAGTGTCGGCGTGACTCGAACGCATCTCGCCCCCGGCCCTCACACTGCCCACTGGTGGGGGAGTCTGAGTGCCACTCCTCCCCCCCCCCCCGAGGGGGGATGCACCAGGGATGGCGACCTGCGAAGAGGCGGGTGGGCGGGCAGAGTTTGATGCAGGGGCCGCGCTCAGACGACGGAGTCGGCGCACCGCTGTAACGCGGGTGTCGGCGGCTGCGTCGCACCAGGGGGTGGGGGTAGAGAGTGGTGTGAGGTTCGAGCCCGTGTCATGCTGCCGCAGGGAATGGGGCACACACACACACACGCACGTGTTGTGGCGATGAGAAAGACATCGCCTGTGACTCTCGGGTGCGGGATGTAGATGGTCATGTCGACTGGGCTGGGGGAGGGGGGCACCACAGAGGAGCGCCTGTAGAAAGGGAGGAATGGAGGCTGTCTTTTATGGGGAAGGCTCCCTTAATGTATTCCACCTTGCGCTGTCCTACCCATCGCCCAGCACCACCCACCTCTCCTTGCACCTCCCTCCCTCTAGCACCTACCTCTCACGATGCAGGATGTGTGCACATGTCTAAGCCAAAAATGGCCGTGTGTTAGCGTGTCTGTGTCTCTGTGGAGCTCGTATGTGTGTGCAGTGTGTATGTGTATGTGTATGTGTGTATGCGTCTGTGTGTAGTGTGTGTGTGCAGTCTTCCTAGTGGATCGCCACCGAATCTCTTCCTGTTGTGGTGGGTTCTTTTTTATTTTTCAGGAGCGGTGCGATACGCGAGGGTGGCAAAGCAGCGCGGCGCGCTCATCCCGCCCCCTCAAGGTGCCCGCCTGCTCCCTCCCCTGCATCTGCTGTTCGCAGCCGTGCTCTGTCTGGGTGCATCCCTTCGTCTTGATGGCTGGTTTGTGGTGTACGCACGCGTCCCCGCCCCCCCCCCCCTGTGGCTTGGCGGCGCCGTCAGTGTTTGGGAACGTATGCGCGACGGTTCTGCACGGACGGACGGCAGCGATAGAAGAGAACGCAAGAGAAGGGGTGCAGGCACGTCTTGATGGTGCATCGAGCACCGAGAGAAACAGCAGAGTGGCGGGGGGAGGCGTCTTTGCCACGTGTTTCTCTGCCTCGCCTCCCCCCTCCCCCCTCCCCTCCGCTCATTGGACATCCCCTCCTCCTCCCACAATGAAGCCGACGAGCTTTCCCTTCTTCGTTTACTTGGTGGACGCCCGCCCATTTACATAGATGCACGGTGACGGCCTACAGATGAGCTTCCCACTGTGCCTCTGCCACCTCACCTCTCTCTCCCCCCCCCCTCATTTTGCTCCCTCCTCATCCAAAACTCCATGAGCAGCGCGCCCGCACGGGGAGGTCCTCGCAGGTTGCTCGTTTTCTACTTTGTTGCGCTGTCTCCGTGTTTGGGGTACCTCGCTAACTTTTCACTGTGCCCAGCACGCCCAGCCGCACGCACAGCCAGACACGCGCTGATGAGTCTTCAGTTTTACGATGGGGGGTCCTTTGCGGACTGCTCATTCATTCAGTACCCGCACGGCATGGGGAAGCAGCGAGCACCCGCCATGGTGCTCGCCGCCGCCGCGGCTGTCGCCCAGGCGGCGACAAGCACAAGTTTTCCGATGGAGGCGACAGTGCGCCGCGTTCCAGGCGCCGCGGGTGCTGCTCAGGTCAGCAGAAGCGGCCCACTGGCATCAGCATACTCGTCCCTACAGCCCTCCACCTCGGAGGCCCTGACAGTGGCCCCACACGCGACTTCCGCGCTGAGGTATGGCACGTCGGCTCTTGCCACGACCGCCTCTTCCTCCACGACAGGTGAAACGGCTGAAGAGACAACAGCGCGTACCGCACAGATGCTTCAAGAAACCCTGGACGCTGCTCGCCAGACCACAGAGGTGTTCGATAGCCACAGTCTCGCTGTGCAGAGCCGTCTCCGCTCCGCCTCGAACAAGTCGAACAGCCAGGCGCTCGCGCTGACGATCACGGCGGCGGGCGGCAGCTCCACCGGCGTCGATGGAGCGACGCATGACCCGGGCCCCATTGTGCGCTCGCCGACGACGGAAAAAAAGTCCCTCTTCACAGATGCCCTGCTGCTGCGCTCCGGCGGCCGCAGCATCAACCACAACAACAAGGGGCAGCAGGCAGGCGATGGCGGCAGCGCATCCGGCGACCTGGCTGCGAGCACGTCGGCTTCGTCAATGATGCTGGCGGCGGTCTCGGTGCACAGCGCTGGTGGAGGTGGCGCCGCCGCCGTCTCGGCCAATAACCGCAAGGTGGTGGTCCCGTTCTGTGTGAGCAGCTGGCAGAATCGTAAAAAGCTCATCGTGCCGGTGGAGCAGCGTCTCGCCCAGCAGCAGGATGTCCGACTGGATCCGGGCGGCGGCATCGGTGATGCCGTGATGGACCTGGCGGTGGCGATGCAGCAGGCATCGAAGGAGGTGGCCGCGGAGCTGGGAGAGAAGGAGAGGGCAAAGGCAGAGGAAGAAGAACGCCGCCAAGCCGCGCTGGAGGCAGCGGAGGCGGAGAAGGCGCGTCAGCTGCTCGAGCAGAAGGCGGCCGAGCTTGCAGCCCATGCGCAGCGCCGGGAGACACGGGAGCAGCGGATGGAGCGAATCCGGCTGGAGCGCGAGCTGCGAGAGCAGGAGAAGCTGGCGAAGCAGCAGCAGCGACTGCGCGAACGGGCCGCCACGAGGCTGAACATCACCGTGGAGGATCTCGAGGCGGACGAGCACCTACTAAGATCTGTAGAGGAAGCTTCTGTATACGCGAAGAGCGGTAGTGATGGTATGGCCTCGACCGACCCCACGGCGGCGCCATCGTCCAAGGAGAAGCAAGAGTCATTCGGGGGATCCGGCCGACAAGCACCCAGCGACAACGGCGACGAGGACGGCGACGGCACCGTAGGCGGTAGCAGGAAGCCTGCCGTGCGCGGCGGCGTCTTCGCAAGTGCGGTAATCAGCAACGAGGGCATTCAGCGCGAGATGCAGGCACTCGCCGAAGTGGAGCAGCAGCAGCAGCAGCACCACGATGGCATTCGGTTGCGCGAGGACGACGAGGCGAGCGCCGCCGACGATGACGACGACGATGACGGCGGCAGCTTCCAACTCAACAAGTTCGTCAAGAAGCAACGTCTGTGACGAGCGCAGGCGAGAGCTTGATCGATGTGTCCGCGTTGATGGTAAAGCAGGTGCACAAGGTATAGCTTGGCATGTGTGTGTGGGGGTGTGTGCTGAGCGTGGGCACAGCTCAACCTTTGAAAAAAAAAGGGGGCGCAGCTGCGGGAGCGAAGGGGAGAGCGAGTCGCCGTCTGTAGTGACGGTGACGGCGTTCTCCACAGCCACCACGGCGTAGCCGACGCCTCCCCTCCACGGCCACCACGGCCATCACGGCGTAGCCGACGCCATGCCCCTTCTCCTTCTTCCTCGACTCTGTCCACCTCTCTCCCCTCCTGCCACCTGTGCGGTCCTTCCTGGCCTTTTCTCGCTCCTCCTCATACGTCTTCCCGTGACGGCGTCCATACATGCATGCATGTACACAACTCCTCAGCTTTCTGCTGTCGTTGTCGCGTTTTATTAATGGTTGTTTGCGTTTGGTGCACGTAATCGGCGATCTACTTCATCGTGTGGGCCTTCCGTGTCCGTGTGTCTGTGCGTGCGTCGACTTATCATCATCTATACGGCGCCTCTGGCTGTGTGGTCAGTGTCTCTCGTCCTACCCACCCACACCCTTCTCCCTCTCTCTACATACATACACACGCACCAACAACAACAGTAACCACAGGCCCAGAGAAAAAAGAACAAGAAAATCGGCCAGGAATCACGCAACACCTCTGCTTACACACACACACACACACACACACATCCGCCTCTTCCCCTTCACCCCCCTTCTTCCACCTTCTTCACAGTGCCACCCTCACTCCAGCCTAATACCTATACACATACACACACATATATATATATATATATATTAAGATAGTAAGCGTCGCCAGGAGAAGCCCAACAGTCGACGAGGCAGCGTCCATCTTCTGTCTGTCTCACGGTTCCTTATCTACTGGGGTTTTTTCTTAGATGGTGGCGTCACGAGCATCACTGTCCCCCTCCCCCTCCCCCTCCCCTTCCGCGTGCACGTGCACGTGCGTGTGTGCGTGTGCGTGTGCGTGTGCGTGTGCGTGCGTTGTTGAGTTGGCTATAACTGCTGTTTCTTTTTCTGTTGCATAATCTCCACAGCCGAGTGGGTGCTCAACACACAGGCACACGCACGCGCGCGGAGACTCAGACCGCCCAGCAACGAAAGGAGAGAGAGAGACGCGAATGCTGCAGCGTTCTCTGGCTCGGCTGTGCGCCGCGGCGCAGAGGCAGGGCAACAAGGCGCTCGCGGCGGAGGGTCGTTCATTCGCCTTAGTGAACCGCGAGGTCACCGCCATCAAGGAGCACATTCAGTCGCTCGTGACCAACACGAGCAACGAGGTGCTCGACCATGCCGGCAAGTATGTGCTGGCTGCCGGCGGCAAGCTGATGCGTCCAGCGCTGGTGGTGCTCATGGCACATGCGATGCTGCCGCTCGACGTGAGTGCACGTCTTCTTGAGGAGCCGATCGGGTCGCTGGACGAGGTGACGCCGGGCACCATTCTGCCCTTCTTACGGCTGGCAGAGGTCACGGAGCTCATCCATACAGCGTCGTTGGTGCACGACGACGTCATCGACAGCACCGACACGCGTCGCGGACGCCCCGCATTACACAAGGTCTACGACGCCAAGCGTGCGGTGCTCGCCGGTGACTACATGCTGGCCCGCGCGTCCTTCTACATTGCCACGCTGCAGGTGCCACGCATCGTCATTCTCATGACGACAGCGCTGGAGGAGCTGACATCTGGTGAGCTTATGCAGATGGACGGCTGCTTCGACATCCCGCGCTACGAGCAGAAGAGTTTCTGCAAGACGGCGTCGCTCATCGCCAACTCGCTCGCGTCCACGGCGGTGCTGGCGGGCCCGGGCAATGAGGCGCTGGAGCAGACGGCCTTCGACTTTGGCAAGCACCTTGGCATTGCCTTCCAGATCCTCGACGACTGCCTTGATATCACCGGCGACGAGAAGATGCTGGGGAAGCCGAAGCTGGCGGACATGAAGGAGGGTATCGCGACGATACCGGTGCTTCTCGTGGCGCGGCGCAACGCGAAGGTGGCTGAGATGGTTTGCCGCCGCTTCGCTGAGCCGGGCGACGCGGAGTTCTGCCTGGAGGCAGTGGAAAAGGAAGGTGCGGTGGCCGAGGCCATGCACCGTGCGGACGAGCACTGCCGGCTAGGGTTGGAGTCGCTGCACAAGTTGCACCACTCGCCCGCGCGCGACGCACTCGAGAGCGCGCTGTCGATGGTGATGAACCGCAAGTCGTGAGCCGCGCCCGTGCGTGTGTGTGTGTGATCTGCCTCGAGGTGTCTTTCTGCTTTACTGCGCTGCACGGGCGTTGGCGTCTCCGCTGGTGTCGGTGCTGTTCGCCATCTCGAGGCCGCTCCCAACTGAGGAGAGAACAACTTTTCCTCTTCCTCTACTCAGCGAGGTTGGTGCAGAGAGGAAGGCAGCGACGGGCAGGCGGACATGGATGCGCGGAGCAGAAAGTGGAAAGGCGGCAGCTGCTGCACGGCTGCCACCTTTGGCCGTCTCCCTCTCTCACGGGCTGCCAACCCCGCTGAGCAGCCATAGAGAGGGATTGATACAGCAGACGCCTGCTGCCGGGAGAGGGCGGGGGACAGCAGCAATCAGCTCCCTTTTGAGTGGCTTCAAGGCCTTGATATGCCGTTGGATGCGGCTTTATGCAGGGCGTTCATCCTTCTTCAACGCGCTCCCTTTCATTGTCGCCGCGTCCTCCCGACGCCATCCTCCATCCCCCCCCACACACACACACACAGCGCTGTTACACACAACCAGGCAAGCAAGGCGCACTGCCGACACGGGCGGCAGCAGCTGCGGTTAAGTTGGAACTTTCACTCACTGTGGATGATGTCGTGGCTAAAAGCAAAATGCGTCTAACCGAGGCGCCACGAGCACAAGAGGAGAGAACAAGACAGGGACACAAAGGCGGCGCTGGTGCTGCTGGCTAATCCCTCCCCCTCCCCACCCACCCACCGTCCTCTCTCGTTTCCACCGACGTACGGTTGTGTGTCTGTGCACAGATGCGTGCTCCCTGTTGCTCTCCCCTTCTCTCGCCATCCACCACATCGTGACGGATGCGCGTGCGCCTCCATCAAGCTCCCCCATCACGCCCCTCCACGCATCTGTGCCACCACCACCGTCACCCCCCCCCCTCCTCCACCCCCTCCCGTCGCTTGTGTGCCGCTTGAGAAAAAAAAAGGGACCACCACACAGACAGACCACCCCCACACCCCCATCACCACCACCAGCACCACGATTAGAAAAAGAGGGCCGGGGACAACATCCCAACGAACCAAAATCTAAAAACAACACAGCGAAAAATATAAAAAAACGTTTTTGAATATTTTTGAAGTCTGCGTGTGTTGTGTGTGTTGCTTGCGCCCTGTTGCGGTTGGGACTCGTCATTTTCATTTTATCATTATTATTATTTTGTTGGATTTGATTTGATTTGCTGGAGGGTTGTTTATCTCACGCACCCGCACACAAGGAGACACTCTGTCACCATCCCTCTCTCTCTGTATATATATATATATATATATATATATACATATACACGTACGTATATGGAAACGTGACGAAGCCCGAGAAGGTAACGCAGCTGCACGTTAAAACGAAAAATAAACAAACACACCACACGCGTTGCGACACGTATGTGCATGCCCCACTAAGACAAAAACAAGAACACCTCCCCACCCATCCACCCACCCACACCTATCGGAGAGGCAGTCTTGTGGTATTCGTGGTGTGTTTTCTTCTTAGCATCATCCTTCGCTTCCTCTCAACCTCGCAGCACCCCTCTCCTTGTAAAGGGTCTACGGAGCGAGTGCGTTACTTACACAACACAAAAAAAAAACGGAAAAGGAGTCGAAGCAGTTGCCTGTCCAGGTATCATCGATCTCTGTCGCACTGTGTCTGCTTGCTCTCATTGTCTGCCCACCCACCCACCCCATTTTCTTTTCGTGTGCTCGTCCCGCATCTGTCCGTCTGTCTTCAGTCTGGTCCTGTTGCCGTCTTTCCTGTCACGCTTGTTTTCGTATTCCTCAGCCTCCGAGACGCCAAAAAAACGCCGTAGAGTTCCTACACGCACAGACGCACAACCCAAACCAACTCAATTGCGTACCTGTGTGCGTGTGTGTGTGTGTGTGTGTGTGTGTGTGTGTGTTGACATAATTCTTGTTCCACCGTCTACTTGCCGTTCGTTGTCGTTTGTCCCTTCGCTCGCCAACCCCCTCCACCTGTCTCTGCGGCTGCGCACTTCCTATTGTACTGTTCTCTCTCTCTCTCAGTCCGTCTGCGTCTGCGTCTGCCCCGCGAGTGTGTGTTTTCTTGTCCGACTGCACGTTCCCTAACACACAAAACAACTTCTTGGTAGTCTAGCCCACCCCCTCTCTCTCTCTCGCACCCGCACACTCGGTGCTGTCCCGTGTCTCCCCCCTCCCCCTCCAGTGTGTGTTTTCTCTCGCGCGCGCGCACGTCATCTTCGTAAGCGTCATCTGACCTCTCAGAACAATACAAAGCTCGACATCAACCGAACAAAAACGAAAAAGATGATGCGCCATACCGCCTCCCAGGCCGTGGCCCGAATCTGTGGCCGCGGCCTCCCGGCCAGCCACGCCGTCACCTCCACGACGCTGCTCGGTGTCGCCTCGCTTGCCACCCCGAGCCGCTTCACTTCCTCGGGTGCCACGTCGCCGCTGGTGGACCGGGACGCCATCATCAAGGCTGTTACGACGCAGGCTGTCTTCGACAAGAACATCGTCGAGTCCCTCGCCAACACCTTTGTGAGCGGCCTCGAGAAATCGAGCTACCCGCGCAACTTCTCTCAGGCGGAGATGATCGCCCACGTGCAGGGCCTCTTGACGGCGGAGGCGCGCTTCCGCATGGGCGACTCTTTCGAGTACGTCCACGAGAACCACCGCACCGCCTTCTACATATGCCACAACGAGCCTCAGAAGAAACTGCGCATGCTGCGCAAGATGGCGCGGTTCGTGTCCCTCAACCAGGATCCTCACCTCGGCAGTAACACGCACCACTACGTCAGCGAGGACCGCAAGTTCGCCATCTACAACGCCTCCATCGAGCCCTTCGTCGAGAGCAGCAGCGAGGAGGAGCATGTCAACCCCAAAAGCCCGGCACTGCCAACGCGGACGGCCGCCAGGCAAATGACGGAGGAGCAGAAGAACATTATCCGTGGCCTACTCCGCCGCCAGCTCAGCTCTGTTTTCCCGGTCTTCCACGTCGAGGAGGTGGAAGGGGGGCATGTGTCCTTCACGATGGCCACCATGGTCGAGCGCACGAATTACGTCGCCTCACTGCTGTCCATCTTCCAGGAGATCGAGGGGGCTGAGGTCATGATGAGCGTGTCCTACAGCTTCTCGAACGGGGTGCAGGTGTACGGCTTTGAGATCCGCGGCGCGACGGCTGAGCAGATAGAGGAGCGGGCCTCGCTGGTCGGACTGCTGCCGAACCGCCCCTTTAACGCCATCACGCGACTGCACGAGGCCGGCGCGCTGTCATGTGAGGAGACGGTGTTCATCGACGCAGCCGTCATCTTCACCATGTACTTCACTCCGAGCCCGACAACAGACGACTACCGTCACCTCAAGGCGATCCTGGCGAAGGAGCCGAATGGCGTGAACCGGCTGAACAACCTGCGGAGCTCACTGACGCAGGAGGTCATGTCCGAGCGCTACACCGGCTCCGTCATCGCCCTCTACCCGGAGTTTGTAAAGCTCATCTACGAAGACTTCCGTCTTGGATCCACGCCCGAGCGCCGCGCTGCCATTGCCGAGAAAATTACGCACCGCCTGCGCGAGGACGACCGCCCGGAGTACGACCGAACGCTGTTCATGAGCTTCCTCAAGTTCAACGAGGTGATCATCAAGCACAACTTCTGCAAGACAGAGAAGGCCGCGCTCGCCTTCCGGCTGAACCCGGTTTTTCTCAAGGAGCTCGAGTTCCCGCGTGTGCCGCACGGCGTCTTCCTTTTCGCTGGTGGGCAGTGGCGCGGCTTCCACATCCGCTTCACCGACATCGCGCGTGGCGGTGTGCGCATGATCATCTGCAAGGAGCGTGACTACCGCAGGAACAAGCGCTCCGTCTTCCAGGAGAACTACAACCTCGCCCACACGCAGCTGCTGAAAAACAAAGACATCCCGGAGGGCGGCAGCAAGGGCACGATTCTTGTCTCCAGCCGCTACCTCAACAAGTTCGACGAGGTGCGCTGCCAGCACATCTTCCTCCAGTACGTCGACGCTCTGCTCGATGTAATCATCCCTGGCGAAAAGGGCGTCGTGGACGGGCTCAAGTCAGAGGAGATTATCTTCCTCGGCCCGGATGAGAACACCGCCGGCACCTTCCCGGCCGCTGGCGCGCTCTACAGCAAGGGGCGTGGCTACAAGTCGTGGAAGTCCTTCACGACTGGCAAGGACCCCGAGCTTGGCGGCATCCCGCACGACGTGTACGGCATGACGACGCACAGCGTGCGAGCCTACGTGACGTCAATCTACGAGAAGCTCGGCCTCAACGAGTCGGAGATGCGCAAGTTCCAGACCGGCGGCCCGGACGGCGACCTCGGCTCGAACGAGTTGCTGCGCAGCAAGGAGAAGATGGTCGGCATGGTGGACATCTCGGCCTCGCTGCACGACCCGAAGGGCATCGACCGCGAGGAGCTCGCTCGCCTGGCTCACCACCGCCTGCCTCTGCGCGAGTTCAACCGCAGTAAGCTGTCGCCGGAGGGCTTCCTGGTGCTGACGGAGGACCGCAATGTGAAGCTGCCCGACGGCACCCTCGTCGAGGACGGCTCTCGCCTGCGTAATGAGTTCCATTTCCTCAAGTACTCCGACGCAGATGTCTTCGTTCCCTGCGGCGGCCGCCCGCGGAGCGTGACGCTCGAAAACGTTGGCGGGTTTCTCAAGATTCCGAACGCGGACGGTGAGTCCATGATGGAAGGCAAGTACGCGAACTTGCCGCCGGAGCAGCTGAAGTTCAAGATCATTGTGGAAGGTGCCAACCTGTTCATCTCGCAGGACGCCCGCCTGGCGCTCGAGAAGTGCGGCGTGACGCTCATCAAGGATGCGTCGGCGAACAAGGGTGGCGTGACATCCTCCTCGCTGGAGGTGTTTGCAGGTCTCTGCCTCTCCGACGAGGAGCACACCAAGTACATGTCCGCCAAGAGCGCCACGGATGCGCCGGAGTTTTACAAGAAGTACGTGAAGGAGATCCTCGACCGCATTGAGGAGAACGCGAAGCTCGAGTTCAACGCCATCTGGCGCGAGTGGGAAAAGGACCCGCAGCAGCCGAAGACGCTCATTGCCGACGCGCTCAGCAGAAAGAACGTGCAGATCCGCGCAAGCATGCTGAGCAGCGATATCTTCCAGAACCGCGACCTGGTCCGCTACGTGATGGATCAATACGCACTTAAGACGCTGAAGGAGGTGGTGCCGGTGGATCTGATGCTGAAGCGCGTGCCGGAGAACTACCAGCACGCCATCTGCGCCATGTGGCTTGCCTCTGGCTACGTCTACCAGACCGGGGTGAACAGCAACGAGTTCGACTTCTTCCGCTACATGACCGAGGTCTACGCCAACGCGGCGAAGAGTGCCAAGTAGAGCAACCACGTAGCGTCTGGCCGGCCTCTTCGACTACAATCCTCTCCAACCACCACCACCACCCTCCGCAGCAACGCAACCCGCTGATGAGCCCAGTGCGCCATACACAGGGGATTTGGTGCAGCCTCTTCTCTCCTCACCCGCTTCAAAGAGTGAGGTGTTGGCAACGTGCACCGCATCATGCCCTCCCCCTCGACGACGTCGAGGTGAGACAGCACGAGGAACAGCGCGTCGGGAACGAAGACAATGGAGAAACGTCGAGGGGAAGAGGGTGACGAGGGGCCAGTCGTAATGCAGTGCACGCGTCCATCATTAGCCACAGCCTGCGGAAAGGCCATGACAGTTTTGTGGCAGCGATGGCTTGTGGAAATGCGGCACACACACACACACAAGCACGCACGCACATGCACACAGGAGGACAATCACTGAGCACATCGCAATGCACTCGTCCCCGCACACGACGATGGCTGCTGGCGCCCGTATGTCGGGGGGGCGGGACGGGGCGGGGGCGGTGGGGTGCGTGTATCGGCCCTCTTTGTTATATGACATATCTTTTGTGTATGAACCACCGCAAGTGGGGGCTTCGTGGTGGTCATGAGGGTAGGAAGGATGCTCTCTCTCTCTCTCCCCCCCATGCACACGCACCCACGTGGTAGGCACAACCTCTTTCTCCCACGCACACGCCGCCACAGCGAAGCCTTTGCGTTTGCTGTTCGTGTCGGGTTTCGTTACTTTTTAGACCTCTGCCCGAACTCCCGTTTTTGCTGCCCGCCCCTCACTCACTCGCTCACTCCCTCCCCCCCCCCTCCCTCGGGGCCTCCGCTCCCATCTTCCCCTCGATGGCCTTTTCCTTTCGTTTCTCTCTCCCTCTCCTCTCTGTGTGTGGGTGCTCACCCCCCTCCCCGTCGATAAAGGCAGCGACCACCGCCGCACCAAATTGCCGCAGCGCCCCCACCCCCTTCCCCACCCTCTCTTTCCCTCGATGTATTCGCCCTCGCTCCCTTTCTCCCTTTCGTTCTACTCCTTCGCCACTCTCCATTTTCGCTTGCCTCTCCGGCAGGCGCCTCTCTCCTCTCCCCCTCCCCGTCCTCGTGTTTCTCTTGATATATCTATCTATCTATCTATCTATCTATATATATATATATATATATAGATAGATAGATAGATAGATAGATAGGAGTCTGCAAACGGTGGTTGCGTAATCCATTTCTTTTTGTGTGTGTGCAGATGTGTATGTGTGCGTGTGTGTGTGTGTGTGTGTGTGTGTGTGTGCATGTGTGTTTCGTGTCTTGGGAAGCCCCCTCCTCTCACTGTGCCGTTCACACCAAACGACGTGCGCGCGAGAGGTCAGAGAGGCGAATCTGTGCGCACCTGCATGCGCACACATGCGCCCACGAACATCCAGGCTATAAAGCATGAGAGGCCTTTGTTTTCCTTTCCGTTGATGAGCTCCTTCATCTGTTTGTCTGGGGAGGTGGGGGTCCTTCCGCTGTTGCGTGTGAGGACCGTTTCCTCTGTGCATGTGTGTGTGTGTGTGCATGTGTCTTCTTTTCCACATCCCTTTGAAAGGACATAACTCAGTAAGCAACGCAGCAAGCGAGAGATGAAAAAGCGCCCGCGGCACTGCTGGTCTGCAGAGGGATCCCCCGTTTGATGCGCTTTCAAGCGGGTCTTTGCCCTCCCCTCTTCCGCCGCACCTCCAGTCCCCTCGCCGGCTTCGGGCTTCCACAGAGAGGGGGTGATGCCCACAGTCAAGGACCTGCACGTGCACGAATTACGTTTCCTTCGCTCTCCATGTTCGCGACACTGCCCACATGTGGTGCGAGTCGATCTTCTTATACCCATCCCCCTCCCCCTCGCCCTTCCCCATCACATAAACTAAAACACACATTTGATCTGTTCCACTGCACCTGCATCCAAACACACAACCATAGAGAGTGAGATACTGGCACGGAACCAGCTGCACCCCTTCCCTCCCCTCCCCTGTCCCAGAGAGCTTCCAAGCATGGCCGCCACCAAGTCCGCTGCGTCCGCCGCGAAGAGGAAGGCGGCGAAGAAGGTGTCGCGCAAGAGCCCCGAGTACACGACTCTGCGCAAGAGCTGTGCTCCCGGCGCCATCGCGATCATCCTCGCCGGCCGCTTCCGCGGTCGCCGCGCCGTGATCCTGAAGCAGCTGCCGCACAACGGCCCGCTGGTCGTGTCCGGACCGATGAAGTACAATGGCGTCCCCATCCGCCGCATCGACTCCCGCTACGTGATCGCCACCAGCACCAAGGTCGACATCTCCAGCGTTGACACGGCGTCCATCACCCCCGAGGTATTCCAGCGCCCCAAGGAGGAGAAGCCGACCAAGAGCGAGGGCGACTTCATGGGCGACAATCAGAAGGCTAAGGCGGCGAAGGCTGCCAAGAAGACCTCCAAGGCGGGAAAGAAGACCTTCGTGTCGGACGCGCGCGCCCAGCTGCAGAAGAAGATCGACGCCGCCCTCATCGCCGCCATCAAGAAGGACGCGCAGGGCAAGGAGAAGGCCGGCTACCTGCGCTCCGTCTTCACGGTGAAGCCCGGTGATGCGCCGCACCGCTGGAACTGGTAGGTAAAGCGCACACTGCACGCACACGTGCAGTGTTGTGTTATCTCTCGTTCGCTCCGACTTATTTTTATATGTTTTTTTTCCTTTGTCGTTTTTTGTGTTTCGCGTGCCTCCCTCTCCGGCACACGCCCACAACAACAACACACAACACCCAGCAACCCAAAAAGAAAAATTTTGTTGACGGCGCACGCTACGCCAAGGTTGGGGTGGGTGGGGGTGGAGCGGGGGGGTGGCAGCAACGCCGTGTGCAACAGACCAGACACCCATCGCAGAAGCCCCCCTGGTGTCTGCGTGCATGTATGTTCGGTGCACGACCAGGTCGTGCTGCTTCTATGTTTGGAGAGGGAGGGGCTGCGTTGCCTTCCTCGCACCTCCCATCCCCCCATCCCTGTCGCCTTCTAGGGATCTCCGAGGCGCGTGCAGAGACGGACGCGACAGGCCCAGTCGAGATGACAACGGGCGCACGCACATATGCACGCAGAGGGAAGAATTTTTGGGATGAACCACACTGCACTGAAACCTCTCTTCAACCCTCATCAGCCTTCATCTCCACTCGTCACACACACGCCTCGCTGTCGCCGCCACCTCAGAAAAGGCAGCAAGCATACGTGAAACCCTACAATGCCGTCCGCGCCCCTCCCCGGCCAACTGGCGAACTACAGCAGCCCGCTGTACATGTACCTCCACCTCATAAAGAACTCGACGGCCAAGACGCCGCAGCTGTACACGGCCAAGGACAACAGCAAAACAGCGATGCACCTCCTCACGCGGCGCGCTGCCAACGCAAACTACACCGTGAACCGGTGGTATCTAAAGGAGAAGGTCGACTCTAGTAACCGCATGCGTCTCGAGGGACTCTACGAGTGCGTGCTCTGCGCCTCTTGCACGGGCTCCTGCCCACAGTACTGGTGGAACCGTGAGCACTTCTTGGGTCCTGCTGTGCTGCTGCAGTCGTACCGCTGGCTCGTCGAGCCCCTCGACCGCGACTTTGACGAGCGCGTGCGCATGTTTGAGACAGGCAACCTGGTGAACATGTGCCACAACATCTTCAACTGCAGCATCACCTGCCCCAAGTTCCTCAACCCTGGTCTGGCGTCGAAGGAGATCAAGCGCTTATCGTCTCCGTCGACGAAGCGCGTTGGGCCGGCGATCGAGATGGAGCCCGTTACGAGCGGGAAGGAAGTGGGAAAACGAAGTCTCGTGCAAAGGCTGTGATGTCGGCGCGGATGCAATATGGCGTGTTGTGTCGCTTTCGGGGAGGGAGTAGGGGGGGGGGGGGGGCACCATATTGTTTCAGTTCTGTTCGCCGTGAGTACGCGCCCGTGTCTGCTTCTGCCCCGCTGCGGTGCGAGGGGGGAGGGGGGGCACCAGCAGAGGCGGTCGATCCGCTCAAGTGCGTCTTTTAATGTGATCACTCTATTAGTAGTAGTAGTAGCCAGTGTATTGTCCTTTTCGCCTTTACACGTCATCTCGCGATCTTCACGTGCGGCGACTCGCCACCTTTCTCTTTCCTCGACATGTGGAGAAGTCGCCGTTGTGTGGCCTGACTCGGCCGTGGATACCCCAGAGAGGGTGCGGTGCGGTGCGGTGCGGTGGGCAGGTCTGTGTGTGTGTGTGTGTGTGTGCTCACCAAATCTGCAGAGATGGAGACGGCCTCAGCGGAGCGGAGACGTGGCTGCAGAAGTAGATGGTCGCGCCTCCTCCATCGCGCCAACGTCTGGATCACCGATATCCTTTCTGACGTCGTTGCGTGCTCTCCCCCGCCTCGCCCCTCTTGTGTGCGTTGCGAGAAAGAAGGGGGTGGAAGCAGAGGGGTGCGCACGGCACATCTACAACCAGAGAAGACCGCCCACGTAGCCTCTCCATGTACACGAGCGCCTACCCGAGTGAGGGAGGCACACTACGCATGTCGATGTGGAGGAGTGTCCTTGCTGTCCGTGCTTTTGTTGTCGGCTCGCTATCTTTCACCCTCGACCACGATTGAATGACCCACCTCGTAACGCGAATGCGTGCATGCGCGCCGACACGCTCACAAGGGGGGGGGGGGCTCGGTGCATTCCAAGATCCATCTGCGTCACCGCTGCAGAAGAATCGTGGGTGCCGCGCCGCCACAGGTGTGCGTCTCCCTGACTGAAGGAAACGGTGCTGTGGCCGCGGTTGCGCCACAACGGGATGCACACCCTCTTCTTGCACACGTGTATGTGTCTCGATGATTTTATGAAGTGAAGGCACACACGGAAGAGTAGGGTGCACGTGCGTGCAGCCGTGTGCGCGACTACCTCGGCCTCCTCCCGCACTCTCATCTCACGCGACCCCCCTCACCTCCCTCTGCCTCTGCCCTCACCTCAACACGCCCTTGATCTGGCCTGCCGACACCGCCCCTATCACCTGATGTGTCTGTGTGTGTGTGTGTGTGTGTGTGTGTGTGTGTGTCTCCCTCTCTGAGTGGGTGGAGGACGCACCCACGAAGCAGCACAGCTGTCTCTCTGCTGAAAAGTTCGACCACAAAGGAGTGTCCACATCCACCTTCACACACAACGCACCCGCAGCGGCAGAGACGCCAGCAAAGCTGGTGAAGTCACGCGACATTCACAGAAGGCTTCGGCGTCCTGCTTTCTCGCACAACCCCACCCCACCCCCATTACCACCACCGCCATCCCGTCCTCCTCCCTTATCACGACGAAAGCAGAAGCCGTCTTCAGCGCATGTCACTCCAATTCACAGTGAGTGGCCCGAACATCCGCGTGCTCCTGAGTGTTCTCACCTGCGTTAGTCGCCTCGGCGATGCCGTGTACATTGTGGGGCTGAGCGACGGCATCGAGATCAGCGCTGTGTCGCCAAGCCGCAACGGGCACATCGCGGTGCGGGTGCACGAGCGCTGCTTTGACCGCTTCCTACTGGAGCTCCCGTCCCGCCGAAGCGGCGCTGATGATGGCAGTGGCCTCGCGACCTCGGATGCAGCCGCGGAGGGTAGGGCAGACGATGCCGGCGCTGATGGCCCCAAGCCCTACTTGTGTCTGCTCACCAAGACGCTCGTCGCGACAGTGCTGCGGCAGCACAACACCAACGTGCAGAGCCTTGACTTTCAGTACCGCACCGCGGAGTCCTCCGACAGCGCGGCAGCGGCGGCGGCGAGCGACGCGGGGAACGACAGCGCTGACGCCGACCAATGTCTTGGGAAGGGTCGCACGGACGCGGACGTGGTGCGGTGGCACTGCACCTATGCGCGCAGTCTCACAAAGACGTTTCTTCTCCGTCTCGCCGAGGGGGAGCCGACCAGTGTCTACGCGGACCTGTCGCGTTACCGCTTCGAGGTGTGTGGCGACGCCCGCGCGTACGGCAGTCTTCTCGCCTCGCTTCCATCCAGCGCGAATCAGTGTGCGTTGACGCTGCCAGAGAGCGGTGGGCTGGAGCTGCGCTCGGTGCGGCAGGCAGGGTCGTCGTCATCGTCATCGTCGGCAGCAGCAGCAGCAGCAAGCGGCCGCGAGAGCAGCTCAGCTGCAGCACCGTCGGGCAACATCAGGGCAGCAGACGGTAGCTCCACAGTGGTGACGGCGTTCGAGAACACCTTCACCCTCTTTCGCTTCTTCAAGCCCGTCGCCTCACCATCGGCGACAGTCGTGGACGGTGCAGCAATGGTGACGGAGTACAGCCCTTCGGAGGTGCCGCAAACGCCGTTTCCTCACACGCCACCGGCGCCGCCGCCGCAGCAGCAGCAGCAGCTGAGCCCTCGACGTGATTCCGTGCTATCTGCGCCGGATCATGCACCATCGGCCACCGTAACAGCCGGCTTCATTCCGCTGCCAGGCAAAACATTCGATGTGAAGCCCTTCAAGAACGCGGCGTGGCTTGCAGAACAGCTCGGCGTCCAGCTGCACCTCCTCACGGGCGAGGAAGGTATGCCAATCATCATCGCGAGCATCACGCCAGAGGAGGTGCAGAAAAGGCGCATCACCTCCTCGGCCGACGCCGCGAGGCACGAGAGCCTACCCGGCACGGGTGGTGCAGGAGCCCGCCCGTTCTTGGTGACGAACAACGCGCCCTCCGTCCCTGCCCCGGTCTTCATCTCGTTCATCCTGTACGTGGCAGCACTGGACTCGGCGCCAAGCGGCGGCAGAGCCTCTGGCTCCGGCGGCGCGCCTGGCGGAGCCGCTGACACGAGCATCGCAACCGCCATCAGCTCCGCGGTCAACACCCCCCGCCCCAGCACGCACCAGCGGACGTTGAAGGGCGACGGTGGCGCTCCAGCGGCGGTGGCCGCGACGCCGACACCAGGCTACGGCGATGGGGAGAACGGGGAGTGCGACGGTATGCCCGTGAGCAGCGGCAACAGCACCACGAGCGGCACCCTGTCTCACGTGGAGGCCAGCTTTGTGAGCACCAATGCTGCCACCGCAGCTGCTGGGATGGTGAGGCGCCTGTCCCGCGAGAGTAACAGCACCGTCGGCTCTGCGTACGCGACCCCGCGACCAACTGCGTCCCCGTCGGAGTTAGTGATGGTCATGACCGGTGGCGACACTCCGGGCACCCGTAGTGGTAATGCCGGCGGTGTTCACGCGGCCCACAAAAGCGTTGACTTCCTAACGGGCGTCACGGCGTCATCGCTGCCGATGAACTCCACCGTGGCCATGACAAGTGCTGCGCCGCCTTCCGCGTCACTGCCGCCCTCGCCCTCGCACACCCCCACTGCCACTGCCCTCAACTCCATGTACCCGCTCGACTTCGAGGCGTTTGTGCGCACCTACACCTCCGCCAACGAGGCGGGCGAGGAAGACGCGCAGGATGCCGAGCTGCGCGAATTCCTTGCCAGCTGTGTCGCCTCCATGTCGCGAGGGCCGACGCAGAACTGAACCGGCGATGATGATAATGAGTGCAGTGCGAGTGGGTGGGGAGTAAACAGGCAAGCGCTGGTGGTGCCGCGGGCAGGGAGTGCGTGGCAGCGGTGATGTCGCTACCCCCGCTCTCTGCCCCTCCATCCTCCGTCTTCTCTCCTCGCGTGCACTCGAATGGCTCGCACGCGCATGCAGACAAGCAGACGCACAAACACGGCCCTTGTAGCGGTCGGCGAGGGAAGGTGAGCCTCATCCGACTGCGTTGCTGGACGTCGCACGGCGACATCGAAGCATTTGTTTTCCTCGCTGTCTTTCGTCTCGTGTAAAGCGGGTGTCGCGACGATCACGGGCCTACGTGCGCCGGCAACGGTGCACGCGCACAGATGATAACACCCCGTTGGGGTTCTCCACTTCACGCACTCTTGACCTGTACCCCTCTTCGCTATTTTGGTTCCTTGTGTGGCGGTGAGCCACACCGGGCAGCAGCTGCAAGCACGCATACACGGACTGCTCTGCACTAGCCACCGGCAGCAGCTGCCAACCTCGCCACGGCAAGACACACACAAGCGTCTGCGGCTCACGTGTGCGCGGTCGTCGTGCGCTAAAGGTTGCGCGCTTGGTGCGACGCCGGATCCCTTTACTATTTCGTGCCTACAAGGTAAGCCGCCGTCATCATCGAAGCCTCGCCTCGACCGTCGATTTGCCGCCTCCCCCTTGCTCGCCACAGCCATGCCATTATCCTCCTCCCCAGCGCCGAAGAGGTTCAGCGCCGAGGTACGCGACGATAACCCCTACAGCCGCCTGATGGCGCTGCAGCGGATGGGCGTCGTGGACGATTACGAGAGCATTCGCGACAAGGCGGTTGCCATCATCGGCGCCGGCGGCGTTGGCTCCGTCGTGGCGGAGATGCTGACACGCTGCGGCATTGGCAAGCTCCTTCTCTTCGACTACGATACGGTGGAGATGGCGAACATGAACCGTCTCTTCTACCGCCCCGAACAGCAGGGGATGAAGAAAGTCGAAGCCGCCAAGGAGACCCTCGAGGCCATCAACCCCGACACGGTCATCGAGCCGCACGCCTACAACATTACCTCGACAGAGCACTGGCAACGCTTCTCGGAAGCGCTCACGAAGGGCGGCGTCAGCCCCAACTCACCGATCGACCTCCTGCTGTGTTGCGTCGACAACTTCCAGGCACGCCTCACTGTGAACCTCGCGTGCCTGACGTACGAGGTGCCGTGGATGGAGAGCGGCGTCGCCGAGAACGCCGTCAGCGGACACATTCAGCTGCTGCTTCCCGGTGTCACCCCCTGCTACGAGTGCTGTCCGCCGCTCGTGGTCGCTACCGGCTTGCCAGAGGCGAAGCGGGAGGGCGTCTGCGCGGCCTCGCTGCCGACCACCATGGGCATCGTCGCTGGCTTCCTGGCGCAGAACACGCTCAAGTACCTCATCCAATTTGGCGAGGTCTCCGAGTATGTCGGCTACGACGCCATGCGCGACCACTTCCCCCGTGTCGAGCTAAAGGCGAACCCGGAGTGCCGCAACGCGCTGTGCGGGGAGCGGCAGGCTGCCTACGCGGCTAAGGTTCAGAAAATGGGTGCGGCGGCGCACCCGCTCTATGCCGCGCGCAAGGCACGCGCAGATCGTGCGGAGAAGGAGCGGCAGGCAGCGCAGGCGCGGGCGAAGGCGTGCGCGGCCGAGTGGGACATCACGGTGGAAGCCGAAGGCAAGGACTCCCTCGCTGTCCACAGTGGGGTGGCAAACCTCGCCGCTGCTGGTGCGGCAAGCAGTGCCACCGCCGCTGCGTTACTGGGCAACAACGGGGAGGGCGAGAGCGGGCTGGAGTACGCGTACGCTAGCACTGCAGCAGACAACGCCGCGGTTGAGGATGAGGACAAGTACGTCAAGACGGCCGGTGCGTCTGTTGAGGAACTCATGGCACGCATGAAGGCCATCCAGTAAGACTTCATGGGGATAGTGAAAGGAGCCAAAAACCAAGGCGTGGTGTGTGTAAGTGTGAGAACGAGAGGTGCACGCGCAAGGACTCTGTAAGCATCCTATGTCCGTGGGTGGGTGTCGGTGAACAGCTATTCTCTACTTTCCCCCTCCCCCTCATTCGTCTACTGGACCGACTCCTCTTGGGTGCAGTGCGTGCATGTATGTACATAGGTATATATATATATATATATACATATATATATATATAGGTGCGTAGACAGTGTATACATGTGTATGCATACCTACATATATATACAATATACACATATAGATATATGTGTGTTTGTGTGTGGAGGGCTTTTTCTTCTGTGCTGATTCTTCCTCACCTCAGCAATCAACGCGTGTGGTTGCCCGTGATTGGGATGGGATAAGACAACCCGTACACGTAGAGACGAAGAGAAGCGCACATGAGCAGTGTGGGCAGCAGACATGAATATCTATATATATATATATATATATATAGATATAGATATAGATATAGATATATATGTATGTGTGTGCGTGCGCGTGTGCGTCTGTTTTGCTTCCCGGTGTCGCTGTTTTTGGTTGGCTCCCTTCACCTCGCCTGGCCCGCTGACTTCTCCGTGTTTCTAGTGTTGCCTGTACCTCGCTGCGCTCGCCTCCCTTCACCTCTCTCGCCCCGGCCCTCTCCCTCAAAACACAAGAGCACACCATAAGCATCCACACCTCTCACCCTTGCACCAATCACCGTCTCTTCCCCCCTCCCTCCCTGCTCGCTCACCGAACCCCACAATCTCCTTATTACCCTCATTAAGACCACGCACACGCAGCAACAAGCGGTGCCCGTCGTCATAGCCAAGATCCATTCTCGCTCTCTCGCTCCGTACGAATCATTCATGTCGGACGACGACGTACACGAACGCCTCACCACCATCCCTGGTGCGTGCCCGACGCCACTGGAGTTGGGCATGTCGGGGTGGAACATCCTCCACTCCTCGGCTGCCGTCTACCCGTACAAGCCGTCCGCCGTGCAGCAGACTGCGATGAAGAACTTTATCGAATCGTGGGCGCACGTGTACGCGTGCAGCTGGTGCGCCTACCACATGCGGGAGTACGTGCGCGACCACCCGCCAGACGTGCGTGACAAGCTCACCGTCTCACGCTACGTTTGTGAGATGCACAACGACGTGAACGTGCGGCTCGGCAAGGACGTCTTTGACTGCTCCCCTAGCGTGGTGCTGCGCCGGTGGCACCCCGGGTACCCAAACAAGATGGAGGATACGCCAACGATCGAGGAGCAGCTGGCGGCGTCGGACCGGGAAAAGTCAACAGCGAAGGAGGCGAAGCATCGTCAGCAAGAGGAGGAACAACGCTTCAGCAGGTTCGGGCTGCACGCCCGCGAGGCGGCCCCGAACGAAGCTGTAGCTTGGCGAGACGCAAGTGAGACAGCATCGAAGAAAGCAGATGGCGGCTTGTGGAGCTGGCGAATCTTTCGCAAGCCAGTCTTAGGCACAAATGCAGCCAAGAGCAACGCACTTCCGGGCACGAGCTCGTCATCTCCACCTCCGACTACACAGCGCGAGCCGAGCATCTCCTCCTCAGACGCACTGAAGACCCCATCGACAGGTGCGGTGGCGACAGCCGCGTCTGACGTTGGTACTGCCCATCCCCGCCATAGCTGGTCCACCCCCACCTCGGAATCGCACAACAGCTTTCTGATGCCCACCTCGTCACGCGGCAAGGCCGCTGATGACGACACCGACATCGATGCCGTTCTCAAGCGTCTAAAGCAGTGTCAAGTGTACTGCCCAGAGGACGAAGAACTCAAGCTCTAGCGAGCCTGCACATGGGTGTTATCCTCTGTTGGCGCATACACGTATACACGTGTGTGTGTGTGTGTGTGTGTGTGTGTGTGTGCAGCCTTCAAACGCGCCGGGCGAACCAGCGGCGAGGGAGGAGGGAGAGGCACATGCATATGGTCAACCATGATGGCTCGCAGACGGTGGAGTGGATATGTGGAGAGGCGCTGAAGAGCGGCCCCCCCACACACACACACATACGCACGTGGCGACGGTGATGCAGACACAAGAGATCCGCTCTTTGCAAGTGAGCAAGCGGCAACCTCGGCGCCCTCTGCTCACACGCGATATGTGCGCGTGCGAGCTAAGTCTTCTCGTCGCGTTGTGTCCATGAAAAGCCGTGACGCACTCCTTCACCTCCCACTCCCTCTGTGCGTGCGAGTCGCTTGTATTTCGCCCCCTCGATGAGTTCCATCCACGCATGCATACGCAGACGCCAGCACGGGCGCACGTGAACCAGAGCCCTCTCCCCCCACTCCCTACCCATCTCTACCGCTGTTGTTGTTGTTTTGAGTGTTTTCGCAGCCGTGTCTGCTGCGCGCGTCTCTTCGCTGCTTCATTTCCGTCGGAGAAAGCGGCCAGCAAAGGGTGTTGACGCACGGCGAAGAGCATGCACGAGGCCGACGTACGCGCCAAGCTCTTCCCACCATGCCAGCAGCTTCGCCTTCATTGCTCCGATCCCCTTGACGGTGCAGAATGCGGCACCAACCACCTAAGGTGTCTATGTGCAGCAAGAAGGGCGTCACAACAGCAGTGGTATCGGCGAGTCCGGCGTCGACAGCATCCCGACTAAATAGATTCGATACCGAGCACACGCTAGCCACGGTGGAGCTACGGAAGCGGCTGGTGTCGCTCTTGTGGGATGGCGTACACTCCTGCCCCTGCGCAGTGGAGGGCTTGGGCCAGAAGGACTTCGACGACGAACCAGACACCGCTGACGACGCGGAACGCGTGTTGCTTGCTGTCAAGCCTTCTCACTGTCAGAACGATGAGGAACCCGGCTGTGCTGAAAAGCAGCAGCGACGCTGCCTTTATCGGCTTGCGCACACCGGGCAGTGTCGCCGTCGTGAAGCCGAGTGCGGGTGTCTTGGTGGCGGTGACGAGCCGATCCGACCTAGAGGAGCGTGCGTTGGCGAACTCGACCACGGCAGTTGCACAGGTAGATGCGGATGCGCGCAGGGATGACGAGACGGCTGAGTCGGCAAATACGTTTTCGCTGTCGCCCCTTCAAGCGCGCGTGAAGAAGACAAGACCGGTGAAGTGTTTTGCACGGGTCCCTCCGACGGCCTTCGACGTGATGCAGAACGTTCTTGCCCTTTGTGCCTCCCCCGCCCCCTCCCCTTCCAGCCGTGCTGGACCCGACCACCTTCCACATGACGTACCAGCTACGCATTTTTGATCCTAGCCGCGCTCATGCGTGTGTGGAGCTGAACTTTACGCGGGCGCACCGCTAGTATGCCACTCTGGTGTTGCTGGTGAGTGGCATCGAACTTGTGCAGCTAGGTAGCTAACAGTGCACTGGCGAAAGCCATCGCGATGTCCGTCATCACGACGACACCGATTGCCCCCTTTTTGGAGCACAGGTGTTGCCTGTCGCGAGTGCCACTCCAACAGGTGTGCACCCGCTGGCCGCTCTGCCGAAGGGCACCGCTTCCCCTGCTCTGCGCCGCCACCACCTCGGTTGGTGTGGGTGTGCCCATGAAGGCAGCCTTCACGAAGTCCTGCACGCACCTCCACATCTCCGCCCACAGCGTCCATCTCGCCTTCTCCTCTTCCTCGGCAAATCGGGCTGTGTAGGACTACGTCAAGGTGTGCAAAATGGCGCGCGTGATGGCCGGGAATGCGGTCAGTTGTGGCCCCGCACCCGCCGTCGTCGGTCATCCTGCTCTTCCGAGTACATTATACACATATAGGTGTGATGTGCACACCACTTCCTCGCCACAGACGACGGTAACGTCACCCCGCTCGGCGTACGCGTGCAGACGTGTTGACCTCTCCCATGAACATCGTCACACAGGCACACGTCGACGTGTGGGCGCGGTAGTTCACCGGCACGTTGTAGGCACGGCTCCTTTGCCTTTTTTTTTTTTTTTTTGGGGCTCGTCGGTGTTTTTTTTTTCTGAGAGGACGGCGGGGCGGATGGCGGAGGGCGGCGGCGCTGACGGAGCGGCCACG
>CM004656.1:380684-403923 GCA_000410695.2 Leishmania arabica | reverse complement strand
GGGGGGGGGGGGGGGGGGGGGGGGGGGGGGGGGGGAGGGGCAGCACACAAGAACAGCGCACCCCCCCCCCTCCCTCCTCCGCACACACACCCTCCTCCCCCCCCCCCATACATTCCTCCCCCTTTTTGTGTGTGTCTCTTCGTAGATCCATGTTTCTCCCGTTGTGTCGCCCCAACCCGCACACCCCACCCCTCGCCGCCGCCTGCTGCGGCGGCCTTGCCTGCCGCACACGATGGAAAACGTGCCCAGCGAACGTCGCTTCGGTGGTGGTGGTGATGGTGACCCCCTCTCCCTCAAACCACTCTACCAAATCGGTGCGCGAAGTCGACCTGACCGAAGCAGTGCGCCCGTGCGTATCTTGCCCCGCGTGTGGAGGGAGGAGGGAGGGAGGGGTACCACTCGTGGCAGTGGATGAATGATGGCTAGCGATGAAGCACCTTCATGAAAAGTCTCTCCGTGCACCTCTTCTGGTGCAATGCTGACATGCATCTGTCAGCTGCCTCCTCCTCTCCGTCTCAGTGCGTGAGTGCCTAGGCCTTACCCGTACCCCCTACCCCTGCACCACCACCACCACCACCACCACCACCTCGGCACACCACGAGGCAACCAGTTGCAAGCTTCACAGTTATATATATATATATATATATATACACACACGCTCACACAGCGCACCACCTTACGTGATTGAGTGCCCTCCCCGCTTTCTCTTCCTCACTACTCGCCACCTGACCCTAGTGCCCGTCATGGCCGCACCGGAAGCAGCGACCGCCGCAGCTGCAGCTGCAGCTTCGCCGGCGGCCGGCAACTTCTCAGTGCCACTAGAGTGGAGCTCGACGTGGAACCTCTTCGACGAGCGGCACACTGGGTCGGTGTCGCACATTGACCTCAAGCACATCCTGCGCAGCCTCGGGCGCCGCTACACGGAGGCGGAGCTCAACGATCTCCTACGGCCCTTGCCCAACCCCGCCTCGTACGACGCATTCATTAAGCTGATGCAGCAGCCGTACACGGGGCCGACCGAGGAAGACCTCGTGACAGCGCTGCGCGCCTTCGACGTCGGGGACTCGGGCCGGCTGAAGCTCTCTGAACTGATTACTCTCCTCACGACGCTGGGGGAGAAGATGCCGGAGGCCGACGTGCGGCAGCTACTCGCCGAGGTGCCGACAGATGAGAAGGGACGGGTGCGCATCGACGAGCTGGCGACGTACCTGTGCACCCCCGTGCCGACCACGACGCCCGACATCATAGAGCTGCAGAGGCAGCTGGGGCAGGCGCAATCAACAGTTGGCGCATCTGTGACCAAGAGCATCTAAGGGCGCCTGTATTATAGTGATGGTGAGGGCGGTAGAGGCATACACGTCAAGCTCTACTTCACCCACCCACCCACCCACCCCGCCAGCTGCGTGTCCTTTCCCTCGGTCCCTTTCTCCCACACGTCTGCTCATGTGGTCGCTGATGGTGCACACACACACACACACAAAAACACACCACTGCCGATATCCCTACAGCCGCATGTTGTGTGCTTCCTTCGCGCGGATAAGGGTTCGCCTCGGGCGGCGCTACACACATGCACTCTCTCATGTACATACACAGCAAATATTGTCGCGGTGGTGCGGATAGACGGAAACTACACACACACACACACATACAGAGAGAGAGACATCAGGGCACGCGTGTACGCACATGTGCATGCGAGAGCACCCTGTGTGTGTGTGTGTGTCTGCCTCCCTCCCTCTCGCCGCACGGGGCGGAAGCACGGATGCGAACGCTGCGGGGAAAGGGGGAGCGAGCCATTTCTTGTCTGTTGCGTGTCCTTGTGTGTTGTCTGGTGACAGGCTGGCTGATCTGTGCGTCAGCGTCCTCTGATGCGTCTTGACCCCCCCCCTCCCTCCCTCTCCAGACACACACACGCGCACAAACGCCGTACCGGTTCACCATGCTTCTCCCTCCCTTATGACCACCTCCATTCCCCTCCCCCTCGCTCTCCCCGCCCGCCCCCCCCCTCCTCCTCGTATCCCTCCTTTCTCTGTGCTGCTGGTGTTGTTCGTCTGTCCGCGCGCTTTCTTTGCCGTGCGCGATGGGATCGGTGACCCCACCCTGCCCCGATACGTGGCGACCGCATGCACCTGGCGTGTGTGTGCGCGCGCGTGTCTGTCTGCAACGACGGCCGCGCAAACTGCCTCTTCCTTTTGTGGATCCCTACTCCACACACACACACACACACGCGCGCGCACCTGAACCTCTCTACCCATCCACTAACGAGCTCCCTACCGTAGCCATCACGAAATGGTTCTGGTGTACACACACTCACGCGCGCACGCTTCCTTTCCCACCCAACATCGACGAATCTCTTCCTCTCCTCCATCCCTTCCCCTGCACCTGCAAAGCCTTCCCTCGCATCCACTCCTCCAGCACACGCACGCACACACTTCGCCACACCCCTTTCATCGATCCACGGCCGACGCACGTGCGCACCCACCACCTGGCGGAAACCTGCGTGTGAGCCGTCGAGTGCGCCTCTGAGGCTGTGGACTCATCCACGTATACACAGCACCGGCGAGGACCTTTACTCTTGCACTTCCTTCCCACCCACCACCCACGCCGCCGTTGCCCCCGTCTACTGTATTCTTCCTGTTGTGCCTGCCTGTCTCTATACGGAGGCACCTCACTCAAGCGACGGACGCACACGCGCCGTCACGCGCGCGTGAGCATCGGTGCATGTATTAGACCGTATGGCAGTCACCACCACCATCAGCGCGACTGCCATACCGATCCCCCACCACCACCACCACCACTACCCTCCTCCTCCACCTTTCTCTTCCCCTGCCCATCCGGCGTTGGACGCGCGCGCCTGTGTACCAGCGAGACGACCTCCGTGGCGTTTGCCTTTCTTGTTGTTGTCATCATCGTCGTTCTGTCCGCTGGGCGCCCTCCCGGCCCTCTCGCCCGTGTGATGCGAGAGCTCCCCACATAGTGGGCGTGCGCAAGAGAAAGTGACACACGACGAAGGCGGAGCTGCGGCGCACGGCAATCGCGGATTTGGCTGACGTCGCGATCCTCCTCCCTCCCTACGCAGCTTCCGAGGAGAGAGAAGTCAGGCGCAACGCGTATCCACGCATCACCACGTAGAAAGGCGCAGCTTACACAGACAGACAGACAGACACACATACGTGTGTGTGTGTGTGTGTGTGTTTATGTGTAGATACTCTCGCGATAGAACAGCTGTGACAGCTAAACTCACGCCAGAACGTAACAGGGTGAGAGTGAGAGAGAGAGACACGCGCCCGCGCCAGCTAGAGGGGGAGCGGCAGACGCCTTCACTGACTCGTGAACGCATCCTACGGCGCGGTGGCGCCAACGGCCCTCCCTCTGCAAACGTCCATAGTGCGCTATGAGTCATGAGAACCCCAACCGGGCCGCCTGGGGTGCGGGCGCCACCGGCACGACCGTGGCGTCGCCACCGCTGCTAAGTTCGCTCTCCGCCTCCCCGTCGACAGTGTGTAGCAGTCACGAGTTCCGCACGCCATTTAGCATATCGGCCCCCAGCATCGCAGCACGCGTCGCATCGTCAACGCCGCTGCCAGTGAGCTGCAGCGACATTGAGGCGGCGAACTACCGCACCACCTCGCCACCGCCGCGGGAGGAGGAGGCGCGGCGAACTTCCCTGTGCACCTCCCCGTCCCCGCTGCCGGCCTCCCCAGCAGACATGAACAGCGGCAGCAGCACACCGCACGAGGACGCATTCGCCACCTCGGAATCTTCTTTGTCTTCCTCTTCGACGGAGCCGGCAAGGTTCCAGCCACTGCTGGTATCACCTCCATCAACGCCGTCGACGTTCGCATCGCTGTACCCAGATCCAGAGCCGTCCGCGCAGCCGTTAGGCACCACCAACCTCGGTGGTGCGAGTTCCGTCGCCGTCAACGCGAGTCTGAACGGCGTGCCTGGCGGTGGTAGCGGGGGTTCCTCCTCTCCTAGCACGTCACCCAATAGTGCAGCCGCCAGCGGCAACCCGCGACGCTCGCTGAACGCCGCCTTCACGCTCAGCCCGCGCACCGAGAGTGACGTGGAGGTGGCCGTAGAGTACGACGACGACGCGTTAAGCGTGTGCTTCGACCTGGACCGATATGACCCACCCGTCAAGCAGCACTACAACCTCGGCAGCTTGGAGGAGCGGCGCACCTTTGTCACGGAGGGCTGTGTCGCGGCGGCGCAGAAAATGTCCACACAGCGCATCCTCGACCACCTGTTGCCGGCGCTGCTCACGGCATTCGAGGCGGACGACTACGGTGAGTCCTTCGACGACTGCGCCCCGTGCATCGCGCGTGCACTGCCGCAGATTGTGGCATGCATGGAGACACGCACCACGGCCAACCTCACCTACTTCATGGGCCTCATCATGGAGCTGTGCTGCTCCGCGGAGGGGCTCGTCGCCAAGGCGATTACGACCTCCCTGCAGGCCATCTTCGAGATGGTCGAGGACGCTGTGCTACTCGAACTGTTCCTGCCCTTTGTACTGACAATGCGCGTATCCTTCTGGAGTGCGCCGCGCGTCGTGGCAGCCGGGCTACTCGGCTACCTCGCTATACGGCCGGCCGTGCTGCAGGCAAGCGGGCTGAGCGTGACGGACATGTTCAACTACTACGCGGAGTGCAGCAGCGACGCCTCGGCGATGGTCCGCGCGGCCGTCGTCATGTCCCTGCACGACTGGGTGCGTGTCGCGGCCGTGCATCGGCTCACGCTGGCCGAGATGCCGCTGCCGCTGCTGAAGAGCCTGGCCACGGACGATCTCAGCGACACTGTCCGCTACCTTTTGATCGAAGAGGTCGTGAAGTTGGCGCAGATGATCGGGCCCAAGTCGACGTCCAAGTACCTGCTCAGCACCTTCGTCGGCGCGTACATGGACCCAAGCTGGCGTGTGCGCTACACGGCGGCAAATCGACTTGGCGCGATGGCAGCGTTGGTGCTGAACGCCGACGACTTGGAGGTGGTTCTAGAGACGCTCGCGCGTGACGAGGAGCCGGAGACGCGCGCGGCTGTGGCACGGCAGCTGGAGTTGATGGTGCAGCACTGCAGCAGCGAGGTTGTCCAGCACTCCTGTGTCCCTGTTGCCGTGGCCCTGTCCCAGGATGCCGATCCAGTCGTGCGTCGCAGCGCGGCTCGCCATTATCACTGCTTTATATTTGGCAGTGAAGAAGTGGTTCGCACCATGTGCAAGGCGCTTCAGGCACTGATGCAAGACGCGGTCTTCTCTGTGCAAGAGAACGCTATAGAGAGTCTTGGCGATCTGGTGCCGGCGCTTGAGGGGAGTAGGCAGGCAGCAGTGCAGCATGTGGCACTAGGTAGTGCCGGAGGCGGTAGCGGAGCGGCGCACTGGTCGTCTAACTCATCTCGCGGCTCTGCCTTGCGGCGGCAGCAGACTTCGACGTCGGCCTCGGCGCACAGCCGTGGTAGCCGCTACAAATCGCCACACCTCTCCTCGCGACTCGTCAGTGGTGCGGCAGCCGGTAGTGGGCCAGCCGGTACGGGGGAAGTGAACGTTGCCCTCACACGGAAGCGTGCCGACGCGATTGTGCGCTCCTTCATGACGGAGGTGCTGAACCTCGGCGAGTCGCGTAACTGGCGCATCCGCAACGCGGTGGTGCGTATCGTGCACCACTTCTGCAAAGTCCTCAGCCCTGACCAGTTCCGTCCCCTCACCAAGATGCTCTTCATCTCCCTGCACGACCCCGTCAGCACCGTCCGCTCGCAGGCGGTACGCACGCTGAAGGAAGTGGCGGCAGCATACGGTGGCGAGTGGGCTGCTCAGACGGCAACGGAGCTGCTACAGTCTGACACGCTTGCCCCGACGCGCGCTGTGAGCTATATGTGGCGGGTTGTGATGATCCAGTGTCTGGAGGTGTTGTTGCCGGCAGTGAGCGAGCTCAGCCCGCGCGAGGTGCGGCGACAGCAGCTACTCGCGACGACGCTGCCGCTGCTGCGCGACTATGTCACCGACCGCGTGCCGAATGTGCGCCTCGCGGTGGCGCACGCGCTGCCCTGCTGGTACTCTTGGTTCGACGCAACAGAGACGGAGCGGGCGGCGTACAATGCGGCACTCAAACAACTGCAGCAGGACGCGGACATCGACGTCCTCAACGCCTCGCACAAAATCCTGTACAACAGCGGCAGCAGCAACAACGTCGCGGGCGGTGAGGCGCGCTGACGGACAACGGCGGAAGCATCGCGAGCTCACAGAAGACGGTATCGGGGGAGGGCTGAAACGGAGACGGAGAGGGGTGAGGCGGGTGGCAAAAAGGGTGGCGGCGGCGGCTGACATGGCCCCCCCCCCCTCTCTCTCTGTTCGACCTCCCCCCCCCCCCCCCCCCCTTTCCCCCGCATGTTGCCGCGGCGCACCACCTCGCCGCCTCGCTCATGCGCTCCTTCTCCACTTTCGTGCGGTCCATCTCTCTGCCCCACCCGCCACCCGCCCACCCCCTCCTCCTCTAACTCGGCCCTTTGTTTTCGTTCTTTTTCTCGGCTCGAGGCGTTTACTGGCGTGTTGTCGCGCGTGCATCACCGAATGATCATGTTCATTGTTCTCTCTTCTCTTCGTCCTGGCGGTTGCGCCCTGTGATGGGTGCCGGCGAGTGCTGTGACACTGTACTGCTCGTGTAGGTATCCCACCCCACCTTCTCAGCTTTCCCGAGTTTGCGTGCGTATACGGGTGTGTGTTCGCCAAGACCGCTTCCTTCTCTCTATGTGTCGGTCTTATCGTGCATACGGGCCGTAAGCACACGTGCGATGTGCGTACACACACACACACACACAAACACGCGTCGACACGCTCACACGCCCACCTCTTGCCGCTGCGGGTGTGGCACGTGGTTTCACCACCGATTTATGATTGCGTTCATGGGCCTCTCTCTTGTTGTCTTCGTCAACTGCAAGTACAGTGCCACTGTCTTCCGTATCTCGCCGACCCGCTGATCAGCCGCACCTCCCTCCCTCAACGAGGAACTGTGAGAGCGTTGTGGAGGGGGCGGGGGCGGGCATGTGTGTGTACAAGTCTGGTTCGGATAAGGAGAGATCGCCTCTTCTTACGTGCGCTCCACTGATGTCTGCGCTGACGTGCACGTGCACGACGTCCTCTAACGTGGCGAGCACTCGAGCACCCAGCATTGACCGTCATCCCTCCGCCCTTCACCAATCCTTTCTCTTCCCTCCGCTGCCTTCTGTTGCGGCAGGCATATACCATCTACGCCACACACACACACACATCCGCGGCCCTGCACAGCACTAGCCACCGCTGTCGCAGGCACGCGAAGCCAGGGGGAGTGGACTCGAGCGCAGAGTGAGAGTGAGAGAGAGAGAGACTCGGCGTGGCAACGCTGACAGTTGATTGCTTCGCCTGTCTGCATGCAAGCGTGTGTGCCAGAGGATGCACGTGTCACCACCGCAGAGGGCAAAGTCCGAGGCCTCGCAGCCGCCCAACGGCATCCCACCCCTCTCCTCCTCCGAGCCAGCGGCCGTACATCTGTACGACCTCGATACCGTCTTTCTCTCTAAGACCGTCGTGTCTTTGACCGACGTCTTCACGAACTCCACCGATGGCCCCTTCGACCTGTCGCCTCTGTGCGCCCCGCAGCAGCAAGGCGTAGAGGAGCAGCAGCGGCTTCAACAGGCAGCTGCCACAACAGCCTCGTCCCCCTCCACGGGTGATGCACACTGCTCGCCTTCAAGAAGCGGTGCAACACCCGCGCACATGTGCTCAGCAAGTCTGCCATTCTCCGGCGGATCGACGCCGTTCACGTCCTCATCGCGCAAGCTCGCCGCATGTCGCGTGTTAAATCGTGCGGCGGCGCTGCGACTGAAGGCCGTGGCACGCGGCGCGGACGGACAGTGGCGCACCGTCTCTGCCGACCGCGGTGCGTCTGCGAGCTCCGCCTTCACAACTGCCTGCAGCAAGCCGCCGTCGCAGGAGGCTCACGCACGAATGCTGCTCGTCCCGCTCGACTCCTACCACTTTCTCCTCACCTACCACGACGTCGATGTGGCCGGGCAGTTGCGCGGCCGCTGCGACAAGCGGACCGCGATGGCGACCATGGAGCGCCTCTCCGCCGCCTCGCCTGGATGCCGGCCCCCGCGCAGCGGCATCTGTGTGGTGCGACGCCTAGAGGGGGAGCAGCGGGGCGCCACCAAGGCATTGTCAGCCGCCACGACAGCGCTAGCAGGCGCCGCATCCGCGACGCGTCCCACCCTATCCCGCATCGCGCACGGCCTGCCGCTGGACGCCTTCGATGGTTGGGTACGCGACTACACCGTCTACGGACTGTCGTGCAACGAGGCGGTTCTGCGTGCGGCGTGGGAAGACAAGACGCGCGAGCGCGCCGAGGGCACTTTGGCAATGCCGGCTGGGGCCGTGGTGGAGGTTGGAGAGTCGGCGGCACCTGGACACGAATCGGCAGGTGGGGGCGGAAGCGGCGAAGAGCGCCGTGTTACGGGCGGCGGCAACAGTCGTTGCGACAACGTCGGTGGCGTCCACATTGGTGTCCCGCCTGCAAGCGGTGGCGCAGAGGGGACGGTCGAAGGAGCGGCAGCACTGGCGCCGCATCTGTCTGATGCACCGGCGGTGTTGGTGCCCACCGATGGAGCAGCGGTGGGGGAGGGCAAGGATGCGGCCACATTCACATCTCCTGATGGAGCGAGAGCGGCAATGGTCTCCCCTTCGTTGGATCGACTGCACTGCAGCAGCACCACAAGCTCCTCATCAACCGCCACGCCAACCCCATCGCCGCCCACCGAGAGGAGCGAGGAGGGTGGCAAAGTCGGTGGCGCCGTGTCAACCACGATGTCAGCTTCACTGGCGTCCACCGCTGCACAGCAGCAGCAGCAGCAGCAGAAAGATGTGCTGTGGGAAGAAGAGCGACAGCGCACGCAGCGGGTGGGAGCGCAACTACGGCACCGCTTCCTCGTCTCTGACAGAGCGCAGCACGCCCTCTGGGCTCTGGAAGTGCGTCTGCCTGCCATGAAGGTGCGCGCGGTTTCACCTGCGGAGTTCTACGCGCTGGAGGTGGAAGAGAGCGACGAGGAGGAGGTGCCAGCAGCTGCCAGACACAGCGAGGATGATGGCAACGATGGTGACCATGATGCGTCGGCGACACGCTGCGCTGCAAAAACACGAGAGGATCCTGCTGATGCACCTCCGCCGGGACTGGCGCTTCCTCGCAGGAAGACAACGCCTGTAATCACGCACGGCCGCGCAGCCGTCTCAGGTCACCGCGACTCTGTCAAGGGCGCGCCCGGCACCGACGCATCGCGGCCGCGCTCACCATCGCCGGCAGATCCGTTAGCGACCGCCGACACCGACGAAGCAGACGACCGTGGTGACTCCAGACCCGACGGCAGTGACGCGCGTCGCTCCTCCACGTCGGTGGCGACGCACCACGCTGGTGCGAGCTGTAGCACCCGGCGCTGCGGCCGGTTCGCCTCCTCGGCAAGTCCATCGCTTGCCATGGCGAAGGCGGTGCCCACGCCACTGATAGGCGGCGCGCGCGGCTTCGTCGATGGACACTTCAGCGTTGCTCGCTTTAATTCGCCGGGGTCGCTGTGCTGGCGCATCGACGAAGACGATGAGGATGACAGCGAGAAGGACGTCGCTGGTGGTGGAAGCGAAAGCGGAGATGCCATTGACCATGCTGTGGCAGCAGCGTCGGAGGCGAATCATGAGCTGGGAGGCCGTGCGCGCACCAGGCACGACCGCGTCGACCCTGTTTCGTACCTTCGCCGTCGCCGCCACTGCACTGTTCTCTTCATCAGCGACATGGGCAACTGCGCGATTCGGTACGCCAACTTCCACAACCGCCTCGTGCGCACCATCACGGGCGTGGACGGCGTCCCTGGCTACCGAGATGGCAGCTGCGTGTCGTCGCTCTTGCGTGGAGCGACAGCACTGGCCTGGTGCTCCGCTGGCCTGCTCTTCACAGACGGGGCGAACAACGTCGTACGGCTTGTCACGAACATCCGCAAGCGTGGCAGCTGTGAGAGCACAACAGACGAAAGCGCTGACATCCCGCTAGCACGCAGCGCCACACGCGCGACTGAGTCAGAGGTGCAAAGGCCGAGCGAGCTTGAGGTGCACCACGAGACCTCGACAGCAACGGGACAGCCGCACTGTGTCGGAGACAAGCCGGCTGGCGACTCGCTCGACACCCGCCTTGCCACAGCAACGGAGTCCCAGGACGGAGCGTTGCGAGAACTGCCGCCCACACCGCCGTCATCGACATGGAAGCGCGACGGCCCGGCGGCCGCGATGCCGCGTGTTTGGACGCTGGCAGGTTGCACAAGGAACACCGATGCTGATCAGCACGCACACGCGGATGCAAGTCTGACGTCCTACGTCGACTGCGCTGTCCCGTCGCGAGCACGTTTCGGCTACATCAGCGACATGGCCCTGTGGACCGACGAGACTGGCGACACGCAAGTGCTGCTAGTCGACCAGACCCACCACGCCCTCCGCATCCTGGACGTACACGGCGGCGTCTCCACCTACGTCGGGCCCTTGGACTACGAGGTGACGAGCATGGCTTCGCCGTCAACGACGAGCACCCCAGCGGCCGATTCGCTGCCACTAGGGCTTGTGTTTCCGTGCTGCCTAACTGTTGGCGCGCTCATCAAAGAGCGATCCCCGGCGCTGCTGAGCGCCACCACTACCACCGCCGCTGCCACCATGATCACCCCTCAGCCCTACCTCTGCTCGTCCAGCCCACTGCTCTTCACAGCAAGCGCCATAACAGGTGCCGTGTCGGTGCTGCTGCCCATCTCGCAGCGCAGTGCTCAGACACCTTGGAACGTGCATGAGAACCAGCACCGACTCAAAGCCGCGGAGACTAGAGAAGGAGAGGTCACGTGCAACGGCGACCATGACGATGCCTCGATATTCGTCACCATCCGTGGTGCGCTTGAGCTGGGCGTGGCCACCGAAGGTCGCCGCATCATCGGCGAAGCCGCCGCGCCCTCTCTCAAGCAAGTGGTGGTAGGGTGGGCCGCGGACGAGGCTGACGGCGATGGGGTGGAGAGCACACGCGCAGCGCGTCGGCTGTTGCGGGTGGCGAGTGCGCAGCAAGCTTTGCAGTATCTTCGGCTGCGCTTCCCGTGGCTACTGCCGCCGTCCGTGCAGCAGCTGAGTACGCGCCTCGTTGCTGGCTGCGCCTGTCATGTATCCGGCAAGCGTCGCGGCGCCGCAGCCGCCGCCCCGGCAGCTGCACGCAACGCGGTTGGTCTTGCTTGCAACACCGGCAGCGACCGCCAAGGCGCTGGTGCGTCCTCGGGTGTACTGCCGAGCTGCACCAAGCGGGAAAGTGGTGGCGTGGCCACGGCGACCTCGACCGCGCAGCAGCGGCGACGAGTGCTCTTTCAAAGTCCCCCGCGCCATCCGCCGATCATGGCGTCCCGGTGCCCACCAGCCCAAACAGATGCAGCCGTGGCCGCAGCGGCGAAGGAGTTGAGGGCGCTGTTGCTCGAGCCGGCCCTGCTTTCCGCTACACCACCGCGCATGGTGGAGGTCCTCGAAACGCACCTCGACGGTGTCGGTGATGATGATGCTGCGGCAGGCGATCCAGAGGCACTTTATGCGAGTTGCAGCAGCCCACCCCCTGCCGTGTCGCCGCGGAGCTCCGACATCGACCCCAACATCGAGGAGGGCGAAGGCGGCTCGCGACGAAGCAGCACCAGCAGCAACCCTCTGCAGCCGGAGGGTCACGAAGGGGAGGAGCAGAAGGCCGACGGTGGCGATGTGGGCGGTGGCCGCGCGGCGGCGAAGTGGCTGGCACCACCGCTGAAGAGCGTCTCTCGCTCCCCGAGCGGCAGCAGAAGCGGGGGACAGCAGCAGCCTGTCGACCCCGCCACGTCTCCCTTAGCGCCGCCTTCGCTCACCTACGCCGGACGATTCCAAGAGTGGACGCCAGAGCAGCGTCAACAGCGTCTGCGCAGCACGCAAGAGATCCCCGTCTCCACGACGAGCGTCTGCACACGCCCATGTGAGACGCCGTGTGCGCTGCACAAGCAGCAGCAGCAACAACAACAGGGAGAAGAGGATGATGGCAGTCCTTCACAATGGTGCCAGTCCGCAGCCCGTGGGTCGCCGCCGCTGTCGTCGTCGCGCCCGCGTGACGAGCGAGCCGCATCCCAAAACAACCTGAGCGGTCGCGGCAGCCCACCGCTGACGCCGCGAGCGATGGTGGCGCACCAGCTCATGCAGCGCCGCCGCACCAGTCGAAGTAGCACCGCCCCGCATGCTGCATCGGTAGAGGGTGGTGCGAGAGGGTCAATCAAGTGTAAAAGAACGGCCGCCGCAGAGGTCTATGATGACATCAGCCCAATAGCGCAGGCGCCGCAGCAGCTGGAAGGCTCGCAAGGTCGTGCCGCGCCTGTGGAACCACTAGCGATGCCAGCTGTCCCTGATCGACACCCCCTGCAGCTGCATTGCGCAGATCGACCGTTGCACGACGCCTACGATGCGGCAGTGCGTCGACTGTTCCGTGTCTACAGTTATCTGGCGACCAAGATCGTCACGACTCCGACGACAACGACAAGGAGCGCTGCACCTTCAGCAGCAGGAGTCGGTGGAGGTGCAGACCCGCGAATCGCTGCGGTGGGAAGTCGCCGTGGCAGAGCGCCGTCGCCGTGGGTCACGCACCGGCCTCGCCAGGTGGAGCAGTACACCATGTCCTTTGCAGCCTTCTTTCGATTCGTCGTGCTCACCGGGTACGCCGACTACCTCGCCGAGGTGGCTGTTGCGGCGGTCACCGCGGCGGCGACGGGCGCGCCTGGAAAAGACGGCGCCGGAGCTCACGCAGCAGCTCGTGCGAGCAGCACGCCGTCACCAGTGTCGCTGCTGTGTCGGCTTAGCCAAGTGCAACAGCGGCGAGGCGGTAGCAGCTCCGGCGCCGGGACACGGCGATGGAGTAACGCATCCGCGTCCCCGCCGACAGCGCCACTCGGGGCGGCAGCCGCAGTGACATCGTCGCCCTCACCTTCCAGGCACCCTACCCCCTCTGACGTGCTAGTGGTGCCGCTGGCCGCCACTGACGCCCGCGCCATTGCGGCGGTGCTGTACGCGTGCGGTGTGCGCCAGAAGGGCTACCATACAGTGACGCAGATGGACTTCCAGAGTTTTCGAAGAGCCGCGCTGCTGCTGCACACGTGGACGCGTACGGCGACCGGCGCAGAAGCGGCGAGGATGAGCGGGACAGCGGACGATGACGGTGTGCACAGCGGCCGATGCAGCGCTCACCGCCAGGCTGGCAGGCGGGACGGCACGGATGCCGCCGCCTTCGCCTACGTGGACACCGTTCCCTCACTAGACGCCCTCACGTCGGAGGAGGTGGTGATTGCCTACGCGGCCGTGTACGAGCGGGCTGTGCGCTGCATCCCGGCCCTGGCGATGTCGTTTGCAGCAGACGGCACCAGCAGAGAGGAGGAGGCTGACCACAACGTGGCCGAAGCGCCCGACAAAGCCAGGCAGCGTAGCGCTGTGCCGCGGCAAGGCCTCCCAGCGAGCTCGATGCGGGCATCAGACAGAGCCCCATCACTGCTCGTGGCTGTGGGTACTGGCTCGCCAGGTGCGACGTCGTCGCACCCAAGCAGTTCCGAGGATGCAATGGGTGGCAGTCATCACGGCGGCGGCGGCGGTGCTGATGGAAAATCGGCAGGCGTGGATGAGGCCGTCACCCCGCCTGTGTCGCCCATCGCCACCGCAGGAGCTGCCGATGACTTGTCCTGTTTCGCCCTAGATGGTGGTGACGCACCCATTCTCTTCCCACCCGGTGGGCTTACACCGCACGAAACCCTCGCCCTCGATGAGCTTCTGCGCCTCCTGCAGCACAACGAATCGACCCTGCGGCAGCTCTTTGAGGTTTACAGCGTGCCAATCACCGTGCACCGCTCACCGCAGTACGAGGCTCCGTCGTCCGCAGCAGCCGCAACCTCGAGCCCGAGCTCATTGCTCACGAGCAGTCCTGAACTCTCGCTGGTCCTCGGCGACGGCGGGATGGCAGTGGCACGGCAGCCGCGACACACGTCAGGGAAGCCGTTGGCGTCGGTACATGTCGACGCATCACCAGAAGCTGCACGCCATCCGGTGGTCGCACACCGCAATCGCCAGTCTGCGGCCAGAGCTCGCGCCAAGTCGTCTGCAATGGCCGCTGCAGCAACAGCAGTAGCACCGCTGGATGTTGTGCACGACTCCACCGACCTGTCTGGCGTCTCGGCACGGCAGCAAGACGTATCATGGAAGGTGCAGCAGCTCTACACCATGAGCGCTGTCGAGAACAAGGAAGCCTACGAGCGCACGAGTCGTGTCCTGCATGTGATGCCCTTTAAGCTGTTTGTAGATCTCTGGCGCACACTGGACGTGTTCCCTTCGCTGATGGGCACGGGGGCGATGCAGCAGGCGTTTGGCGATGCGCTCACCACGCCCTTGCTTCGCGGCTTAACGTCGTCGCCAGGGAACACATCAGGCGCGCTGCTTCAAGCGCAAGAGCAGCCGCCACGACCGTCCTGCACTCGCTCTGATGCCCTACCCAGCAGACGCACCGTCGAGCTGTTGTGCGCGCATGGCGGGCTGCCCTACGCCTGCTTTGTCGAATCCTTTGTCCGTGTGGCCCTCGTCGTCTTCTCCCATACGGTGGACCGGATCGCCTACCCGACGGCCACGGCGAAGACTGCCGGATTAATGCAGTGGTGCAACAAGCAAGTCACTCTAGGCCTAGTGGCGAAGCGAGTGCAGCAGCAACTCCGTGTCCTGGTGGCCGGGGAGCACGGATCGAGCAGGAGAGCCTCGATGGCGCCGTCTGCAGCAGCGGCAGTGGCATCAGCGTCATGTGCAACGCGAGCCGTGGGCATCTTTCCCGACCAGCTGCGACTCTTCCGCGTACCGACAGCGCCAAAGGCGAGCGCTGCACCACCAGAGACAGGTTGAAGCACCGCTGCACGAATGAAGAAGGCGGGGGCCGCACTCAGGGTATGTGCTGCCCCCTCCTCTGCCCTCCCGCCCCCCCCCTCCCTTCCTCTCCACACTCACACACACTCTGCCTGTCAACCACCTTCGCTGTTGCCTATACATACATCCTCCTTTAGATCGTTTTCCTTGCCTGTGTGTAGATGTGGGAACCGCCTCACCTGGTGCACGCGCACGCAGTGGTCATCGATGAACGCTGTTTGGCTTAGGTGTCGCGCATCATTGCCACATATTGCTTCCAACGCGAAGAACGACCTCAGTTGAGACGGTGCTCCTGCGCGCTGTCTGTCCCTCGCCGCCGCCACCACTACCACCACCACCAATACTCATCCCTTCATCGAACTTGCGAAAGGCCGTGCATGCCGTCCCGCGCCGGGACGGGGCAACATGGGTGAGATACACACACACGCACACACGCGCCTTGCTTCTTTTCATTTTTTTGTGGCGGGTGGAATGGCGCGTGCAGCGGCATCCGTGCGGCAAGACAATGTCGAGCTCGGCAAGTTTCTGCGGTGTTTGCCATAGTTGCTGCACGGCTCTTCGCTTGCCTGCCCGCCCTCTCACTGCGCCCCTGAACACTCCGTGTGCGTTGAACTGCCTCCCCCTCCTCCTCCTCCTCTTCGCCTACGCTTTCCGCGTTCTTTTTCTGCTTTGCGACGCTGTCACAGCCGCATGTGCACACACACACACACACATGCGCATCAGCCCCCTCAGCGCACTCCTCCCTCCCATCCCTTCCCTCCGCTGTCGTTCGTGCTGCTCGATGCCGGCACCGTCGTCTTCGTTAGCGAGTGCAGGCTCGCGCATGCACCGGCATGTCTCTCGCATTGACCACCAGACGGCCCAGAAGCTCTTCCCGCGGGAGCAGCGGCTGCAGTGGCCCACCGGCTATCTCCCGGCAAGTGGCGTCGCCCACCTCCTCCACCCCGACGGCGTCCCATTTCACGAGGTGCTGGAGTGCTACATGGACATCCAAAGAGACCGGGAGCATGAGCTGCAGCGCGATTTCGCGTCCGATTACACGCTCTGGAACCGTTGCTCGCTCGAGGATTTTGTGCGCAAACTCGGCGCTCACCGACGGCGTTGCTTCACGCGACTAACGGCCCGGGATCGTCTCGTGCACGATGCCGACGTGCGGGAAGTGTTCCAGCTAGCGCCATATCTGCCACCACCGCCTGTCGCCATCACCGACAGCCCTTCATCGCGTTCGCGAGTGTCACCCCCCTTACAGGCGTCCGCCGCTGCTGCAGCAAGCACAACCTCAGCGAGCAAGGAGGAGAGGCCGGCGTACTACCAGTTCCAACCCTACGCGGCGACGCAGGAGTACGCCATGCTGCCCGTACAAGGCGTTCGGTCACCGCAGCAGCGCGTGCGCTTTTCGACTTTTCCCCAAATTCGAAATCTGCTCCACACGGACTTTGACTCCATGACAGCGCTGCGTGCGCTGAGCTTGTACTGCGAAGATGGAATACTGTACACGAGAGAGCTGGTGCAAGTTGTGGCCCTGTACGTTCGGCGGCGGCTAGAAGAGATTCAGGAAGCAGAGGCGTCCTTCCTGCACGCTGCGGCGGAGGCCTCGCCGTCGTGCGCCCCGCTGCCGACGTTTTCGTCGGCGTCACCGGTGCTCGTCTTCTTTGGCAACGGCCGTCTGGCTTGGATGCTGAATGAGAGTGGCCTGCTGCCCAAGACGGTGCGTGCGGTGCAGCTGCCACGGCAGGACGCGCAGCGCAGACGCCGGCGCACGCATCTGCTACAGAAGCAGGAAACGCTCGAGAGAGACTTCGGGTTTCACAAGAGCTTCACGGCTATCTTCCCCTGCGAGACGCTCTCCGTCGGTGACGCACTTCGCAAGTACAAGCCGGCGATAGCGCTGGTGGAGCCGCACGTGGACCGGGATTACATGTCGGACATCCGCGGCTACTACAGCGTGCGAGAGGTGGTGGCGATGGGGCCCATCGACTCCCCGGCCATGGGCAGCTTCGCCTACCCGTTCCTGAGCTTCGGCGTTACGCCTGGGCCAACCACGTACTGGGCGTACAACGACCACCTGCACAAGGTGCACGCCTCGGAACGAATCCAGATGCCAATGGACGCGCCGCACAAATCACAAGGGTACGAGCGGCACTACGTCGACGACATCTCGGCGTACCTAATCGCGCCCAACGACTGCGCCGCCATTGGCAGACAGTTCCGCTGCCTTGCCTTTCGCCGTGTGCGGCCGCCGGTGCTGAAGCCCACGAGCGGAGCAGCGGCTACGGCGCCGCAGTCGTCGAAGGAGACGGTGGAGTCGAATCCTGAGCGGGCATGACCACGTGACCGTGGTGCGACGGGTATTAGCCAGACACGCTAAGGACGCCCTCGCCCGTGTGCGCCTGCGCGCACGATAAGCCTCTCCACCACCTCCACCGGGCGCCGCCGCCGCCACCGCCCTTCTGCGTTTTCCATCTCTGTGTTCACAGAAGACGTCATACACGCACTGGGGCAGCCACAGCACCAAATCTGCACAAGCGAACGACACGTCCTCATGTGAGGTCACCTGCACACATACACATACACACACTTCACGTGTTATGCGAAGCCCTCGCTCAGTGTACGTGCAAGCCCCCTTTCTCTTCGGGAGTAGCCTCCCTGCGTATGTGGCGGATGTCTCACATGCCCATCGCGCCGCACGGAACTCTCTAGACGTCTCTCTCGCTCTCCCTCTCCCACCATTCTCTACACCGCCGACGCCCCGCACATCCATGCACATGCCTACCTCGCTAGTAAGCCACGATAGAGAAGAACTCCACACGTCATCGCTGCCCACAACCCTCCTCTCCGCACGCAACTCGAGTCGCACGCAAGAGTACGTAAGACTACACATCTGCAGAGATACGCCTCGTGTGTGTGTGTGCCAACTTCTACTGTCCTCGACACACACGTGCACCCGCACACACCACCTTGCCCTTCTAGACCCCCCCCCTCCTCCTCCCCTGCGTACGTCTGTGTCTATCCCAGCTGTCCCCAGACAGCGTCCAGCTGTGTTTCGTCATATTTTTTTCAGGGGGTTCGGGTTTGTCTTGCCAGTGTCTGCGCCATCGGGAAGCCACCGCAATCATCGCCGTCGTCGCCGTGCACCTTCGCGCTCTTGCTCTTTCCGACACCCCCGCCCACAGAGGCTCAAGTGGCACACTTCCCCATCGTCCACCACCACCACCACCACCCACCCACCCCTACACGTCAGCATACGCACTAGAAGGGCAAGGAGAGGTCATCACCATCATCACAAGTACCGTTGGTGCTGCGGCTTCGTGTGCTTTCCTTTCTTGCCTTCTCTTATAGCCTCTCCATTCGGCCCCTCTGCCGGCCACGTTACTTATCCCTCCCCCCCCCCTCCCCTCCTCTACACCATTCTCAGGGGTTCATTGTTGTTGGTGTTTCTGTCCGCCTCTGTCTGTGTCTGCCTGTCAGCGTACGCCACTGTCCTTCAGCCGCTATCGCCTTCATCGTCGCTTTCTCATTCCTCATTATTCTCAGCACAAACATTTTACGCGTCTGTGTGTGTGTGTGTGTGTGCGCTCGCATCGTCTTTGGTTGCTTCACTGCCCCCCCCCCCTCCCCCTCGCCCGCCTGCTCTGCCCTTGTAACTGCCGTCGCGCAGAGTCATATACGCACGCGTCACGCGAAAGGCCAACGCAGCTGAAGAAGTACTAGTAGCTATAGCAAGCGGCCGACGGTGTGCCACCTCACCGTCCTCCCTCCTCTTCCTCTTCTTACTCCCTCTGTAAGCTTCTGTGGGTGGCAGACACACGCGCACTATGGGGACGCAAGTTGATCAAGCCCACACGCCATCTGTCGGGACGCCGACGGTGCTCGCAGGCACCCCGCCCACGGCACGGGTGGCGCCGCCGCAGGCGAAGTCGAATGCAGAGGACGCGAAGGTACCCGCGCTCAGCCGCGCCGTGAACTTTACCTGGGAGAACCTGACCTATCAGGTGCCCGTCGAGGACAAGGATGGCAACGTCATCTACAAGACCCTGCTGTTCAACCTCAGCGGGTGCGCCAAGGGCGGGCGCGTGCTGGCTATCATGGGGCCCTCTGGCGCGGGTAAGACAACGCTAATGGGCACAATCACCGGCAAGCTCTTCAACGCCACCGCACGGCAGGAAGGGTGCTGTTTCATGAACAACAACATTTATCAGCAGCGCTACAAGCGCTTGGTGTCGTACGTGTGCCAAGACGATATTGTCATGGGCAAGGACACACCACGCGAGGCCATCTACTTCTCCGCGCGTCTGCGACTTGGTCTCGACAGTGAAAGCGCCCGTCGGCGTGTCGCGGACGTCCTCCAGCGTCTCTCCCTGACCAAGTGCCAGGACACGATTCTTGGTATCCCCGGCATTCTGAAGGGCGTCTCCGGTGGCGAGCGCAAGCGTGCCAATATCGGCACTGAGCTCGTCACAAATCCCTTTGTGATGTTGCTGGATGAGCCGACGACAGGCCTGGACTCTGTGAACGCCGTGCGCGTCGGTCAACTCCTTCAGGATCTAGCCAAGAACGACATGCGCACCGTCATTGCCACCGTGCACTCGCCATCGTCGGAGCTGTTTGACCTCTTCGACGATCTGCTGCTACTGGCGAAGGGCCACGTCATCTACCACGGGCCCACGGCGGACTCCATCGAGTACTTTGCCTCCCTCGGCTACGACGTGCCGCCGCGCACTAACCCGACGGAGTACTTCATGAACCTGCTGCAGTTGCCCGAGGAAATCCTGTCGCAGCTGTGGCTCGCCTGGGAGGACTACGTCATGTCGGATGCGGCGAATGACAACCCGTGCCTGACCCCGGTGACCGGCGTCATAACGCTGACGGACGACTACCTGGAGGAGCAGCTGGAGCTGAAAGGCGCGAACTTCTGCCTGCAGTTCTCCGAGCTCTTCAAGCGGTCGTGGCGCATGTACCTGCGCGACCCCGGTAACTTCTACGGGCGCTCCGTGCAGACGCTCTTCTTCGCCATCTTCCTTGGCCTCTTCTTCTTTAACTTGCAGCTGAACCAGCAGGGCGTGCAGGACCGCCTCGGCGCGCTCTACATCACGCTCATGAACAACCTTTTCGGTGCTGCCATGAACGGTATTGCCGCCTTCCCGCCGGAGCGAGCCGTCTTCCTGCAGGAGCAGGCAAACGACGCCTACAACGCGTACACCTACTTCCTCGCCAAGAACATGGCGGAGCTGCCGTGGCAGGTGCTCTTCCCGACCGTGTTCGACCTGATCGCGTATTTCATGATCCACTTTCACCGAAGCGCCGGTGCCTTCTTTGTGCACTGGTTCATCCTGGTGCTGCTCGCCAACTTGGGCTACTCCTTCGGTCTCATGTTCGCCACCTTCTTCAAGCAGTCGCAGGCGGCCTTTGCAATGGTTCCGCTCATCCTGCTGCCGCTGTTCATTGTGGCTGGGCTGTTCGCGAACACGGATCGCCTGTACCCGTACTGGGTGTGGTTGAACTACATCTCCTTCCCCCGTCACGCCTACCTCGGCGTCTTCACGAACGAGTTCGAGCGCCTGACAGTCATCTGCGACCCCGTCACGCCCTTGTGCACGTTCCCGGACGGGCAATCCGTCATCGAGCACATGGGCTTCCAGGGCTGGCGCTACTGGCAGACATTCGTCGCCCTTATCGTGTACCAGATCGGCCTGCGCTTCATCGGCGCCACATCGCTCTACTACCAGGGCCGGCAGCGCCGCGGTAAGCTTCAGTTTGTGAAGAACCTCCGCAAACGCTTCGCCTCGCCGCGCGCCATCGCGTCAGCCCGCAGCAACGACGAGCTGTCCGACGTTCAGTCGACGCTGGTGGGGTCGATTGCGACGCCGTCGAACGCGTACAGCATCGGGGCACCGTCGCCGGTCAACAACCCAGAGGACCATCAGCCGATCTGGGACGGCGAGAGCGAGCGTGCGACGCTGACGTTGCCTGATACGCCGGTGACGTACGTGGAAAGCCCCGTCGACGTGAAGGATATGAAGCCTCGCAAGTACCGGTCGTAACGCAGCGTCGCGCGTGCGCCTGTTGCGCCAAGGCTGCGTCTGTCCCGGCGCCGCCGTCACCGCTGCAGCTCATTCGCCGCGATGGAGGCGTGGGGAGGAGACGGTCCGACACGAGGCCGATAGCGTCCACATTCACGCGAAGATCAACACAAGAACATGCATGCGCGTGCGTTGGGGTCTCCGCAAGAAATCGGGCGCAGCATCATCGTCATCACCGTAGCGCCCTCGACCCACGCCCCCTGCCCTTCCAGCTCCACACACCCACCACCCGCATACCCCCTCCTAAGAAGGCATGGAGACGAAGGTAAGCACGGGGATGGTGATTGGGGGAGGTGAGGAGGCACATGAGGCACAACAGACATGCGTCCACACGCGCAGTCACACGAACGAGCCGATTTAGTGGAAGAGAAAACAAGGGATGGAGGCATCGGGCTGTGGTGGGCATGCGGGATCAGCTTCGTGGTCGATGTTTCTGTCGCAACCCTCCCCCATATCCACCCCGCGCTGTATTGGCTTGTTTGCATGCTCATCTACACGCCTGCTCTTTTATGCGGATGCACAAGTGAGCCCCCCACCCACCCACCCGCACAAATGCACACACACACACACGCAGCCACACACATACACACACACACACAGACACGCGCAGACACGTTGTCTCTATCATCCTCGCTCTTTCTCGGGCGCGCGTTGTGTGTTGCGCCTACATGTGTGATATGCGATGCTACCCTTGTATGTGTGCATGTGTGTGTGTGTGTGTGTGTGTCCCTGCCTTTTGACATCTCTCTCTATACATATATACATACACATATATATATACACACATATGTATGTATATGTGTGTATTAGTGTCTTTCCGTTGTCGATAATCGGCGTGGTACACCGATTCCTCAGCGCACTTGCTTGCTTGCTTGGTGTTCTCATTTGCTGCGGCTCGATGCACTCGCTGTGTGCTTGTGTGTGTGTGTGTGTGTGTGTGTGTGTGTGTGTGTGGCGGCGCGACGAAGCGGATGGTCTTTCATGCGCCCCGCACGCGTGCGTTGCTTTCCCTCTCCTCTGCTGTTGTTGTTTTTCCGCGTCGTCATGAGTACTCGAGTGCGTCTTGTGCTGCCATTGACTCCTTCCTCCTTCCTTTTTACTTCTCGTCGTCTGTTGGCGAGTATGTATGTGTGTGTGTGTGTGTGTGTGTGCATGCCTACGGGCGGGTGGGTGCACCCAACGGACACACAAATACACGCATACGTAGACCTTCACTACGCAGGACTCCACCATCACCACCACGGCAGCACCGCACCCAGCCCATCTATTCTTCTCCGCTGCATTGCTCAACGATTCTTGTGCCCTGTTTGTTGTTTGTTAGCTTTTGGCCCTTCTCCCTCCTTTCGTCCACCGTACACGCTGCAGTCGCTCGCTCTGGCTCTTGATTACCACTCACTGCCTGCTGTTGTACACGAAGCAGATCCTTGTGTGGTGGAAGTGGTTGTGGGTTGGTGTTGGAGGAGAGGAAGAGAGGGGGGGGGGGGGGCGTTGCCTTACGCATGGTACTCTCTCTCTACCTCCTTCCCCAATCCCACCTCGTTCCTTCGATTCGTGCATGACACATCAAACCCACTGCCCAGGGGACGCGACCCACCCGTGAAGCGCGTATGTCTTTGCCGGGGCTACTCTGGTTGGCTTCCGCCTCGGCGTCTTAGTCTCATCTCTGCCGCTGCCCCTTCCCTTCTCCCTTGTGTGTACGTCTACACGGCATCGTCTACTTTGACCTCTTCTTCATTGATCGGCAGCAGCAGGAGGCAACCACCGCCACCGCCACCGCCACCGCCGCAGCGCGTGCACTCACTCGCTTTTTCCCCCTTTGGTTCTTCTCTGACCCGAAGGCCAGTCCCTCCCTTCGTGGGTGGAGTATGTACCCATCTCCTCCTCCTCCTGCCCCTCTATCGACTTTGCGCGTGATGGCGGCAGCTTGCGTGTGCGTGCTCTTCCGTAATGGCGAGGGACACCTCCGAAGAGTACCCCGGGGTCTCCCGCACACCCCCTCCGCACATACACACGCACACACACACTCTGTCTGTGGGAAGCAGGCAGGCCGCCCACACCACCACACCCCATCCCCTGCCAACGCCAAGCCGCCTCTGGTGGGATAGCAGGGTGGGGCGCTTACTAGAAAGGGAGCTCAGAGCGCCCCATCGCTACTGATGTCGGAGATGAGGTCCTGCACGGT
>CM004656.1:352668-380416 GCA_000410695.2 Leishmania arabica | reverse complement strand
GTCGCACCAGGGGGTGGGGGTAGAGAGTGGTGTGAGGTTCGAGCCCGTGTCATGCTGCCGCAGGGAATGGGGCACACACAAACGCACGCACGCGCGTGTTGAAGCACAGCAGCGAAAACGTTACGTGCTCTTTATGCTATAACCCTAACCACCATTGGAGAGGGGGCAGATGTTTTCGAGATACCTTCGCTGTATGTCTGTAGAATTAGTGTGTGTGTGTGTGTGTGTGTGTGTGCGTGTGTGTTTGTCTTCCCCTCCAGCCAGCCCGATATAACGTGCGAAAACACTTGTTTTCGCAACCGTAATCAGCGCGCATGCTGCGGCGATGGAGCAACCACTTCCGATGGACAGAGGATCCGCCACTGCTCCCCACCCCACCATCTCTCAGGATGATCAGTCAGAGAATTCGATGTGTAGGCGGAAAAGTGAATGGACGTGGGTACCGATGGAAGGGGTGAGCACGAGCAGCGGAACTTCCCCCTGTGCCCACGCCGACATACGCATGCGCACACACAAACACACCTCCTCCTTGTCATATCCAGGCGTATGCCTGTGCAGTGAAGAGAGGCAAACAATGACAACCCTCCGAGTAGGTGCCGGTGGAAGCGTATAGGAGTGTTTCTGTGTATGTGGTGATGTCAGCTTGATTGCTTGTCGTAACTCTTTCTCCTCCCAACCTCCCAACCTCCCCCCCCCCAACATACACACGCACCTCAGTCCCTACACTCGCACATGCGCAGCTGCAGCAGACTACCCCATCAAGCTCGACCATTACGCCTCCCCCCCCCGCGCGCCAAAAGGAGAAAAACTCCACTTTTTTCCTCATTCCTCCCTCCCTCTTGTTCGTGTGTGTGTGTGTGTGTGTGTCTGCGTACTCCCTGCTGCTCGTCTGCTGGGCACGCCTACCACCCACCCCGCACACATACACGAAGGCACAGAAAATGAGTATCAGCGTCAGGTCCACCCCGGTGCCAGCGTCGTCATCGGCGGATACGGGCGAAATTAGCCTCATCGAGGCCCTCGGCGTCGCCATCGAGGCAGCCGACAAGGGCAGCCGCATCATCTGGCAAAGCGTTGAAAAGCGCCACACAGCGGTGGCCGCTGCAGCCACCTTCCACACGACTAGCGTGCTTACAGCCCGCGGCGCGGCCTCGGTGGAGTGCGAAAACAAGGCTTCTGCGACGAACCTAGTGACGCAGCACAGCCACCAATGTAGAGAGACTATCATTCGCATTCTTCGCCAGTACTCGGAGGAGGTGCAGCGCGAGAAGCCGCACCTTCGCTTCGCCTTCTTGACAGAGGAGCTCAACCCCGACATCCCCCTCTCCGACGACTACACATGGGTCGTGGACCCCATCGACGGCGCCACTTCGTTTGTGCACGGGTTGCCAGACTGCTGCATCAGCATTGGACTCACCTACCGCAAGCAGCCGGTGCTGGCCGTGGTGTTCACACCCTTCATCAGCTCCGGCGTTCGACTCACCGTTGCGGCTGCGGCGGTGCTCAACGTCGCACAGCAGCAGCAGCAGCAGCACCAGCGCCAGCACCAGCAGCTGGTGATGTCTCCGACTTTATCAGCTACTGTCCCCGCCATCTCTGGGACCATGTGTGGCTCCGTCGGGGCCGCCTCTCTCACCCCCATGGACTTCAGCAAGACCAAGATGCTGGATGAGCACGGGACTGCCGCTGCGCCGACAACCGCGCTGCCCCCAACGCCTCCAACGCCACCGTTCCCTTCGTTGAGGGCTTCTGCTGCCGCGGCGGCTTCTGCGTCGCCACACAACGTACCCATCATCACGCACACCACGCCGAGCGTCGTGCCGGAGTGCAACGGCGAGCTCTTCACGGCCATCAAGGGCTTTGGTGCCTTTGTCAACGGGCGGCAGGTACGCGTAAACGCCAAGGTTGCGCCGACCACGTCAGTTGTGGTGTTCAACCACCCTTGCGGTGTGATGTTGTCAACGACCGAGGCGGCCAGCCCCGACGGCACGGCCATCCGTCGGCGGAAGTGCGACGCTGCTATTGACTGCAGCATGGCCATGCGCGAGGAGCTGCTTCGCCTGCCGGTGACGGCGCTGCGGTGCTATGGTAGCTGCGCGGCGACCCTCGCGCAGGTGGCGGCGGGGCGCGTGGACGCGTACCTTGAGCCGGCCGGTAAGGCGTGGGACGTCTGTGCCGGATCGCTGCTTGTCACCGAGGCCGGCGGTGTTGTGTGCAATATGCTCGGCAGGCCGCTCGACATTGCACATGACACGACCATCGTGGCCGCGGCAACGCAAGAGATGGCTGATTTGATGACGGAGAAGTGCGTGCGGCACGGCTTTGGCCAGTACTGGCTGGTCGAGGACGAGTGACGCCGTTCCCTCGTCGTGCCCTCCCCTGAGGCAGCGGACGGAGAAAGACACTGAGGGGTGGCCCACAGGAGGGAAACGCGCACGAGAACGGCGGCGCGCACCCAATCCTGGTGGAGAGGGGAGGAGAGGGAAAAGTGCATTTGGTGGACTGTGTGGCTGCGCAGACGTGCGCCGGCGAAGACTTGCACAAACACAGGTGAATACGTTCGACCAAACGCAAGCCATCTTTCTGCACCCCTCCACTACCACCACCACCCTCTCCCCTCAACCGACACCAACGTCCCCACCCCAACCCCACCTTGCGTTGCTCGGCAGCCGTGATACGCGAGCGCCTCTGCATCTCCACGACCACCACCCACTACCCACCATCACCTGCTCTGCTCGAAATCGATTTTCCGGTTGCGCGCTTGACGCGCTGAGCCACCCCTTTCCACGAAGGAAAGCACACACAGGCACGGCGAAGCGCTGGCGCCTCCATGTGAAGGGTGTCGTGCGGCCACCGCGTCGCACCTCGTCGACCTCCGCCCTCTCTTTCATGACTCTCTCTCTCTCTCATTTCCCGCTTGACGACACGCACGGCGGCGAGCAGAACCCGGGAGGTGGAGGGAAGGGATCCACGACGACGCTGAGGCTTTTGCGGTGTGGTACTCGCGCTGCCGCTCTGGCGTGATGGCGCGGCTTGGGTGCCGGCACCCCTCCCTCCTCCCCTCTCCCATATTTCTCTTCCGTCGTCGCTATGCGTGTTGACCTTCCCAGCGCCCAAAACCGCGGGGGCGCTAGAGAGAGAGAACCCACCATAGAAAGACGGCTCCTCGCCTGGTCGTACGCGCGTGGTGCTTGAAACTGTTTTCTGGCCGCATCTCATCGCACTCTCCCTGTGTCGACGGTGTTTTAAAGCGCTTCGCGGGAGTGCGGGAGTGGGTGTTGATGTCGCCCACCCCACCCCACCCCCAGCCACGCAGAGGGCCAGCCGAGCACACAGACGCCCATGAGCCGTCACGCTCGAGCAGGCACGCGTGCACAGAAATGGCCCCGCTCGTCACCGACATCCTGTCCCCATTCTCTCCTCTCTTCTTTGTAACGTCGCTTGTTAGGCAGCTCGAAGACAGATGGCTTTTGAGGAGGTGGACAGCGGCGCGACATCGAGGCCGAGTACGTTGTCCGCCTCCACGACGCGCTCGCTGCTGACGCAACACCCGGTCGCCGCCACCGCCGTCGCCGCATTCCCTGCGTCTTCTCTGTCTCTGGGATGGCTCTCGTCGCGCAGCCCGAACGTCCCTTTAACCATATACTTTAACTGCCTCGACGGCTCCTGCTACAGCATGTGGGCAATGCAACTCCTTCCCGTCTTCCTGCTTAAGACGTCATCGAGCATCATGGTTGTGAGCTTTTCCGCCTCTGTATGTAGCGCCGCGCAGCTGCTGGGAGCGCTTGTGGCCGGGTGCGTTGCCGACCGCCAGCCGCGGCAGCGCTCTATTCGGGCAGGTGCTGGCTGTGCCGTGGTGGCACTCGCCGTATTCGTTTGGGCTTTCTGGACTTCCCGCGTGTGGCTCATCTTCTGCGCGCAGGCGCTGTGGGGCCTCTACACGGGTATCACCTCGACCAGCGTGGAGGCGCTCTTCGCCGACAGCGTCCCTCAAGGGCAGCGTACGGTTATCTACAATGTCAAGTGGGTCATCCAGACGGTCTGCTACGTTGTTGGCTACGGTGCGGCGGCGCTGCTCTTCTTTGAGTGGGGAAATTCGTGGGACCCGTGGCGCGTTCGCGTGGTGATGACGCTCGGCGTGTTGGTACACCCAATCGCCCTCGTGCCGCTGTGCTGCTTGCAGGACCGCTACGCTGTGGAGGAAGGGAACGAGGACATTTCGCGTAGTACCACGCAGCCCAACATCGTGGCGGTCGATGCGGCATCCGCCGCTGAAGGAGGCCGAGCAGTGGCAACCGCTACGGAAAACAAAGCTGTCGAGCCGCCGGTGCGCTCGACCCTGCCGTCAACGACGCAGCAGCCGCCAGGTGCCGACTCCGTGTTGGCGGCTGGATCGGTGGACGTCGCCTTCTCCCATGTCCTCACGGATGGAGTTCGCCTCCGGTTCACGGATGTGCTTCCGTTGAGCGCCTCCGCGGAGACCTTTGGAAGAGAAGGTTGCGATGGCGACGCCGAAGACACGCGGGAGATAACAGCAACGACCGCAGACGCAGCGCTCAGGAAAGGCCTTCTCAGCGCACCTGTAAACAATGGTGGCTCTTCTCAGCAGCAGCAGCAACAGCAAAACTCGAGCAGCGTGTTACGGGCCGACGGCGAAGGCGTGTCGTGGGTTCCCCGTATCGTCGGCAGCCTCAGACACAGCCGCTGGCGTGGCTTGACGTCGGTGCCGTACTGGATGTGCGCGGTCGATCTTCTCCTCGCCATCGGCTCCGGCATGTCAGTGCCGTACTTCCCTCTGTTCTTCGCCTCTGACTGCGGGATAAGCCCCGCCGCACTCAACGGCATCTACATCGCCTCCACCTTGCTGACCGCCGTCACCTCCATGTCCCTGCCGTGGTTCATTCACACCTGTGGGCTCGGTCGCGTCCCAGCAGCGCTGGGTGTGCGGCTTGTGGGCACAGCGGCGCTCTTCATGCTGACCACTGCCACGACGTTGCCGGGCATCATCGCACTCTTTCTTTGCCGCAATGCGCTCATGAACTCCGTGTTTGGCATCACCCGCAGCGTCATCATGGACTGCGTGACGAAGGAAAGCCGCGCGAAGTGGTCGGCGCTCGAGAGCGTCTCGCTCGTTTCCTGGTCCGGCAGCGCCATAATTGCCGGCTACATTACGAAGCTGCACGGCTACCGGTGCACCTTCGTCGCGACAGCGACGCTTCAGTTCGTGGCGGTGCTTCTCATGATACCGGCGGCTCTTGGCGCACGCGCGCTCGACGCCTCACTGAGTAAGGCGCCGCAGGTAGTGGAGGATCTCACGCTGACCGTCTCGCCGACAACACCCTAAGACCCAATCAACGAAGCGCGTGGCAGACGGCTCCGGCATGTAAAGTGTGCGTCAGCGCAAGGCGGCAACATCGTTTCTCGCGTATTTCTTTGTGCACGTGGTGCAACGCACGAGAGGCGCAAGTAGGGTCTACCGCGCACCGACACACATCAACGCATCAAGCATACATCAACGCTGTCACGCCGCTGCTGCTTGCACGGACGACGCTGGGGTTGCCACCGACCTTGCTCCGGTGTGCGCGTCGCGATCGCCTCTTGCGGTCGAGCGCACAGGACGCCCCCCCTTGCCGCCTCTCTCCCGTCTCCTCCATGGGCCTCGCTCTTTTTACCGCTGCACCCGCACTCCGTTCTCTGGCCCTCGCCCCCTTCCCACCCTCTTCGTGCACCAGCGCCACCGCACACGTGTCATGACGCTGGACAGACATAGAACAGGACATATACGCTAACACATTGGCAGGCACACCTCCGATGGCCTCCCCCACCGTGCCGTCGCCGATGGCAGCGGAGCAGGCGGCCATCGCTCCACAGGCGTCGCTCGAGGAAGTATATGTTCGGCTTAACACGCAGCTGCTGCTGCACCTGCAGCGTCGCGACACCGCTGCAGCGCTGCGCACGGCGGAAGGCATGCGTGACGTGCTTCTCACCGCGCGATCGTCGGCCGCACAACGCAGTGACAGCCCAGGCCGTGGTGGCGGGGTCGCGGCCCCGCCATCTGGCGCAGACCTCTTTCACGGCAGCCCGGCCGAGCAGCTTTTGCAACTGCGAAGCCAGCTGAAGGCGTCGGCGTCCGCAGAGTCCACGCGCGCAAGCGACGATGCCGGCTTGCATGAAGCCAGCGGGCCACAATCGGCGTCATCAGAGACGAGTAGCGGCAGCAGCACTGTCGAATCGAGCCGCGATGACGACGAGGAGACGGATGGGGTAGAGCTGGTTAGCGACTCCGAGATCGACGACGGTGCAGAAGAAGCAGAAGAGGGAACAATGGTGGGCAGCAGCCGTGGCCCACGGCAGCAGCAAGCGGCTGCCCGTCTCCTCGCGGAAGCGCTGCAATCGTGGTCGAAGGCGTCCATGACAGCCGCTTGTGCCTCTCCAGCTGAAGCACCCTCTGCTTTCAGTGTTGTGGCTGCGGCAGCCTCCTCGTCAGCGACAGTGCTGGCAAAGAAGCGTGCGAGTAAACCCAAGGCACTTCAACCCCGCCCCCCGCCACCACGCCACAAGGCACATGACAAAGGCCAAGCCAACACCAGTGTCGAAGAGGCGGGGCGAGGCCCGACGATGCCGAGCGCATCATCACTGTCACCGCCGCTACCCGGAGAAAGGGCCGTTTGCGATGAGGACGACGAGGGTCTCGACGCGGAAGCAGATGCCGTGTGGGTGCAGATGCAGGCCCAGGTGGTAAAGGAGATGGATCGGCTTGCCATAGTGCGCAAGCACCGGTAATCAACTCCCTCACCCTCCCGTCGTCTCTCTGTGCACTCTTTCCTCTGCCTAGGTGTGTGTGTGTGTGTGGCCCTTCACCCCCCCCCACTTCTAGGCCCTCCTTCACGGACGAAACCGATGCACGTCAACCGAACTCGGCGCCGCACCTATCGCTCTTGCTCTTCCATGCGCACTGATGTCGCGCAAGAGCCGGGGGACGGCAAGAAAATCGTTCACACACAACACCATGAAGGAAGAGGTCCTCTGACGCGGCTGCATCGCATGCCACGCATCGTGTGTCACCACTCTCTACACTCACCGTCAGTGTAGTCTCACCAACCTTCTCCATCCCCGGCCGCCACCTGATCTCTTCCGACCCTCTTGCGTTTCAGAGGTGCTCAGCGCTGTAGCGGCCAGGCTCGCAAGGAATCACCTGAAGCGCGAGGCTTGGCGTGCCCTGTCCATCGCTGGCTTCCGGGCCGTCGCCTGTGCCATGCTTGGTTCCTCGGATCGTACTCTTGGCCATGCGCCCTACACATCGCAGGTCATCCACCGCGTTTGCTCGGGCGTCTCGGCCACGTGGATGGTGCCAGTACTCGCGGGCGGTGTGGAGACAGGGCAGCACACCTTTTCGCGTGTGTGCGTGGCGTGAAGTGGATGAGCCAAGCCCTGAGCACTTTGCCGGCGCGGTGGCACTCATCCGCTTGCCCGTCTACCGTCTGGAGTGACTGGGCAAAGTCGGCGCGGGTGAAGACCATGTGCGTCAGTATTTCCCCTGCACTCGACCGCGAAGGCAATCGTGTGGGCGCTGCATGGCAAGCGCATGTTCAAGAAGGAAGAGGACAAGTACGCCGCGTTCGCGGCCGCTGCAATGGTGGTGGGCACGGAGGCAGGTGTGGAGTGAAGCCGTGAGAGGGGCGGGCCTTCCGCTTGCGCGCGCGGCATCAGTGGCTGCACCGATCACCACCATCCCCGGCGTCTGCCTCGGGGGGTAAAGCTGATGCGATCGATGCTCGTTACCGACATCACTCTGCTACCAAGTGGAGATGGAGGACAAGGAAAATGGCAACGCTGCAGTGAACAAGTACGCGGCAGAGGACACGTCGTGGCTCAAAAGCTGTGGGTGCCAGCTGCCGCCGCCGCTGCGCATGCGGCTAGAGGTTTGGCAGCGCCGACAGCACCAGCAGCAGTTGCTTGGCTTTGATGCGCACCGGCGGCCACGTTGTTCGCTCTTCAAACCTTTGTGGCTGTGATCCTTGTTGGCGTCAGTGTGCATCCCCTGGTCGCCAGGTGTGTTGTGTTGTCTACAGGGGCGGGGCGCTTTTCGTCCCGAAGCTTCGAACGATGGTCGATCTGGTACGCAGCGGATAAGAGCAGCCGCCGCGAGACAGACAAGGAGGGGAGGCTGTTGTCGGTCGCCGTCGTCGTTGTTTGCCCTGTCACCCTCCCTCTACCACCACCACCATCACCCACCCACCCACCCACCCACCTCAACTCACGTCTGTCTACCGAGGTCGAGAAGAATGCCTCCCCGCTTGAGATTGCTGTTGCCGTCGTTGTCGCAGCTATTGTCGGCCCGCTCCTTCTCTCTCTTATGTCTGTGGGATGCGTGCGCCTGCGTGCATGATTATGAGCGGGGGAGTGCGTATGTGGGAGTGCTGTCGAAGTGCGGAGACGCACGGTCGCGCCGTGCCGAACGGACTGCAGGTCTGCCGTATGCCGTGAGCATGTCTGTGCGTCGGCCGGCGTACATGTTGCCGTCTCCTATGTTCTTCTCCCTACCCCGCGACCTCGGACTTCCGCTTCTCCCACGGAGCTGCCTTGAACCACATCAGCAGCGCCAGCCGCAGCCACACAAGAAACGCCACAACAGCTTACAGGTAAGGGAAGGAGAAGTAAGTGAGAGTGGGCAAGGCCCTGCGAGGTGCCCTTGCACACACGCGTTGCATAGCTCCTCCACTACCTCGGCGGCGAGCGCTGCATCCTCCCAGCGCTCCCGTCCCCACCCCCACCCCCTCCTCCCCGAAAGCAAAAAAAAATCTCGCTGTCGGTTCTCCTCACGTGTCTCCTGGACGATTGGCCTTTCACGTCCCCCTCTTCTTTGTTCCCTCCTCGGCTGCCCACCAGCCACCGACGGCGCGCGCATCACCGCGTGAGCACGCGCCGACACACGCTCGCGAGTTGTCGGAGCAACGGCGGACACTCGCCGAGCCGGTGGACAGGAAATGAGCAGAGCGTGCGCACCTCATTATCATCATCGTGATGATGCGTTTGTCGGCTCTCTCCCGTGTGGCTTGGAAGCTCACCGGTCTCCAGCTCGCGGCGGCTGTCGGGCGCCAGCCATCCATCGCTAAGGCAATGAAGAAGACGAAAGGGGCACAGAAGAGGTCTGCGTCAAGTCGCGTCACCTCCCGCCGTTGCGGTGCGAACCCAGCAAGCAGCAAGGAGTCGATGATGGGGGCTGCCGAACCGCACGTGGCGGCTGCGCCACCGGTAGCCGCCACCAAGGGCGTGGCTCGTGCAGACGTGCACGTGGCCGATCTGCACAAGCTGGACGACATAACAGAGCTCGTCTCCTCAGCAGTGCGCCTCACAGGCGGTGGGCGCGAGACACGCGCCAGCGCGTCATCTCCTCCTCCGCTTTCGATGCTGCCTGCATCTGTGCTGCCCTCGTCCTCGCCGCCACCGCCACCGCCGCCTCCTGTGCCAAACCTGAACGGCTGCAGCGTCTCCGTGACAAGATTGCAGCGCCGCATCCGCTCTCTTCTTGCGCAACTGGTGCTGCTCTCCCCGGAGCCGCTGCAGCCGAGTGCCCTCTTTTCCCGCTACCGCAGCGCGGTCGACGAGGAGACGGCGAGCATGTGTGCGTGGGCCGCCCATGCTGTGTACGAATACGACCATGGATTGCTGCGTTGCGGCGGCAGAGCGGCACGTCATGCGGCGCGCAGGGAGGCGTTGAGCGAGGGAGAGGCAGGAGCATGCGATGCCGAGCAGCACACGGCGGGCCCGACGGAGGGCAATGCCGACAGTGAAGGCGGCAGCAGCAGCAGCGGCGGCGGCGGTGTGGCGGCAGAGCAGCGTGTGCTGTGGAAGCGAGGGCAGCAGCTGTCCCAAGCCTTCCGTGCGAGTGTCGTACCACTGGTGGCGACCCTGTGCGGCGGCGGTAGTTGTGGTGGGATCGAGGCTTCTGTGGTTCCTCGTCTGCCCGCCAGCCACGAAGTGGAGCAGTGGATGTTCCTCTCGATAATCTTCTCCGACGCCGAGTTCCGCGTCTCGCCGTACTCCGGCGCTGTCTCCTACCCGGCACTGCCGTCCATGCTGCTGGCGACGGTCGATCCTGTGCGCGATCGTGCAGTTGCGAAGCTCTGCTACGCCCTGCAGTGGGGAGTGCGGGGGAAAGCTGCCGCCTATGCCGCGTTCCGTGAGACCCATGGCACCGGTGGCGCGAAGTACTTGAGCGGCACCACGAACCTCAAGCATGAGCCGAAGCCATCTGTGCCACCAGACACCGCTTGTGAAGAGGCAGTCACAAACACTTGCGAGTTTGTGTGGCTGAATGGGGCGGCGGGGTCGCCGACGTGGACCACCGCCCATGCACAGTACCTTCTCCATAGCGCCTTGACGGGTGCACACAAGCCACTCGACGAGTCGCTCACCGGGTCCGCCGCGTCCACGTCGGGGTTCTCAGCAGACCAGCAGCTGCGCAAGACCATCTCGGCAGCAGAAGCGCTGCAACACACATCCGGCCACCCACTTGTGGATGTGATGCTGCAGGCTTCGTCTGTGGTCAGCGTTGCGACGCGCAGCGGCGGCTTTCCAACGGGCGAAGCAGATCTACCCGTGAGTGGTGATGGTGGTGGTGGTGCGAGGGTGAAGACGACGCGAAGGGCGGCGGCAGCAGCCGCACAGCCCCCAGCCCTCGGATGGAATGAAGGAAAAGGGGGCACGGATGTCGCCAAATCCTTCGCGACCGACGCCAGCGAAGATGGGCTGTTCGCCACAATGATGGGCGATCTGCCAACTCGCAGCCTGTCCGCTGGCGCCATGTACGAGATAAACCGCCGTCTTATCGGGCATCTCTTCCGCCGGCTGGCGGCCATCCCCATCTCCGTTGCCCGCCTGTCCACGGTGGTGCGGTGGAACTTGTCCGTCACGCACGCCGCGTATTACCGCTCCTTCTTTCGCTTCTTGCTGCTCACGGCGGCGAACCCGATGGTGCGCCGCATGGCTAATGGTCAACGACAGCGCCGTCATGCCAACGCCGTGTGCGCCGATGTCTGGGGTGGTAATGAGGACGACATGGGTGAGGTGCGAGGCGGCGTCGAAGACGAGGTGCGCAACGCACTCGCCGAGTACGACCCACATACCTTCAAAAGTCTCCTAAACAGCAGCAGCGCCGAGGGGAGTGCCGCGGCAGCGCTTCGTCGGGCGCTTGTCGCCGACGCCGACGTCACCAAGACGTGTGAGCACATCGCAAATGCCATGATGGAGGTGATGTGCGTGCGTGTGCTTCCGCACGCGCGACCAGGGCGGGGGTCCGCCGCGACCACGGCACCTCGCAGCCCGGCCAGTGGCGCAGCTGCGGCACCGGCAATGGGCGCAACCTTCTGCGGCTACCCGCTGCGCTTTGTGGAGGTGCTACCAACGTGGTGCCAGACCCCCGAAGAAGTGCTGCAGCACCTGTGGCGTCAGCAAGACCAGCCGCCGCTCTCCGGCAAGGACACGAACTGGCTGGAGAGCAACGAGGAACCGTATATCCTGGTCTTTTCGCTGGATCGCGGGGTGCTTAACACGCGACTGCGCCTCGTCGTCGACAGGTATTTGGATCTCGCGAATGGTGCTGCAGCCTCCGCCGTGTCGCCCCATGATGCCGCTGCGGCACAGGTGACTCTGCATGAACTTGGGCTGATGACGCTGTGGGCTCACGAGTACGGCGCGGAGATGGCGGCAGAGCTCCTGTTTGTGCACCTGCTGCCTCGCCACGAGGAGGTGCGGCTGCACCCTCCGAGGGTAAGCAGACCCGCGCTTCGGCATGGAGAAGCCCACAAGCAGACGGCCATGGCCAGCGGTGACGACACCGGCAGCAGTAGCGCCGTCGGCTATGGCGCATGGACAGTCGAGTTTGTACCCGCAGTGAGCCCGGATCCTCGGCGCGGGGCTCTTACGGGGTGACGGCAAGAGGAGAAAGTAAAAGCAAGAAGGGGAGGAGCATGCGGGGGCAGGCAATCTCCTGTACGGCCCGCACACAACTGTGCGAACCACACGCACGCGCACCCATCCCTCATCACCGAATGACACGCACGCACATATGCTAGCAGTGTCTTTGCCCTGTCTCACGCGTGTGTGTGTGTGTGTTCCTCCGTCCCCGCCGTCCTGCGTGTATGCGCGCACGACCACCGCCGGCATCGACGGGCGCTGTTTCATGGAGGCGTGGACCAGGAGAAGGCAAAGGGGGGGAAGTTCTGCACCCGTGCACGTCCACGTACATTTTATGTGTGGCTTCTTCGTTCATGTCGCCCCACCCCCACCTCTCCGCCCCACGCATACGTGCTCTCGTCGCCCAATGGCTACCTCTCGTCTCTCCTCCACCAATCTACTCTCCACACAGACAAACGCACACACACACTGTCTGTGGGAAGCAGGCAGGCCGCCCACACCACCACACCCCATCCCCTGCCAACGCCAAGCCGCCTCTGGTGGGATAGCAGGGTGGGGCGCTTACTAGATAGGGAGCTCGGAGCGCCCCATCGCTACGGATGTCGGCGGTGAGGTCCTGCACGGTGCTGCGTCGGAGCGACCTGCGACCGTGCGCACGCCTGTGCCGTCCATGTGATGGGCAGAGTGTCGGCGTGACTCGAACGCATCTCGCCCCCGGCCCTCACACTGCCCACTGGTGGGGGAGTCTGAGTGCCACTCCTCCCCCCCCCACGGGGGGGGATGCACCAGGGATGGCGACCTGCGAAGAGGCGGGTGGGCGGGCAGAGTTTGATGCAGGGGCCGCGTTCAGACGACGGAGTCGGCGCACCGCTGTAACGCGGGTGTCGGCGGCTGCGTCGCACCAGGGGGTGGGGGTAGAGAGTGGTGTGAGGTTCGAGCCCGTGTCATGCTGCCGCAGGGAATGGGGCACACACAAACGCACGCATGCGCGTGTTGTGGAGACGAGAATGCCAAGCGCTTCTTCGCCTTCGTCAATGGGCGATGTGCATGTGTTCTGCACTTTGCACGTGACGGCGCTTCCGTTGCGTCGACTGCTGCTGTCGTTGCGGCTGGCGTTCGAACCTTCTCTCCCCCCCCCACCTTCACTTCGTCGTCTCCGTTCCTGTCGCAGACTATTTGGTGCTGTGACCTCGCGGCGCTCGTGCCCTCTTGTGAAGCGGCCGTCTCCGTCGCTGCTGTTTAGCGGTTCACCCCGGGAACGAAGAGGGTCCAACACGAGGGCAGTGCGCACCCTCACTCACTCACTCACTCTGGCCCCGCGCAAAAGTGTGCTGGACTCGCCCATGCAGCCTGTCCCTCCTCTCACCCTCTCTAACGTCATCATGTCCAGCTACGCCCGCAGCAGGAAAAACGAGGATGACGAGAGCAGAGGCACCATCTGGGGCGTCGTGGACAGCTGCAACAGCAGCGCCGTCATCAGGGTCAGCTGCATTCGTGGCGTGCACAAGGTTTCTGGAGAAAGGGCGGTGCTGTTACCGCCTACTGAGGGTGCAAGCCCTGGCCCTCCGTCTCCTCTAGACAGCGCGTTGCCCTTCCTGCAGAGCGCCGCCCTCGCTGTGACCTACATGTTTAGCGAGCATGTTCTTCGTCCTTACAATCCGCTACACAAAGAACCACCACCAAAACGATAACGACGCCCTCATCATCGTCGCGATCGAACTGGCAAAGATGGCGGTGTCGGTGGCCCTCAAGTACCGCGAGGACGCCGAGTTCCTGCCGGTTACGGTGCTCTTTAGCGCGCAGCGGCGCGAGATCTGGCGCGGCGGCCTCCCCTACGCTGTTCCGTCGCTCCTTTACGCGGTGGACAAGAATATGGCCTTCGCCAATCTGAAGCTGTTCCACGCCGGCACTTACCAGGTGTTCATGCAGACCCGCATCCTGTTCACAGGCATCTTCTTTAGCTTTCTGCCGCACCAGGCGCTCACAGTGCGCAAGTGAGTCGCGCTCGCGCTGCTGATGATCGGTGTGGCGAGCAAGTATTACTCCCCGAGTGCGCTGCAGCTTGGCAGCCACGTATTCTTTATTCTGCTTCAGGTGCTCCTGTCGTCGGTGGCAGGTGTGTATAACGAGTACGTGCTCAAGAAGGAGCGCCACCTATCAACCCACCAACAGAACTTCTTCATGTACGCCATCATCTTCAACGCCGTCTTCGGCCTCCTCGCTGACCCGTCCATCATCACGGGAGTCTTCGCCGCGACGACGACGACGACCAGCACTGCCGCCGCAGCGCAGCGGCGCGCCGCTCGTAGTGCTGCTCATCCTATTCGGTTCTGTCACGGGGATCTCTGCGGCCTTCATCCTGAAGTTTGTCAACGTGATCGTCAAGGTGTTTGCCTCTGCTCTCGAAGTGCTGCTTACCGCGGCCGTCGCCGCCGCACTACCCGGCGAGCCCTTCACCGGCCATGACGCCATGGCCGCCTGCATCGTGATGGCCGCACCATCTCGTGCCGCTCCGCCACAAACTGGCCTGCGTGTGTGTGCGTGTGTGTGCGTGTGTGTGTGTGTGTGTGTTTGCTCTTTCTCAGCTGTCCGAGCGCGTTGTAGGTATCCGCTCTTCAGGCGGCATCACACACACACACACACACACACCTCCCCTCCCCCTGCACCCATCACGGCCACCACGGCCAAGCCACTTCCATCGCAGCCCTTTGCTGCCGCGGCGTCCCTATATCGCCGCTCTGTCGGCTAAGCGGCTGTATCCGTTCCTCTTGTGCACACGTCTGTCCTCTCCCCTGCTTGTCTGCCGCACATCTCTGCGCCGATGCCCATCCCTGCGCGCATGTCGCCTTCCAACGAAAGAGAAACAAACTGAAGGGCGGGCGGCTGCGCGGCTGCCCACAACACGCAGCCGTCCATCTCGCTCTCTGTCTGTCTGTGTGCGCGCCTGCGCGCTGCCTCACCCTCCATAACTCGCAGCAGCCAACCATCGCTTTTCATCCTCGTCTGTCGCGCGCCCCTCCCCTCCCCCCTCCCCCTCTTTCCCGGGAATCCTCCCCAAACCTCACTCTCCCTCCTCCTCGCGGGCGCGCAGACCATTGACACACACACACACACACCAACGCGCATGTCGGACCCTCGACCTCGTCGCCCGCCATGGAGGAGGTCGCACGCGCGCCACGCCGTGTATGCGAAAGACGCGGAGGAAGAGGATGATGCACATTTAGAGGAACCACAGCATCCGCGTGGTCCACTGACGCATGCCTCTGACTTTCTCACGGCCGCATCACGCAAGTCGTCTCCAGCTCCAACGCGCATTCCGAAAACTTCCTCTGCAACTTCCAGCTCCACTAGCGCGGCATCGCCAGCCGATGACGCGAACGGGCTTGCAAGCTGCAGGCCCCTTCGACCGCCGCCTGTTTTCTGCGAAGGCAAGGGCGAGGCAGCAGGACATCTCGCGCATCCTTGTAGGAGGCGCATGCGGCATCCTCGCCAGTCCTCCACCCCCGCCTCATCCCGCTCCAGCAGCCACTCCCTGCACATCGCCTCTGCTCACTTGGGCGCACAGCAACTTCAGCCTAGCGAACACGGAAACAACAGTGCTAAGGTGCCCGTCATTCCTTGGCGTGCGGCATCTGCGCTGACGAGCGCGCCGACAGAGTTGTGGTCAGACGGCGTTGCGCTCGGTGCCCACCACTGCAGTGATGACCAAGAACACCACCAGACAGTCGCCACGGGCGGCTCCGCGGTGCTGGAGCACTACCACGTTCTCGAGCTGGAAGAGCAGCTGCAATATTGGAGGCAGCGGGCGCTGCAGGTGGAGAATCGGGCGCTGCGGCGCGAGCGCGCGCTCCAGGCACGGTGGGAGGCGGAGTTTGCCGCCGCGCAAGCCTCGTCGGAGACGCTCACGCGGAAGCTGCTCAACAAGCTGTGCCGCCTCCAAAAGCAGCTGAATCCTCGGAAGAGAGTAGTGCAGCAGACGGAGGGACAGGAACAGCAGTCGAGGAGTAGCAGTGCGTCGATGGGCTCTACCTCCACAACTCCGAACTTGTTCACCTCCGGCGACAGCGGTTACCACTGCGGCGGAGAGAGCGAAGGTACCTGCTGCATCCCGAGAGGCTGTGACACGAACAACGTGACCTACCCGCGTAGTTGTGCCTCTCAGTGGGCAGAGCATAACGCATCACTGCTAAACTCCCCCGCTGGGCGGCAACGGGAACAGCAGCAGCCGGGCCGTAGCCGCAGTGCTGAAAATGCCGCAGAGAGCTGTGCCACGTCCAATGCAAAGTCGCGCGCAACGCTCCAGGCACACCTCCGCGATCTCTTCCGTGCCGTGCTTCGCTGCTTGTCGCGCAGCAGCGAACTGCGCGAGTGTCGTGCGGTGCTGTGCGGAAACTGCTCCCACAATACCCACACGGCTAACAACGGTGATCCCGAGGAACCGGAAACAGCGCGTGTGGTCCAGGCCCTCCTGGACGCGTCCGGTGGACGGCAAGCGAGCAACGCACCGCCGTCGTCGTCACTGGCGCACTCGCTGCCGGCGCTGCAAAGTGCGCTCGAGCACCTCGACACAGTGCTTCGTACTTGTGTGGACGACATGGTCTTCGCCAGTAGCAGGCTCACATCCACCTCCTCTGCTGCCTATGCGCGGCATCCGCAGCGGCAGCCACCAGAAGATGAGCACTGCAGCACAAACCTTGAAGAGCAGCTCCGACAAGCCCGCGTCGCTCTTTTCCGAGAGCAGCAGCGTCGTGCCGCGCTGCAGTCGGCCTTGGATGCCGCGATGCACGACATGCGGGATCTTGCGCAGGCACAGCAGGACAACGTCTCGCAACTCAAGATCGAAGCGCGTGCCGCGGCGGAGCAAGCGCAGCAAGAGTACCGCGCAGATCTGGAGCGCACGCGAGCAACCCTAGAATGCGACGTCGTCGCGGCAACCCGTCGTGCCAGCGCGGCAGAGCATCAGTCCATGCTGCGCGCTCAACGAGAGGCGCACTGGCAGACGCGGCTCTACGCGTTGAAAGACGAGCGCGACAGCTATGCGCGGGAATGCGCTCTGCTGAAGACCCAGCTGGAGCTACTCCAGCAAGCTCGCAACGCAACGGCAGCGGAGCGGGCGGGACAGCAGCGGGAGGGCGTCGACAAAGCTGTGTGGTCGGTGGCGCCAAGGGATGGAGCGGAAGCGAAAACAGCGACAGCGGCGACGTCCGCGTTGGGGGTGCCGCCGGTCGACACCTCCTCACCTGCGCCGCGCGTCACGTGGGCTGACGCACAGATGGATCGACCGACAACCATCCGCCAGCCCAGCGGGTTCACTGACCCATCATCGGTGTGTCGAAGCCCCAGCCGATCACTGAGCTACTCGCCTTCGCCGAGGACGGATAAGGCACTAAAGCATGCACCCGGAGCACGCGCAGACGATACTGCATGGGCCCATGGTGCTCGGCTGACAAGTAGCGCCAGCAAGATGGCGTCTGGTGCGCCGCGGCTTCCGTCGGTCTTTCCCAGTTCTCCCATGGTCGTTGTACAGCCGTCGGTGCTTGCGGCGGCAGAGGGCGATGGCGATGCCGAGGTGAACGTGCTGGCGCAGCGACCTTACGGCGACAAGAACAGCGCAGCAAGGGACAAGGCTGGTGTGCCTGTCGACGGCGAGGCACTGGAGCAGGCCCACTTCACCTCCTGGTGCGCACCATCGAGACAGCATACCTCCACGGCTGTTGATGCGGCCGTCGTCGGCACACCGTTGGCAAAGATGAGGGCATGGGAAGAAAAGTTCAAGGCCATCTTGAACTATGCGTGAAGCGGGGGGGGGGGGGGGGCATCAGCGACTCATCGCGCTCTGCGCCTCTCGTCTGTGATAGTGCACGCGCATTCGGCTGTAGAGAGTCCGTGATACCTCTCCCATCCACCCCCGCTCTGCTGCGGTACGCCCTCCAGGCACTGTGACTTGCACGCTGGTGCACCGCTCCACCGGTATGCCAGAGGACTCTGTAGGTACGTGTGTCATGTCGTTGGCTGCAGATGGCTCCACCTTCCCTACCGCATGCTGCACACACGCGCGCGGCGAAACAGCAAGGGAGAAGGAACACAGCCATTGACGCCCAGCGAGCACACCTGTCTGCCTGCCGCGACTCTCCGCACAGCACTTCTCCCTCCCCCCTCCTTACTCCCGCTGTGGCGACGTCAGCGGCGCCCAACACGCAACGTGGCCGCTGTTTCCACGCTGGCATTGTCATCGTCACCGCCGCCGCCCCATGCAACGTTACTCAGCTGCCGTGTTTGTGCGTATGTGTGTGTGTGTGTGTACTGTCTGTGACTGAGTAGGTCGATAAACAGCGACGGCAAGAGCATGTGGCTTCAGAGAGAGTTAGGGAGATACGCACACACACGCACCTCCTCCCCACCGCTGATCGCGAGTATACATGGCCGGGCTCTCCCGCGCACGAGGCTCATCCTACGATGCAGAGAGCATGTCCAGCAGTGTCACAGGTGGCTGCCCATCCGCCCCCGCTCCATTCAAGTACCTTACCGCGTCGAGCGAGGTGACGCACTACCAGCACCCCAGCTTCCGGTCGCTGGAATTGCTCTTACCAACCTCACTGTGGTCCGATGCGTTCGTGCAGGAGCGCGCGCGCTACACCCTGCTGCCGCGGCACCTCCTCCCGTTTTCGAGCCCTTCGGCCGGTGTCATTCGTGAGCCCTCCTCGTCGTGCGCGCTCGACCCTGCATCGCGCCCGACAGCAACGACGGCCGCTGCCCTGGAAGAACCACGCCGCGAAAACTGTGCTGATGTTGGTGGCCGCCTGTCCGGCAGGTGGTCCTTCATGGCAGTTTACCGCAACTTCAAGTGAACACGTGAGGCGACCGCCGCGCGCGAGAAGGCGGCCGAGGTGCTGCGACGTGCGTGCCTGGCCGAAAGCCCCGTTGAGGACGGGTTTCTCTCGGAGTGCCCCCGTTGCGCCTTGTCCCCTTCTATTCGTTATCTCCCATCCCCCTCGATGTCTCTGGTCGACGGCTGTAGCGTTGCGGAGGTGGACGATGGTGATGACTACGGCGGGGAAGTCAATGTGCAAGGCAACGGGCTGAGCTCGCCGTGCTCCTGCTCTTCGACAACGTCACGGGCCGAGTCGATCGGCGCCGCTGCGTGGCACCCCACCACAGCCGCCGTTGCCTCTGAGGCGGGCACAAAGTACGCCATGGTGCGTGAGTGCCAGATGAAGCGGTCTGCTTTTTCAGTGACTGCTGCTGTTGCTGCTACCTCGCTCACCGCAGCAGCAGCCGCCGTGGGGCCGCTGTGCACCGCCGGAGTCGCTCAACGGGCCGCTGCCAGCGCTTGCCCCCACTGCGCGCGCCGACGATGCCGCCTCCATCTATCCTGAAAAGTTGCGTGTCGTGGTCGGCGACCTGCTGGATGCGCACGAGCTCTCTCTTAATGTGGAAAAGCAGGCAGGGATGGAAGCGCATCGCCTACGTCTACTGCAACGCGCACGCTCGCTGCTTCACCGCCATGACGACCGCCTTCGCTACCTAAGCGAGACCAAACCCTCGCTCTTCAGAGAGACTGTGCAGTCCCATCCGCTGGCACGCGCCTGTGCACAGCTGGGTGGACTGCCACTGCTGCGTGCGCTCTCGGCCACGCTGTAGCGCCACGCCCCTACCACCGCCACGGCTGTCGCCTCTCGCGTGAGAAACGCGAAGAGGGAAGGGGAGGAGCGCACGTGCATCACCCGCTCCTCGGCTCAGCCCTCTGCCACCCTTCTCGGAACACGCATCATCCTGAACAAGCTCGCCCGTGCGCTCTGAAGATGCCACGGTCCGTTGATTGCGCAGCACACGCACGCCCACCCACTGAACCCCTTCCCCTCGCGGTCGACAGCCCACCTGCGCTTTTCTTTGGCCTGTACGGATGGTCGCCAGCGACGCCCCTGCGAGGGGGCACCACCATCCGCACCTGAATCCTGACGCACGCCCGCCCTCCCCCCCTCCACCTCCACCCTCGCATTCTCTGCGTGCACTTCATCATCACTCATCCTTCTCCCTTCCCTGCCGCCTCGTCCTCACCATCTGCCGCTCCTCGAAGGACCCTCTGTGTGTGCATGTGTGTGTGTGTGTGTGTGGCGTCTGCAGCGCCTCGCCCACAACCTCCTTCCTCCCTCCACCCTCCGTGACGCCGCTCGCCCACACCCGCCCACCCGCCTACCCGCCTCGCACCATCCAGTCACCGACACTGCTCTTACACCTTTCCTTGCTCCCCCACCGACACCCTCATTCCGACCACGCAGGAGTCCATAAAGCACCCACGGCTGCGGCACCCATCACCCCCACACCACCACCTCACCGCACCCACGCATGTCGGACGCGGAAGGCTTTGCGGACCTGTTCGGCGGTGTCGAAGAGGCACCGGAGTACCCACTTCAGACGCTCCTCATTAGACGCCAGACACTCGCCGAGGAGGGAACGACGTGCGACGGCTTCAGTCCTCTCCTGGACTGCTTTGACAACGTAACGTCGGCGGCGACGGCGGAGGAGGACACGGCGCGGCTACGCCAGCGCCTCGTGCGCCTCGCGCCGCCGCCGCTGGTGGTTCGCTTCCGTGATAAGCGACACAGTCTGTGGGGGCACAAGCTCTGGAACGCGGCCAAGTATCTCGTAAAGCGCATGGATGAGCGTATGATCGACGTGCGTGGCAAGTCTGTCATCGAGCTTGGTGCCGGCCTCGGCGTTCCGACACTGGCAGCGTACAAGAACGGCGCGCGGCTGTGCGTCATGACTGACTACCCTGACACGAACCTACTCGACATCCTCGCGCTGAACTTGGAGACAAACTGCGCCCCTGGCGACATGGACGCTGACGTGAAGCGCGAAATGGAGGAGCAAGCCCGGCAGCAGCTCGCCAACGGTGGCGACCTCGACAGCGTCTCGGCTGATCAGCTGGAAGCCGCCATGAGAACCCGCTGCTACGTGGAGCCCCTTCTCTGGGGCAAGAAGGAAGACATTGCGAAAGTGATGCAGTACACCACCGGCGGCGCTGGCTACGACATCGTCATCCTATCCGACATCATCTTCAACCACGTCTGCAACGATAACCTCGCCGACACGCTCGCCATGCTCCTGGCCAAGAATCCACACGCGGCTGGCTACTGCGTCTTCTCCCACCACCGCGCGTATAAGCAGCTGCACGACTTCGAGTTCTTTGACAAGTGTGTGCGCCGCGGACTGCGGTATGAGCACCTGGACGAGCAGGACTACCCGATGATGTTCCCGGAGGATCGCGGGCCGGAATCCGTGCGGCAGCCGGTGAAGTGCTACAAGATCACCCGTCGCTACGACGCCGCCGGCTGCGGCCTGGACACGAGCCTGTGCTTCGATGTGGTGCTGCAGGGGACGGGGATGGTGCAGTCGATCCTGTCGGCCGCTTTGGCACGACACGGGCTGAAGGTGCTGCACTGCGATGGTGCGGATTACTACGCGGCCGCCATGGCCACCTTCGACCACACTGCGTTTCTCCAGTACTTGCGCCAGCCATCGCCGTCGTCGATGTCTTCGTTCAGCGCGTCGAACATCTTCATCAACCGCATCGTCGACGATGTGCCAGAGGCACGCCGCCGCCGCTACCTCTTTGACGTGCTCCCGATGTGCTACATGGCGCGTGGTCCGCTGCTGAGCCACCTCGTCTCCTCTGGCATGGGCCGGTCGCTGGAGTGCCAGCACGTGCACCGCTTCCTCTTCCTGCAGCACCCGACAACCACAGCAACCGGTGCTGGCTCGGCGGCGGCGACGACGACTGCGATGGAGGTTCCGCTGACGCGAGCAAGCGTCTTCCACAACACCGCCATCGGGCTCTTTGACAAGCGTCGCATGATGCGTTTCGTGAAAGATGTCGAGGCATCCGTGGCGGAGCAGCTACACGCCAAGGCCGCGAACCCGGCTGACGACCCGTCCGTCGCGAACACGTCCGTAGCCGCCGAAGCGGCTGTGGCCAAGGCAGCGGCCATCTTCAGCCGCGAGGCGCAGGCAAATTCGAAGGTCTCCTTGACGGAGCTTTTGCAGAGCAAGTACGAACTCTCCGGCACCGTCCTTGACGTCGTCTCGCTCATGGGGATGGTGGATGTTCTGCCCGCGACGAGTAGCACAAGCGTGGCCTGCGGCCAGGGGGCTGCGGCGGCGCCGCCTCTTGTTCGGTCGGTGGACATGGTGCGCGATCTTCTTCTCTCCACCGGTGCCTTCGATGGCAAGTCTCCTTACCTCACCATGTCGTATGGAGGCTCCGAGGTGGCGCAGAACATGTGCCGCGTCTCCGCTGTCTGGGGCGGCATCTTTGTGCTACGCCGCAGCCTCCGCGGCGTCGCCGTTGACGAAGGGAAAGAGACGCAGTACGCCGTACTGAGCAACGGGCAGTGGGTGCCCGCCAAGGTCATCGTCACCCCAGCGGAGCTCGCCGCAGCAAACTATCTGAGCTACGGGGTGAACGACTGGTACTACGACTTCCGCAAGGAGCAGGAGCAGGGCCGGACGCCGCTCATCCCGCTGCCGGCGGGGCAGAGCAGCGCTCCTGTTTCAGCCGCTGCAGCGGACCAGACCAAAACGAGCGACAATGGCGCGGCTGACGATCCTGCGACTGCGTCGACATCCCCTGCAGCGGTGGTCCGCTTCAGCCGAGTCGTGCTGGCGACTAAGACCGCATCGCTCTTCTCGCTGGCAGCCATGCAGGCCGCCGGCGTAATTGAGGTGGATGACGCGCGCGACTACACGGCCGCTGCGCCGATCATCACGGCCCTCGCGAGGGAGCCACAGACACGAGCGGTGGTGTGGGTCATGCAGCAGTCGTTCGCGTCCGACCAGGCACCAGCGCGCTTTTCCGCAAGCGACGCCGACGGTGGTGCCGCGTGTGACCCGTGTGTAGTGCACTTCACGGCCGACGCAAAGCAGCTCTCGCAGGAGCAGCTGCATGAGTACGTTATGCACTACTACACATCCACCGCGAAGGCGGAAAAGCCGTACTGCGTCCCCTACGACGACATCGTTCTGGCGGCTGCCTTCACCGTGGACAGCCGCGAGGTGGCTCAGCGCGGCGTGGTGCCGCATCCGGTGGAGCTGCCGAGCGAAACGCGCTGGACGCATCCGTACGGTTGGGAGGAGTCCATGAAGCTGCGGAGCGCCTACGAGAACGACCGCGAACATCTCCTGCACCACGGGCGGGCGGGAGAAGATGCTACGCCATCGACTATCGAGCCCACGCCGGTGTGCTCGGCTGCGGCGCGGGCAGCTGACCTCTGCCGCAGTTCTGAGAACTTTCACCTTGTCGAGGTGCCGACACTGCTGCCGAACTTTGTGTACGATGGGCATTATGTGCAGGCGGCTGAGAGGGCGTACAAGCAGGTGCTCGATGCCCTTGGCCTGCCGACAGCCGCCACGGCAACGTCCGCAGCGGTAGCGGAGGGCGACGAGGAAGCAGCGCAGGCGTACGCCTTCTTGAAGCCGCTCCCGCACTAGCAGTGGCAGACTCGAAGGAAGCGAGCAGTGCAGAAGCTCCCCTTCTGTGTGTCCCCGCGCCAGTACGACGTCGAAGGTGGCTAGCTCAAGCTGGGACGCGACCTCTGCCTGAACCCCTTCCCTCCCTTGCCCCAACCCCCACCCCCCCACACACACACACGGGGGTGGGGGATGGGGGGGCTCCTGTGTCTAACGCGCTAACTACATAAGCGGTACCGCGTTACCGTGCGCACATGGGCACGTGTGTACGGTCTGACACACCGCGCGGGACGACAGCGCGGTGAGAATCTGAAGCGGCGCAAAGCCCACGCTATACATACTCCCTGTAACCGATGAAGACCAAAAACGACTGAGGAGGGCGGAGGGCACTCCGTGACTCGGCGAACGGCGCCCTTTGAGGTACGAGATGGAGAGACGTATGTGAGGTGCGTCGAGAGGTCCATCTGGGCTCGCCATTCCCTGCACCTCTGACGGTGTGCAGAAGAAGCAACGCACGGGGTAGGAGATGACTCCATGGAAGTAGATGTCGATGAAGCGGTGCTTCGACGCCTCGCTCGCTCGCCCTCTCCATGACTCTCGCATGCATCCCTGCTGCTTCCCCACCCACACCCATACACACACGCGCACACACAGCACATGATCAGTGAAAGAGAGCCAAGGCAGCGGTGCGCAGCACCTTCTCACACACACACACACACACACACGAAACAGGAAGGCTTGAGACACGGGGGTAAGAAAACATGATGACGGATCGCGCCTTGGGCACGCTGTTGCTGGCGTGCAACTCGAGCTTCTTCATCTACTACGTTCTTTGGATTGGTGTAATGCCGTTTGTGGACGAGTCGCACTTCACGCAAGCGCTCTTTCTCCCCCGCGAATACGGTCTGCTCCTCGCGGCGTTCATCATGACGACCGCTATCGGGGTCGGCATGTTCGTCGGATCTCTTCACACCATCTGGCGGACTGGCTACGTGCCGCCGTCGTCGTCAAGAACGTCGACGGGGACCGAGGCAACCCTATCAGCGTCAGAAGCGACCACAGATAGAGTGGCGCCAGATGCCGCCATGGCGGCCAAGTGAAGCGCGGCTGGGGTAGGCGGTGTTGCTTGTGTTTTTGCTTCAGCGCGGAAGCAAGGGTAGACAGACCCTCCCCTCCCCTCCCTGCACGAGAACAGATATCGGGCCGCATCTGTCGGTGTTCACCTCTTTTCGTTCGATGCCTGCGCGTGCCCGTCGCTTGCGCTGGGCGGATTACAGCACAGCGCTGCCTACGCACAGAGTACGGCAGCGGAAGGTCGAGGGAAGGGGGCCGACTGTGGCGTGATGGCGCGGCACACGGCGTCGCTCTCGAGAACGAAAGCATGACAACAGCAAGAAGGTGTGCTGCGTCGAGTGTTTTCCCGCTCGTGTTGGTGCTGTGCTCAAATCTGCTTGGGGACACCCGGGGGTGTAGCAGCGTTTGCGCCGTTGGAGAGGGGGAGTCATGTTGTTTTCGTCACCCCCACCACCACCACCTCTTCTACACCTCTGCCATCTCCCCAACCCCGCCGCCACCTTCCTTCCTTGGCATCGTCACCACCACGACTTCTCACCCGCTCGCTCGATTTCTGTATGCCCTTTCCGCTTCACCAAGAAGCCTACCCGCGCCCACACGCACACGCACACACACACACACACACTTGCTTGCGAGTCGTCATCGTCGTTGTCTGCGAAGGGAGAGGGAAGGGAACGCACGAGACGCGGCGCCAAGTTGCCGTGGACATCCACTGAGAGCACGCGAATCGCACAAAACTCGAAAGCGGAAGCTCCCATCAGCGGATTCGAGGGCAGCGCCATTTAACGAGTGTTCCTGTGTGTTGCTGTCGTCTCTGTCGCCTCTCCCTCCCAAGCCCTGGCCTCCAGCGCCCCTTTTTGTTTTTTCTTTGTCTCTCGCCGCTTGCTCGTGTATGGTCTCGATGTCTCGCGAGCTGACCACGACGATGGCGACGCCCTCGTCACTGTCTCTGGCGGAGCACCGTCGCGGCGGTGGTGAGAGGCTGCCACTGGGCAAGCTGTTGGATCCGCTTCGCTGGTACTGCAAGTGGGTGCGTGCGAATCCGGAAGGCGCTTCAAACCTGGAGCAGTTCTCGCGTACCCTCACCATGCTGTGGTCTGACCCGACGAACCTGATCACATCGGAAGCATGCTTTACGCTGTGCAAGCTGCACGCCCTCTCCAACTTCGCCATCATCTCCTCAGGAGGTCGCCGGACAAGCAAAACCGAGCTGCTGTCCCTCGTGCTGCGGGGCATCCAAGAGGTGGAGTTCCTGATGGAGCTGATCCACCGCAAGTACGCCGGCCACCGTCGCACGTGGAATGCGCTGCTCCTGCTAGAAGCAGTCAAGTGCACGCTGAAGGCGTGCGTGCACCGTCAGCTCTTCCTTGTGCCATGGCTATGGGAGTCAATGAAGGTGTCGCTGCGCCGTGCCCTGCGCCACCTGACCACCCTCACGCCGCGCCGTCGTGTGCGCGGCGGCGGCAACGGCGGTGTCGCTTCCGGCTCTGGCGGCAGCGGTGCTGGCAGCTTTGCCGCGTGGACCGCTGGCACTGGCGTTGTCGGAAACTACGCCGGTCCTCTCACGCAGGTGGACTATAGTGGCGGCAGCGGCGGCCTGTGCGGCGAGGTCGTGGGGCCGCATAACACGCGCCTCGTCATCCCGCGGGTCGCCTCTGACCGGCGCCACGAGCACCGCTACGTGTACAGGGCGGGTGCCAACTGCGCCGCCGCCGATGGAGAGGAGCACGTCACCTTCGCGCAGGAGGGGGACGTGGACGAGGAACTGGAGGAGGCGGAGGCGATTGGGTTCACGTGGGTCGACGTGCTTGGCATGATCCTGGACACGTACCTTCTCCTGCGTCCTCTCCTCCTCGTAGCGATGGCGCGGCACGCATTCCTGGCGCTGCCAGAGGAAACCACCAACTTGATCGCTGTGCTGCCACCGCCTGTGTCGAAGGAGGAAATGGCGGCGGCAGCCGAGGCAGCCTCCAAGGCTGCGGAAGAGGCGAAGAAGACAGGGACGCCGGTGAAGCCGACGCCGGGGCCCGACCCACTCGCGGCGCTCCACAAGGCAGTGGCCGCCGCACCGCAGCAGACATTGCTGGGCAGCTGGCGCGTGTGGGCTGGCGTGACGGGGTGCGACTTCCTTGTCGCTCTGCTCGCCCGCCTCGTGCGCCACCACCGCGTGCCCGTGGTGTACATCAAGGACAGCGCCGAGAGCGACGACGGCGGCACGCCGGTGGCCTTGCTGGAGGGCGGTGAGGCAGCGACGATACAGGGAGGCGGCGCCGACGCGACAGACGGCTTCGGTGCCAGTTCGACAGCCGTAGCCGGTGCGGCCGATTCGCGCGCCATCGGCGCGACTATGGAGCCCCCAGTGGTCTCGCGTGATCACATGCGGGTGCAGCAGGCACTGCGCAATGCCCTCTACAACGTCATGCGGGACCCCTTCTTTACGGCGGTGCTGAAGCAGCTCGTCTACCATTACTTCATCCGCGGCTTCGTCAGCCGCGTCCCCCTCCTCGGCACGTGCATCTCTTTCTACGTCACCCACTACCTGTCGATGCAGTACTACAGCTTCCTGTACACCCTGCGGCAGTAGGCTGGAGAGAGGACGAGTGAGCGAGGGCGGGCGCGGACGGATAGCAAGCATGCCGTTCACAGGTGCCCCCTTCTCGCGGCGCCACTACGACCATCAGCACGCCAGCCGACAGCCGTCTCCATCCTTCCCCGTCCTCACACTCAGCATCGTCATCAACCGCCTGCGCTGCTGCGGGGGCCGAGCAGGGCGGCAATGAGCAGACAGTGTGTAGGAGGGCAGGACGGGATGCGCGATCCGGGCATGCGGGGGAGGCCACAAGAGAATAAGAGAAGGCATGGCAATGGCCGGACACACAACAGAGAAGCGAAGAGCCGAGCAACGGCGGAATGTACACTCCGTTGGTGTCCGCTCGTGTTCGCAGCTCTCCCTCGTGTGTGTGTGTGTGTGTGTGTGCGCGCGCGCGCGCATGCTTATTGAGTCGTTTTCAAGTCACGAATTCATCAAGAGCACCGAGTAGCAAGAGAAAGGTGCGCCGAGGCGGGTGCGTAGGCGAGGAGAGCGAAGGCCTCGACCAGCGTCTGAGTGTCCTGCCTTTCTGCTCGCTGCACTTCTTATTTGCGCCGACGCGTGCATCTGCACAGTGCCTGCTCGCCCTTCGGCACTTTCCCCTCTCCTGCACGGAGCTGTGAACTGTAGCGTTGCGAATACGGGGGCAGTGGGGGAGGGAAGGAGGTGAATACCGCCTATGAGGTTCTCTCCAAC
>CM004656.1:306453-352568 GCA_000410695.2 Leishmania arabica | reverse complement strand
TCGATGAAGCGGTGCTTCGACGCCTCGCTCGCTCGCCCTCTCCATGACTCTCGCATGCATCCCTGCTGCTTCCCCACCCACACCCATACACACACGCGCACACACAGCACATGATCAGTGAAAGAGAGCCAAGGCAGCGGTGCGCAGCACCTTCTCACACACACACACACACACACACGAAACAGGAAGGCTTGAGACACGGGGGTAAGAAAACATGATGACGGATCGCGCCTTGGGCACGCTGTTGCTGGCGTGCAACTCGAGCTTCTTCATCTACTACGTTCTTTGGATTGGTGTAATGCCGTTTGTGGACGAGTCGCACTTCACGCAAGCGCTCTTTCTCCCCCGCGAATACGGTCTGCTCCTCGCGGCGTTCATCATGACGACCGCTATCGGGGTCGGCATGTTCGTCGGATCTCTTCACACCATCTGGCGGACTGGCTACGTGCCGCCGTCGTCGTCAAGAACGTCGACGGGGACCGAGGCAACCCTATCAGCGTCAGAAGCGACCACAGATAGAGTGGCGCCAGATGCCGCCATGGCGGCCAAGTGAAGCGCGGCTGGGGTAGGCGGTGTTGCTTGTGTTTTTGCTTCAGCGCGGAAGCAAGGGTAGACAGACCCTCCCCTCCCCTCCCTGCACGAGAACAGATATCGGGCCGCATCTGTCGGTGTTCACCTCTTTTCGTTCGATGCCTGCGCGTGCCCGTCGCTTGCGCTGGGCGGATTACAGCACAGCGCTGCCTACGCACAGAGTACGGCAGCGGAAGGTCGAGGGAAGGGGGCCGACTGTGGCGTGATGGCGCGGCACACGGCGTCGCTCTCGAGAACGAAAGCATGACAACAGCAAGAAGGTGTGCTGCGTCGAGTGTTTTCCCGCTCGTGTTGGTGCTGTGCTCAAATCTGCTTGGGGACACCCGGGGGTGTAGCAGCGTTTGCGCCGTTGGAGAGGGGGAGTCATGTTGTTTTCGTCACCCCCACCACCACCACCTCTTCTACACCTCTGCCATCTCCCCAACCCCGCCGCCACCTTCCTTCCTTGGCATCGTCACCACCACGACTTCTCACCCGCTCGCTCGATTTCTGTATGCCCTTTCCGCTTCACCAAGAAGCCTACCCGCGCCCACACGCACACGCACACACACACACACACACTTGCTTGCGAGTCGTCATCGTCGTTGTCTGCGAAGGGAGAGGGAAGGGAACGCACGAGACGCGGCGCCAAGTTGCCGTGGACATCCACTGAGAGCACGCGAATCGCACAAAACTCGAAAGCGGAAGCTCCCATCAGCGGATTCGAGGGCAGCGCCATTTAACGAGTGTTCCTGTGTGTTGCTGTCGTCTCTGTCGCCTCTCCCTCCCAAGCCCTGGCCTCCAGCGCCCCTTTTTGTTTTTTCTTTGTCTCTCGCCGCTTGCTCGTGTATGGTCTCGATGTCTCGCGAGCTGACCACGACGATGGCGACGCCCTCGTCACTGTCTCTGGCGGAGCACCGTCGCGGCGGTGGTGAGAGGCTGCCACTGGGCAAGCTGTTGGATCCGCTTCGCTGGTACTGCAAGTGGGTGCGTGCGAATCCGGAAGGCGCTTCAAACCTGGAGCAGTTCTCGCGTACCCTCACCATGCTGTGGTCTGACCCGACGAACCTGATCACATCGGAAGCATGCTTTACGCTGTGCAAGCTGCACGCCCTCTCCAACTTCGCCATCATCTCCTCAGGAGGTCGCCGGACAAGCAAAACCGAGCTGCTGTCCCTCGTGCTGCGGGGCATCCAAGAGGTGGAGTTCCTGATGGAGCTGATCCACCGCAAGTACGCCGGCCACCGTCGCACGTGGAATGCGCTGCTCCTGCTAGAAGCAGTCAAGTGCACGCTGAAGGCGTGCGTGCACCGTCAGCTCTTCCTTGTGCCATGGCTATGGGAGTCAATGAAGGTGTCGCTGCGCCGTGCCCTGCGCCACCTGACCACCCTCACGCCGCGCCGTCGTGTGCGCGGCGGCGGCAACGGCGGTGTCGCTTCCGGCTCTGGCGGCAGCGGTGCTGGCAGCTTTGCCGCGTGGACCGCTGGCACTGGCGTTGTCGGAAACTACGCCGGTCCTCTCACGCAGGTGGACTATAGTGGCGGCAGCGGCGGCCTGTGCGGCGAGGTCGTGGGGCCGCATAACACGCGCCTCGTCATCCCGCGGGTCGCCTCTGACCGGCGCCACGAGCACCGCTACGTGTACAGGGCGGGTGCCAACTGCGCCGCCGCCGATGGAGAGGAGCACGTCACCTTCGCGCAGGAGGGGGACGTGGACGAGGAACTGGAGGAGGCGGAGGCGATTGGGTTCACGTGGGTCGACGTGCTTGGCATGATCCTGGACACGTACCTTCTCCTGCGTCCTCTCCTCCTCGTAGCGATGGCGCGGCACGCATTCCTGGCGCTGCCAGAGGAAACCACCAACTTGATCGCTGTGCTGCCACCGCCTGTGTCGAAGGAGGAAATGGCGGCGGCAGCCGAGGCAGCCTCCAAGGCTGCGGAAGAGGCGAAGAAGACAGGGACGCCGGTGAAGCCGACGCCGGGGCCCGACCCACTCGCGGCGCTCCACAAGGCAGTGGCCGCCGCACCGCAGCAGACATTGCTGGGCAGCTGGCGCGTGTGGGCTGGCGTGACGGGGTGCGACTTCCTTGTCGCTCTGCTCGCCCGCCTCGTGCGCCACCACCGCGTGCCCGTGGTGTACATCAAGGACAGCGCCGAGAGCGACGACGGCGGCACGCCGGTGGCCTTGCTGGAGGGCGGTGAGGCAGCGACGATACAGGGAGGCGGCGCCGACGCGACAGACGGCTTCGGTGCCAGTTCGACAGCCGTAGCCGGTGCGGCCGATTCGCGCGCCATCGGCGCGACTATGGAGCCCCCAGTGGTCTCGCGTGATCACATGCGGGTGCAGCAGGCACTGCGCAATGCCCTCTACAACGTCATGCGGGACCCCTTCTTTACGGCGGTGCTGAAGCAGCTCGTCTACCATTACTTCATCCGCGGCTTCGTCAGCCGCGTCCCCCTCCTCGGCACGTGCATCTCTTTCTACGTCACCCACTACCTGTCGATGCAGTACTACAGCTTCCTGTACACCCTGCGGCAGTAGGCTGGAGAGAGGACGAGTGAGCGAGGGCGGGCGCGGACGGATAGCAAGCATGCCGTTCACAGGTGCCCCCTTCTCGCGGCGCCACTACGACCATCAGCACGCCAGCCGACAGCCGTCTCCATCCTTCCCCGTCCTCACACTCAGCATCGTCATCAACCGCCTGCGCTGCTGCGGGGGCCGAGCAGGGCGGCAATGAGCAGACAGTGTGTAGGAGGGCAGGACGGGATGCGCGATCCGGGCATGCGGGGGAGGCCACAAGAGAATAAGAGAAGGCATGGCAATGGCCGGACACACAACAGAGAAGCGAAGAGCCGAGCAACGGCGGAATGTACACTCCGTTGGTGTCCGCTCGTGTTCGCAGCTCTCCCTCGTGTGTGTGTGTGTGTGTGTGCGCGCGCGCGCGCATGCTTATTGAGTCGTTTTCAAGTCACGAATTCATCAAGAGCACCGAGTAGCAAGAGAAAGGTGCGCCGAGGCGGGTGCGTAGGCGAGGAGAGCGAAGGCCTCGACCAGCGTCTGAGTGTCCTGCCTTTCTGCTCGCTGCACTTCTTATTTGCGCCGACGCGTGCATCTGCACAGTGCCTGCTCGCCCTTCGGCACTTTCCCCTCTCCTGCACGGAGCTGTGAACTGTAGCGTTGCGAATACGGGGGCAGTGGGGGAGGGAAGGAGGAGGGGGATTCAGATGGATGTGAGAAGCTACGCGCGGCCGCCGCAGCAGCTTCTCCCTCCCGCTGTTGCTCAAGCGGGCCAAATCGCTTAGGATGACGTCTACACGCCGGTCTGTCAGTAAAGTGGCGCTTCCCAAGAGCATCCACCACCCCACTCCAAGCGCCTTCTTTTCCATGTGACGTAGGTGTCTTCCGCATTTTTTGTGTCTCGGTGCGCTTGCATCTCCTCAGCACTGATCGCTCTCGCTCTCTTCTCTGCTCATCTACTCCCTCCTCCTCCTCCTCCTCCTCCTCCTCCCCTCCCCTCCCCACACACACACACACACACACACACACGTTTTCTCTTCCTGCTCGCCGACGCATCGGCACACGCACGCACATCGGGCCCATACACCCGCGGCAGCTAAATCTTTTACAAAGATCCCTATCTATCTCCCCCTCACCCCCCCCCACCCACCCACCCACCACCGGTCACCCTCCTCGACCACCGTCGTCTGTCGCGGGCTGCCCCCAACCCCGTCAGCCAGGGTTGGAGACCGCGTACCCGGCGGAAGAAACGAGCGGACGAGGGGACGTGTCTCAAAAGCGCGTCTCGTGCCGCCGACCGCACACACACACACACACACGCACACGCACACGCACATCGATCTATAGGAGGAGACCAGCGCACCAACGGAGAATAGAAAAACGTGCGCACGCTCTCGTGGTTGCTTCGCGTGCCTCCGCTTTATCTTTCTCTGTGGTTGTTGCCGTCTGTTGTCATCTTCGCTTGAGGGGGTGGGGGGTGTCGACGCTAAAGGTGCTGGAAGTGCCCCCAGCTCAGAGGTGAAGTGCCACGCCACCACCTCTCTCTCCCTCCTGTAACCCCCTAACCAACCGCCGCGAAAGCCCCACCACCTTCTTCTTCGTCAATCATGTCGAGTGGGCACTACTCTTCTTCTGAGAAGTGCAGCGACGGCAGTGGCGCGCCGGCGAGCGGGTCGTCCACGTTGCCTCCCACGCCATCGCTACCGCCGTCGTCCTCATCCCTGCCGCAGCTGACCTCCGCGGAGCTCGCCGAGTTGCCGCCGGTGCCGATGTCATCGTCGTCGTCGTATCCCACCCCCCCACCATCCTCTGCAGCCAGCGAGTCGCAGCGCGGATCTGTCGGCGTCGACCGCGCGGGCAACCAGGAGAGTTCCAAGGGTGACTCAAGCAGTCCCTACTGGGGAGAAGCGGAGGAGGAGCTGGACGATGATATCGAGTACCACAGCGGCAACGGTGGCAGCGAGAGTCACGGGACGACTGCACGTGGCGCCTCTGGTGAGCCGGTGGATGCTCCGCTGATGGTTCCCGATTGGCTGCCGGGGCCGCCGTCATCGTCGTTGGCATCGGTGTCGGCGTCGCAGCGCACGGGCGAGGAAGGCGTCCAGCAGCGTGCCGCCTCCACTATTCCGGACTCAGAGCACAGTAGTCGTCAAGACGAAAACGTGCCGGTGGACACGGCAGTGCTGCACGGGTGTGTAGACGGTGCAGATAGCAGTACTGCTGCCATCCGTGACGCTGACGAGCCGGGTGTAGCGCGCGATTATCTCGAAGCGGTGGTGAGCGACGCTGCTGTCACGGAAACCAATAATGACGAAGAGTGGCGCCAAGGCGGTCGCGACGAAGCTGACGACGTCTCTGACGCAACGGTCGCAGCCCGCGCCGCCTCCATCACGTCTGATGTGGTTGCAGAGAGCGTCTGGGCATCTGAGGAGCGCGCCAGCGCCGCCTTGCAGCAGTTCAGCACCTCCCTGCACTCGAAGCTGGTCGAGCGGCTTATCGACGACGCGGTCGTGGCAGTGGAGCGCACGCTGCAGGACACGGTGCGGCAGCATGAGTCACGCGTGCGAGCCCTGATGGCGCAGAATAGGCTACTGGACCGCCAGCTGGCCGGCCAGGCGGTGCAGATGCAGTCGATTCGGAAGGACCTGGAAGACTCGATCCTGCGCGACTTACAACGTGTACTGCGCGTTGATCTGCGGCAGGCCTTCCGGTCGGCTAGCACCGACCGCTCCAATGGCAAGGAGCTCTCCGCGGAGTCCACGACTCCGCCGTCACCGTCCTTGGGGTGCCGTCCCTCGTCCGACGCGCACTCCCCCAGCGCGGAAGAGGACGTGGCTGACAGCATCCGCATGCAGCGGCGATCGAGTGAGGGGTCGGTGCCTTCGACGTACGCGGTCGACGACAGTGCACAGCCATCTGTGGAAGAGCTCTTCGCCGCGTACGTCAACCAGCGCGGCACCCTTGAGCTGCTTCAGAAGGAACGCGCGCAATGGTGGGAGAGCACGGCTGTCTTGCGAAACAGGCTGTTCGCCGCCACGCGTGAAGTTGTGCAGCTGCGGCAGGAAGTGGTGCGGCTTCAGACGACAACAGTGGATGTGGCAGAGCACTGCGCCGTGGTACAGGCAAGAGGGGAGGCAGAGCATCAGTGTGCCCTCATGCGACTGCAGCTCACCAAGCACATCGAAGAGGCAGAGATGATGGAAGGGCTTGTGGAGAGGTGTGAGTTGGCACAGTCGCAGCCCCCTGACGCCGCAGAGAGCAACACGGGACAAGCAGCTTCGACGGGAGCTGTCAACGCCACTGCAACAGCAGCAGCGATGAACGAGGAGCTGCTTCGAAAGGGGCCGCAGTGGGACATCGCGTTGCGTGAGCTGGAGGAGCAGGCCACCATTGCGGCCAACAGTCGCCAGCTGCGTGAGCAACTCGCCAAAGCAGAGGAGGAGCTGCGGTCCTTGCAGAAAGACAGAGACGCGAGCGTCGCCTACGCGGCGGAGTTGAAGAAAGAAGGTGACGTGCTGCGGGCAGACTTGCAGTCGATGGTCTACCGCAACAGCGTGCTCTCCCAGCAAGTTGCGTCGCTGCTTGTCAAGGTCGAGCACACATGCCGCGCCAACCGGCAACTGCAGGCCATGCAGGCCGCATTGTCTCCTCCGCAGCAGCAGCAGCAGGGGCCGCTCGACCAATTAGGCGCAAGGAAGGCCAAGCGGTCTTTGTGTGCGCCCACCTCGTCGCGATCGTCATCCTCAGCCTTCCCGGCGCCGTCCAACGAGCTGCTTTCGACTTTGCCGTCGCAGGCGGAGAGGCGCAGCGCGTGGCTGAGAGTGATGTGGCCGTTGTCGACGTCCGGCGGCAGCGATGCGGCAGCTGAGAATCGACTCAATACAGCAGTGCTCTACGACCGGCAGAAACATCGGCAGCCGCCACCGTCGCCCCTCGCATCTGCGGACGCCTCAAAGATGTCCTCGCCGACAGAGGTGGAGGAGGGCGTGCAGCAGCGACTGAACACCTACGCCGCATCACGCTTGGTGGCACCACACCTGGACAGCGGCGCCTCCCTTCAGCTTCCACGTCGACCGCGGCACGTCACGCTGCGGCAGCTCGGCAGCGCCACGCTCGAGGTCGACTACATGTGCAGTCCGCATCTGCCGGCCAGTGATCAGCTCAGCGGGTACGCGCTCGGACGTCCATCGACGTTCTCAACAGTCGATGTCGCGCGCGGGACGGTGACGCGCCAGGTGGGATCGGAGGAGGTGACGGTTCTGCCCACCGGAGCAGCTGCCTCGTCCGCACACGGGTCGCCATCACCAGCCGCGCCGGACGACAGCAGAGCCGGTGACGTAGACGTGTGGACATCAGCAGCGGCGGCGTCTCCATCGACGCGGCGCGTGCACAGCACAGACGACGTGAGTCGCGACCCGAACCTGCTACGTCTCCTGGACACCCTAGACAAGGACGAGAGCCTCGATCGATTCAGCGTGAACTCTGTCGCCGAGCTGGTTTTGCGGAACCAGGAGCTGGTAAAGCAGCTGTACGAGGCGACGCAGCGCGCCGAAGCGGCTGAGCGGCGGCGGCAGCAGCAGGAGCAAGGGGGTGTCTCTGCCTCCCTGTCGGATGAGAAGGGGCCATCGCTCGGGGCCATGGCTGCCTCTGCCCGCGACCCATCCGCCCCACTAGGCAGTGGCATTGATGCCAACTTCAACGCGGTGCCGGCAACGCTCACTTCCACCACTGCAGAACTGCTTCTGCGGGAGGGTGATCCGAACTCGCGCAAGCGCGCCCGTGATGGTGACGACGACGATAGGAGCCAAGAGCGAGGGGATGCCGAGGGCGGCCGCCACGTCAGTGGCGGTCAAGGCGAGAATAAGGCGTCACATCAGCAGGTCACCGACGGTGCAGGAGCAGACTCCGCTGCTGCTGTTGTTGCAGTGACGGAGTCGTGGTTCACCAAGGACGCTAGCGACGCGGTTGCCAGCATGATTGATGCGACGGTGCGTCGGCGTGATGTGCGGCTCACGTCAGCCGACACGGAGGTGTCGCGAGTGCTGCTCCAGGCGCTGGCGGCGCAGCGCGCCGCAGACAACGCGGTGCAGCAGGCACGCACGAATGGCGACGGCGTTCCAGGTACAGACCTGACCGCGGAGATTTCGCCGGAGACGGACTCATTTTCAGTGGGCGTCTCCTCGCGAGCGTTGTCTTCGTGTCTGCACAGCCTCGCGCACCTTTGTCTAGAGCAGTCTTCCGCGCTGGTGGAGTTGGCATGGAAGGCCGAGCATCAGAACCAAGAGATGCAGACAGCCGTCAAGAACACATGGACAGAGGTGCAGCAGGTGCTTCTCACCGCGCTGCAGACCTCGCGCGCTGCGCTTGCCTCATCCACCTCCGCGTCTGACGACAACGAAGCCACTAGCGCTCCTCGTCTCTCGCGTCAGCGCGTGCGGCGAGAGGGAGGTGCGGTGGACCGCATCTGTGTCGTCGGCAACGAAGGTGGCGTGCAACGAGACGGCCGCCACGAGTTCCGCCCCGAGGAACAGGTTGCACTCCTCCATCAGCTCCGCACGCTGCTGCACACGGCCGCCAAAAAGGACGAGACTCTCCTGCGCGTCTACCAGGCTGCGCAGGCACGCAAAGATGCGCGGCAGCACCAGGAGAAGGAGCGTGTGGCGCGCCTGCTGCTGAAACTGGAGCGGAAGCGGCGCATCATCAAGGCCTTGCAGCATCGGCACGCAAACATAAACGTGGTGACCGCTGTCGGTGCCGACCCCGGCGCACGTGGGCTCAGCCACCCCTCCCCGCTCGACTGCGAAAACTTGCAGGGTACCGTGGCGGCCGGCTTTCGCCTTTCCCCACAGCCGGGCTCGCCCGCCCGACGTACGCCGCCGATGCCGCCGATGGTGTTGCCCGCTGCCAGCACGACTGACGCTGATGACGAGCGCCGTAGCGACGACGACTGCAACCGGGCCAGTAGCGTGGACAGTGGCAGCAGCCACCCCCACCGCAGCTACCGCGATCCACACGGCCGCGATGACGATGACGGTGACAGCGACGACGAGCTTGACGACGAGATCCTGACACTAGACATCTTCCGCGAGCTTCAGCAGCAGCTGGCCCTGAGCCAAGCGAACCATCAAGCCGCTCAGGAAGAGCTCGACGCGGAGAAGACGAACCACGCAGCGCTGCTGGAGCGCATGTGGGTGCTGGAGGCGGCTCGCGACGACGCTGTAGCCGTGGCCGAGCGTCTGGAGAAGCGCGTGAGCGAAATGCTCACTCGGGAAGAGTACCAGGTGGCGGTAGCCGAGCTGGAGGTGGCCGCTGCCTCCCTCACGGAACTGAATACGGAGCTGAGCAACGCCAAGGCGGCGCACCTCGAGTCGCAGGAGCAGGCGGAGGATCTCAAGCGGCAGCTGGAGGCTCAGCAGCGGGAGGCCCAGCGGCAGCACCTCAAGATGGAGGATGCGATGCGTAGGCGTGAGCAGCGCCTGCTTAGCGAGGAGGACCGCGTCCGACAGCTGCATGAGCAACTGAAAGATTTGAAGCAGTACGCGGCAGGCCTCGAGAAATCTATCGCACTCGCGCGGAGAGAGGTGTGCGATCAGCAAGAGCTAGTCCGTCACAGGGACTCCACGATCGAGGAGCTCAAGGTGCAGATGCTGATGCGTGACGACGTGCAGGAGCTGCTCTGTCGGCTCTACCCCAACGACAGTGTGCTGCACGCGAATGCGCAGCTTGTACGCGGTTTGTCGGAAACCACGGCACGCCTGCAACTGGAGCTGGCAGAGACGCGGCAGGACCTTGCTCACGTGCGCGAAGAGCTGCAGCAGCGGGAGCTCAGCGCGCGGGAGGCGGTGCAGGACCGCCAAGCGGCAGAGGTGCGCCTGCAGGACGCACTCGCACGACTCGCAGTACTGCAAGAGCCCGACGATGGCGGCGATGCGGTGCAGCGCAGCCCGGGAGAGACGGCCGCCACGCGTGGCACGATGCACCCGCAGACTGCGGATGCCGCGTCCCGTATGGCGGCGCTCTTTAACGTCGACGAAGCCTCCCTCACCGCCCTGCGCCAGCGTGTGCGCTACCTCAACGCGTGCGTCGAGGCGCAGGCGAAGGACATCGCCGTCCTGCGCTCCGCCGAGTCCTCGTGGAAGCAACGCGAGATCGATCTGCGCAAGCAGCTGGAAGTGATGAGCGCGGACCCGGTGAGCCTGACGGCGCGCCGATACGGCCTCTCCGCCTGCTTGAGCTTCGAGGCGCAGCTGGACGAGATGCAGGCTCGACAGGACGCCCTTGAGAGCTCAAGAGCGCAGCTCCAGGAAGAGAAGGACGCTATCGCTGTCACGGTTGAGGAACACGCGAAGGCCGCCGCTGTAGCGCAAGGTGCCGCAGATGCGGCACAGGCGGTGGTGGAGCGCACCAAGGCGCAGCTGACGTCCGCAACGGAGAAGTGTGCTGCGCTAAGCTCGGCCATCACACGGCTGGAAAGCGAGCGGGACGAGGAGTCATCGAAGCGCGTAGATGTCGAGCGGCGGTACAAGCAGGTGCTATCGGAGCTGGCGGACACGAAGCGCGGCCTCAGCGCAGTGCAGGAGTCCTTGGAGGCTACCGGGACGCAGCGTGACCACTTCTGGAAGGACAACAACCTTCTCATCAGCAAGATGGAGGAGCTGGAAAAGGCGCTGCTGCAGTCCGACGCCGAGAAGCGCGCGGCCCGGGAGGCTCTGGCGCAGGGGCTGTCGGCGTCGTCGGCATCTGCGTCGCGGCGGCGTCGCGGCGGCGACAGTGGTGCCGCGGATCGCTATCGCGGGCAGGCATCCCTGACACAGGACCTCAGCCTTTCCTCGCTCTCAGCTCGGCCGTCGTGAGAGCGCGTGCAGTTGACGGTATCCGTTGCCCACACGCCTGAGAAGAGGATCTGCATACACACACACACACATACATACACATATCTACTTTCTCTCTCTCCCTGATGCTTATAGTCGTGGTGGTTGATGGTGCCTTGGTGCGTGCTGGCAGTCGCCGGCGTGCGTTGTTGTGTATGGTGGCGGTGATGTCGTGTATTGGTCGGGGCGCGCGTGCGTGTGCCATGTGACCACCATTCGGCCTAATACAAAGAGGCACATGCTGAGCGTGGGAGGGGAGGGCTACAACGCCATGTACGGGCAAGCGAAGGGTGGTGAGTGGGGGGAGGGGGGGAATGATCCGCGAGGCGCACATCGCTTCTTATCCACCCTTCTGTGACGGCGTTTCTTGAGTGGGCGCATCTGACGGCTAAAGTCTCTGAGCAACGTCGTCGACGGATAAAGAAGAGCGGTTGGTTTTGCGCCATCTCCCCAGTGGCGCGCGTGTAGTGCCGCCGCTTCGCAGCGCTGCCGTTGCCCATGACTATCTCGTATTCGTGTCTCACTCGCTGCCTATTACTCTCCTCGCCATCTGTCGCCGCTTCTCCTTCATCTATTTCTTGTTGCTCTTGACGGTGTGTGTGTGTACGCGCTCATGTGGGGATGTCGTGTGCTCGGCGAGGAGTGCTGCCGTATCGCGCAAGTGAGTGAGACAGAGAGCAAGCACAGGAGAGCCGGGCGCCCACGCACATCCACACATACGTGCCGTCGCCTGTGCGCCCTTTAATCGTGCTGTCACCTCTACCACGCGCACCACACGAGCGGCATTGCAGCTTCTCTTTCTCTGTCCTTCACACATTTCTCGGTGTGGTGGCCTCCACTGGCAGTGCCGCCGCTACCTCGCCCTCTTCACGCACGCGCACGCGACCCCCCCCCCTTGTCCGCCCGCCTCCGGGCTCATTTTCTCACGGGTTAGTGGTGTATCGCATCGTGTCCGCCTTCTCCCGCTTCGCCGCTGCCCTTGTACCCCCTTCTNAGGCGCAAGGAAGGCCAAGCGGTCTTTGTGTGCGCCCACCTCGTCGCGATCGTCATCCTCAGCCTTCCCGGCGCCGTCCAACGAGCTGCTTTCGACTTTGCCGTCGCAGGCGGAGAGGCGCAGCGCGTGGCTGAGAGTGATGTGGCCGTTGTCGACGTCCGGCGGCAGCGATGCGGCAGCTGAGAATCGACTCAATACAGCAGTGCTCTACGACCGGCAGAAACATCGGCAGCCGCCACCGTCGCCCCTCGCATCTGCGGACGCCTCAAAGATGTCCTCGCCGACAGAGGTGGAGGAGGGCGTGCAGCAGCGACTGAACACCTACGCCGCATCACGCTTGGTGGCACCACACCTGGACAGCGGCGCCTCCCTTCAGCTTCCACGTCGACCGCGGCACGTCACGCTGCGGCAGCTCGGCAGCGCCACGCTCGAGGTCGACTACATGTGCAGTCCGCATCTGCCGGCCAGTGATCAGCTCAGCGGGTACGCGCTCGGACGTCCATCGACGTTCTCAACAGTCGATGTCGCGCGCGGGACGGTGACGCGCCAGGTGGGATCGGAGGAGGTGACGGTTCTGCCCACCGGAGCAGCTGCCTCGTCCGCACACGGGTCGCCATCACCAGCCGCGCCGGACGACAGCAGAGCCGGTGACGTAGACGTGTGGACATCAGCAGCGGCGGCGTCTCCATCGACGCGGCGCGTGCACAGCACAGACGACGTGAGTCGCGACCCGAACCTGCTACGTCTCCTGGACACCCTAGACAAGGACGAGAGCCTCGATCGATTCAGCGTGAACTCTGTCGCCGAGCTGGTTTTGCGGAACCAGGAGCTGGTAAAGCAGCTGTACGAGGCGACGCAGCGCGCCGAAGCGGCTGAGCGGCGGCGGCAGCAGCAGGAGCAAGGGGGTGTCTCTGCCTCCCTGTCGGATGAGAAGGGGCCATCGCTCGGGGCCATGGCTGCCTCTGCCCGCGACCCATCCGCCCCACTAGGCAGTGGCATTGATGCCAACTTCAACGCGGTGCCGGCAACGCTCACTTCCACCACTGCAGAACTGCTTCTGCGGGAGGGTGATCCGAACTCGCGCAAGCGCGCCCGTGATGGTGACGACGACGATAGGAGCCAAGAGCGAGGGGATGCCGAGGGCGGCCGCCACGTCAGTGGCGGTCAAGGCGAGAATAAGGCGTCACATCAGCAGGTCACCGACGGTGCAGGAGCAGACTCCGCTGCTGCTGTTGTTGCAGTGACGGAGTCGTGGTTCACCAAGGACGCTAGCGACGCGGTTGCCAGCATGATTGATGCGACGGTGCGTCGGCGTGATGTGCGGCTCACGTCAGCCGACACGGAGGTGTCGCGAGTGCTGCTCCAGGCGCTGGCGGCGCAGCGCGCCGCAGACAACGCGGTGCAGCAGGCACGCACGAATGGCGACGGCGTTCCAGGTACAGACCTGACCGCGGAGATTTCGCCGGAGACGGACTCATTTTCAGTGGGCGTCTCCTCGCGAGCGTTGTCTTCGTGTCTGCACAGCCTCGCGCACCTTTGTCTAGAGCAGTCTTCCGCGCTGGTGGAGTTGGCATGGAAGGCCGAGCATCAGAACCAAGAGATGCAGACAGCCGTCAAGAACACATGGACAGAGGTGCAGCAGGTGCTTCTCACCGCGCTGCAGACCTCGCGCGCTGCGCTTGCCTCATCCACCTCCGCGTCTGACGACAACGAAGCCACTAGCGCTCCTCGTCTCTCGCGTCAGCGCGTGCGGCGAGAGGGAGGTGCGGTGGACCGCATCTGTGTCGTCGGCAACGAAGGTGGCGTGCAACGAGACGGCCGCCACGAGTTCCGCCCCGAGGAACAGGTTGCACTCCTCCATCAGCTCCGCACGCTGCTGCACACGGCCGCCAAAAAGGACGAGACTCTCCTGCGCGTCTACCAGGCTGCGCAGGCACGCAAAGATGCGCGGCAGCACCAGGAGAAGGAGCGTGTGGCGCGCCTGCTGCTGAAACTGGAGCGGAAGCGGCGCATCATCAAGGCCTTGCAGCATCGGCACGCAAACATAAACGTGGTGACCGCTGTCGGTGCCGACCCCGGCGCACGTGGGCTCAGCCACCCCTCCCCGCTCGACTGCGAAAACTTGCAGGGTACCGTGGCGGCCGGCTTTCGCCTTTCCCCACAGCCGGGCTCGCCCGCCCGACGTACGCCGCCGATGCCGCCGATGGTGTTGCCCGCTGCCAGCACGACTGACGCTGATGACGAGCGCCGTAGCGACGACGACTGCAACCGGGCCAGTAGCGTGGACAGTGGCAGCAGCCACCCCCACCGCAGCTACCGCGATCCACACGGCCGCGATGACGATGACGGTGACAGCGACGACGAGCTTGACGACGAGATCCTGACACTAGACATCTTCCGCGAGCTTCAGCAGCAGCTGGCCCTGAGCCAAGCGAACCATCAAGCCGCTCAGGAAGAGCTCGACGCGGAGAAGACGAACCACGCAGCGCTGCTGGAGCGCATGTGGGTGCTGGAGGCGGCTCGCGACGACGCTGTAGCCGTGGCCGAGCGTCTGGAGAAGCGCGTGAGCGAAATGCTCACTCGGGAAGAGTACCAGGTGGCGGTAGCCGAGCTGGAGGTGGCCGCTGCCTCCCTCACGGAACTGAATACGGAGCTGAGCAACGCCAAGGCGGCGCACCTCGAGTCGCAGGAGCAGGCGGAGGATCTCAAGCGGCAGCTGGAGGCTCAGCAGCGGGAGGCCCAGCGGCAGCACCTCAAGATGGAGGATGCGATGCGTAGGCGTGAGCAGCGCCTGCTTAGCGAGGAGGACCGCGTCCGACAGCTGCATGAGCAACTGAAAGATTTGAAGCAGTACGCGGCAGGCCTCGAGAAATCTATCGCACTCGCGCGGAGAGAGGTGTGCGATCAGCAAGAGCTAGTCCGTCACAGGGACTCCACGATCGAGGAGCTCAAGGTGCAGATGCTGATGCGTGACGACGTGCAGGAGCTGCTCTGTCGGCTCTACCCCAACGACAGTGTGCTGCACGCGAATGCGCAGCTTGTACGCGGTTTGTCGGAAACCACGGCACGCCTGCAACTGGAGCTGGCAGAGACGCGGCAGGACCTTGCTCACGTGCGCGAAGAGCTGCAGCAGCGGGAGCTCAGCGCGCGGGAGGCGGTGCAGGACCGCCAAGCGGCAGAGGTGCGCCTGCAGGACGCACTCGCACGACTCGCAGTACTGCAAGAGCCCGACGATGGCGGCGATGCGGTGCAGCGCAGCCCGGGAGAGACGGCCGCCACGCGTGGCACGATGCACCCGCAGACTGCGGATGCCGCGTCCCGTATGGCGGCGCTCTTTAACGTCGACGAAGCCTCCCTCACCGCCCTGCGCCAGCGTGTGCGCTACCTCAACGCGTGCGTCGAGGCGCAGGCGAAGGACATCGCCGTCCTGCGCTCCGCCGAGTCCTCGTGGAAGCAACGCGAGATCGATCTGCGCAAGCAGCTGGAAGTGATGAGCGCGGACCCGGTGAGCCTGACGGCGCGCCGATACGGCCTCTCCGCCTGCTTGAGCTTCGAGGCGCAGCTGGACGAGATGCAGGCTCGACAGGACGCCCTTGAGAGCTCAAGAGCGCAGCTCCAGGAAGAGAAGGACGCTATCGCTGTCACGGTTGAGGAACACGCGAAGGCCGCCGCTGTAGCGCAAGGTGCCGCAGATGCGGCACAGGCGGTGGTGGAGCGCACCAAGGCGCAGCTGACGTCCGCAACGGAGAAGTGTGCTGCGCTAAGCTCGGCCATCACACGGCTGGAAAGCGAGCGGGACGAGGAGTCATCGAAGCGCGTAGATGTCGAGCGGCGGTACAAGCAGGTGCTATCGGAGCTGGCGGACACGAAGCGCGGCCTCAGCGCAGTGCAGGAGTCCTTGGAGGCTACCGGGACGCAGCGTGACCACTTCTGGAAGGACAACAACCTTCTCATCAGCAAGATGGAGGAGCTGGAAAAGGCGCTGCTGCAGTCCGACGCCGAGAAGCGCGCGGCCCGGGAGGCTCTGGCGCAGGGGCTGTCGGCGTCGTCGGCATCTGCGTCGCGGCGGCGTCGCGGCGGCGACAGTGGTGCCGCGGATCGCTATCGCGGGCAGGCATCCCTGACACAGGACCTCAGCCTTTCCTCGCTCTCAGCTCGGCCGTCGTGAGAGCGCGTGCAGTTGACGGTATCCGTTGCCCACACGCCTGAGAAGAGGATCTGCATACACACACACACACATACATACACATATCTACTTTCTCTCTCTCCCTGATGCTTATAGTCGTGGTGGTTGTTGGTGCCTTGGTGCGTGCTGGCAGTCGCCGGCGTGCGTTGTTGTGTATGGTGGCGGTGATGTCGTGTATTGGTCGGGGCGCGCGTGCGTGTGCCATGTGACCACCATTCGGCCTAATACAAAGAGGCACATGCTGAGCGTGGGAGGGGAGGGCTACAACGCCATGTACGGGCAAGCGAAGGGTGGTGAGTGGGGGGAGGGGGGGAATGATCCGCGAGGCGCACATCGCTTCTTATCCACCCTTCTGTGACGGCGTTTCTTGAGTGGGCGCATCTGACGGCTAAAGTCTCTGAGCAACGTCGTCGACGGATAAAGAAGAGCGGTTGGTTTTGCGCCATCTCCCCAGTGGCGCGCGTGTAGTGCCGCCGCTTCGCAGCGCTGCCGTTGCCCATGACTATCTCGTATTCGTGTCTCACTCGCTGCCTATTACTCTCCTCGCCATCTGTCGCCGCTTCTCCTTCATCTATTTCTTGTTGCTCTTGACGGTGTGTGTGTGTACGCGCTCATGTGGGGATGTCGTGTGCTCGGCGAGGAGTGCTGCCGTATCGCGCAAGTGAGTGAGACAGAGAGCAAGCACAGGAGAGCCGGGCGCCCACGCACATCCACACATACGTGCCGTCGCCTGTGCGCCCTTTAATCGTGCTGTCACCTCTACCACGCGCACCACACGAGCGGCATTGCAGCTTCTCTTTCTCTGTCCTTCACACATTTCTCGGTGTGGTGGCCTCCACTGGCAGTGCCGCCGCTACCTCGCCCTCTTCACGCACGCGCACGCGACCCCCCCCCTTGTCCGCCCGCCTCCGGGCTCATTTTCTCACGGGTTAGTGGTGTATCGCATCGTGTCCGCCTTCTCCCGCTTCGCCGCTGCCCTTGTACCCCCTTCTCTCGCCTGGGCCCCAGCTCATCGATAGACGCGTCACCTCCCCCCCCCCTTTCCTCCCTCTGCACGCCGCACTCAGCGTGCACGCACGCACACGCACATCTGAGCATCCGCGTGTAGCCATGGTCGTCCTCTCTGTTTCTTCCTCAGCGTCGGCACCGGCGCGCCCCTCACAAATTCCAACCCGCGCCACCGCTGTCCCCAATGCCTTCATCACCAGCGTTGGTCTGCACCCAATCGAGCCCATCCAAGTGATCGGCCTCAGCTCCGGTGAAGTCTGCTTCTATACCGCCAAAACAGACGCCCTCTCGTGGTTCGTGGAAATGGATGCGGCGCGGGAGGCCCAGCTCCGGCTGGATGCCGCCACTGATGCCGCAATGCGGAGCAACAGCGGCAGCAGGGCGAATAGCGGCGGTGCTGGGACCCCACCCGTGACGCTCGCCCCGCCTGAGCATCCCTTCAAGGTGATGTCTTTCAACACCGCGAGTGCCGGGTGCTCCATCGTACACTGCGGCTTCCTGCGCGGGCGTGAGGAGGATCTCCTGCGCGAGGTGGTGCAGCGACTGCAGCCGTCTTCGTCACCGTCGGCTGCGCGTCATCTTCTCTACGTTATCACGAGCGCCAACGACGTCTATGTGGTGGATGTCAAGACAGAGGTTGTTTTCCTGCACTGGGCTGGTGGCGCCTCCACCAGCGGCTGCAACAGCTCGTCCTCCGAGGCCTCCGCCTCACCTCTGAGCCCGCAGTTCATCGTCACGCAGGCGGAGACGTACGGAGCGCTGATGTACCTGACAGTGGCACGTCGCAATGCCGTGAAGGCCGCCACCGAGCAGGCGGCGAGCTGCGGTTGCCACCTCTTCGGTGGTGGTGGACCGGAGAGGAACATGTACCAACGCTGCAACGAGCCGGCTGTCTACGTGCTCCATCTCGGTTGCACAAAGCCGCTGGCAGCATCGACTACCAAGGCACTCATCACCGGAGGTGGTGCATACATGATCCAGGCGGTCTCAAAAGACAAGCCGCATCCAACAAGGAAGCATCGTGGCAGCAACGCCGCATCGGCGACTGCTTCTGCAGGGGCGCTGAGCATCCGCGCCCATCCGTTGGCGCCTCTGCTGCTGCTGCTGCTGAACCAGTCGGAAGTGCAGGTGTATGCCGTCGACGGCGACGGTGGGGAGGTGACCCCGAAGAAGGCGCAGCTAATCTTCTCCTCCGCTGCCAGCGTACCCCGCGACCGCTTTCGCAGCTGCAGTGGCAGCTCCTCGGCGCAGGCAGTAGCGTCCCCGCGGCCGCAGCCAGTAATCGATGCCCAATTCGTTCCCTCCGCCGCTGTCCTGGTGCCGTGCCATGGCGCAGGTCGCTCGTCCTCCTCATGCAAGTGGATCTGCCGTAATGTGCAGATTCTTCTCGTGACCGCGACGCGACTGCAACTCCTGTGTACGCGGGCCGCCGCCGCAATGACAGGCGTGAGCAGCGCGGACCGTGGTGACGTCATAGCCGCGGATCGTGCCTTCTACACCGCGCCGTCCATACCCGCAGCGACGTCCTCGACCGCATTATCAGTGCCGCACGTCACATTCCTACGTGCGTGGACGTGGCTGGGGTCTCCTGACACCCTCTTCGCTCTACAGAGCGACCGGGTGCTCGTGGAGCTGTCATGCAACGACCTCATCTCGGCCAGCACGGGCGTGCCATCAGTGCGCAGTCGCCGCCTCCTGCCGCCACGCACGGTGACGCGACTGACCAGCTGCGGTGCCGGAGTGGACGTGGGCGGCGCAGCAGGCACGGAGAACTGGTGGCGCACCCCATCGTCACCAGCTGAGGACCGCTCAAGTGGCTCTGTCACAGCCGCTGATGGTGGTGGTGCTGCGGGGTTGTCATGCGTGCAGTGGCCCGACGTGCTGCCGCTGTGGGGACACAGTGCCACACTGAGCGGCGTCTTTGCCCCTCGCCTGCCGGCCAACCACAGTGAGGACCCGCACACCCTAATCTTCTCCCGTCTCACAGGGCTTGCTCGACCTCTGCCCATTGGAGGCAGCGCGGCTGCGGGCGGAAGAGAGGCGGACGCTGAGGACGACACCACCGCAGGCAGTGGCGTCCTCCATCTCTCACTGTTGGCAGACACCGACACCATCAGCAGTCGCTGCATCTGCGTGCGTCTGTGCCTAACCCCGCAGCCCTCCCTCACGTCTACATCCACTGCTGCCCGGCCGGGTCTGCCGCCCCATCAGGAGCAGGAGAGCGTGAACGTGAACGTTGCTCGACTGCTGTGCGACTCCGCCATGCCGGCGCTGTGTCGGCTCGAGCACGGCTTCTACTTTGTCGGCAGCCGGGCCGAGAGTGCCTACGCGGACTACCCCTTCCTCATCGCCGGCCTTCTCTACCTCGATGGCATCGTCGAGGATGCGGCGGGCAGCGAATGCGCCGACCGCGCGGCGCGCCTACGTGCTGCCATGGTATGCCTGCCCGCAGACAAACATGCGCTGTGTTCTCTGTACGAGCTAGCGCGCCGAAGCCCAGATGGTGACGGGCAGGGCAGCCTTGCTAGCGCCGCTGTCGCGCCCACCAGCGAGCTCAAGCAAGCCCTCCTGCAAGCGGTGCGGAACACGCAGGTCCAGCCACTGCCCATTCCTCAGTTCGATTTCGAGGTGTGCCAGTCGTCGTCTGCGACGCCCTCCAAGCAGCTACTGAGCTGCTCCTTCCAGCTAAGCAACGACGGCGTGGTCCCTTGTGTGTGGGGCCTGTGGGCACCACTACCAGAGGCGGCTTCAGCGTCGACCACGAAGTCTGCAGCGACGGCGCCACCACCACAGCAGCAGCCGGTGCAGCTCACCATGCAGGCGTACTACGTCGCCGCGGACACACAGGAACTGCGCTGGCGGCCGCCGCAGCTGGTGCATATGGACGACCTGTTACTCGCAAACCCATCCCAAGTCTTTGCCCTCAGCAGTGTCTTGACGGACACGGTAACTGGTGTCGCGTCGGCGTCCGCAGCAGCAGCAGTAACGCCGTACAAGTCCGTCGAAGACGTCCTCCTCGACGTCGACCCCGCCGTGGTGGCGCGGTTGTTCCTGTACTACGCTGACCGCAAGGTGCTGCTGCTCGCCACGGTGGAGACAGTCAGCAGCGGCAGCGGCGACGGCGGCAACACCGAGGCGGGTGGCGTGATGGACGACGCGTACAACTTTGCCAGCCGACCCAGCAACGAACGAAGCATGAAAAGGACGCTCCTCACTGGCGGGCACGGCGGCGCTGTCGGAGAGGATCGCCAGTGCCTCTGCCTGGTGCCGCACGCCGCAGCGGAGATGAACGGATGGAAGGCAGACAGCACCGCCGAGTCCCAGAGCTGCTCCTTGCTGACGTCCGTGCAGCTGAGCGCGGTGACGGTGAGCGACCATGATGATCCCGTGCTGCAGGTCGCAGTCGTGTCGCGCTGCTTCGGCGTGGCGTTGGCGACGTTCCCGCTGCCAGGACGCCGTGGGGCCGCACGCGTATCAGCGTCGCTGCTGCCGGTAAAAGTGCGGCTGTGCCGCCGCTGGGATGAGCTGCTGCGCATGACGGCCGCGGTAAACATCCAGGCGGAGCAGAACGAAGGCAGTCGGTGCGACGCCACCTCCAACGGAGGAAGTGTGCCCAGCTCTGCGCCTGCATCCCCACTGCGCGGGCATGGTAGCGCGGCGTGCAACTCACCGCTACTACGCCGATATAGGGCTTGGGTGGACACGTTCGCGCATCCGGCGTTTACCTACGCCTCGGTGCCGCTAGCACTGTGGGTGTGGTCGCCGGCATGGCCAGAGGAGGACGCGGTGAACTACGAGAACGCCGCTTCCGCAGCGGCAGCAGCAAGCCCAGTGCTCCTTATCCAGCGTGGATGTGCACTCTACGTGCTGCACGTCAGTGGTGCTGCCGTGCAGATGTGCGCCTCCCTGCTGCACTGCGCGCCCTTGCAAGTGGTTCCACGCGCATCGCCGACATCGGTGGGCGGCACGGGAGAACTCCATCTCCAGTACGGCAACTATCTCTGTCTCGTTGCGCGCAACCAACTGCTGCGGCAGCTGCAACTGCAGTACGCCCGGTACAGCAGCCCGCCCACGCTACAGCAGGCGGCTACAGCATGCGAGGCGAAGTGGTTCAAGAAGCTTGTGCGGCAGGCAGAGTCTAGCACCGCCGCGCGACTGCGACTGAAGGAGCGGCCACAGCTGATGGAGTGGCTGCGGGGCGTCTACGCCCCTACCGCGAGCGATCTCGCCTACGAGCCCCCCTCCTCCTCTTCTTCCGACTCTGCGAAGTCGATGCAGATGAGCGCGGCGCTGGAGCAGCTGACAGGCGCCGGCGCCACGCACGTTGCCGACGTGCTCGACGTTGACGTGACTCACTTGCTCCGCCTGGCGACACTCGCCCTAGCGGCGCTGGCGGCAAGTCAAGGCATTCGGCAGCTCGTCTTCGATGGAACGGTGGACGCCTCGCTTCGGCACAGCCTGCAGCGCATCACGGCTGTCTTGGCGCGTGACAGCAGTGGAGGTGACGAGAAGCACGGCAACGGCGTAGCCAAACCGAGGTCTCTGCCGGGCAGCTGGGCTGTGGCGGAGGCACTGGCTCGACTGCCGCTGGCCTGTGCAACCCGGGCGCTGTCCCAGGAAGCCGCGCACGCAGCCGCAAACGCCGCGGCGCCGTCTACCGAAGCGCACAGACATGTACCCGACTCGTCATGGCGGTGTCGCGCGGCGGCGGTACGGCGGTGGTGGTGGCTCGTGATGCGCTCCAGCTCCCTCGTGCTAGCCGTGAATGAGGCGCAAGCGGACGAGGCGCAGCGGGAGTTGAGTCGCACCCTCGACGTCATTCCTCTCAACTCTGTGCTCCTGCGGCCGATGGCGGTGACTGCGGGCGCCCCACCGCCGCCAAAGTTGCATGGAGATGACCATGGCGAGGCAGAGGCAGGGGCGGTGGTGGACGCTGTGGCACAGGCACTCCTGCTGTGCCCACCGCAGCTTATGCCACACAGCGTGACGCAGCTTCTGCACCAACGCGACGGCGGTAACGTCTCTGCACCCCCGCCGCAGCAGCAGCAACGACGTCTCCGTGCTGCCCTGGTAGCAGCGCTGGAAACTCTCGGCGCTAATGGCGGCGAGGCCGGTGCTGACGGGACGTCGTCCCTCACCTCGCTCTTCTCGACTGTGTGCATGGATAGCGCGCACTGGACGCACGCGGTGTACTACACAAACCTGCTTGGTCATCTGCGTCATCTCGCGTTGCAGGAGTCGGCGACGGAGACGCCTGTGCGCGAATTCGCGTCGCAGTGCATCAAGAGCGCCGACGCCGCCGTGGAGGGCTCTGCGGCGGCGGTGCTCGAAGTCGCCACGCAGACCGTCGCGGCTCTGCTTGGTGCCGTGGTCGATGTTCCGGCGGCGTCACGCTCGCGTATGGCGACGGCTGTGGCGCAGAGCATGAGCAAACGGCAGCAAGCGCTGCCGCGTTGCTTGGGGCCACCTCAGAAAGCCGCCGGTCGCGGCGCTGGGGCAACGGACGGGTCGCGGATAGAGGAGGACGTGTACTTCCTCGAGCACAGCCCAGTCGATCAGCTGCGGCACCACCTCTCCAAGGCGCAGTGGCGGGACTTGTATGGGAACTTTGCCTACCCAACGCGCTGCCTCTTCCGCTCTGCCGTGAGAGACAGGACAGCGAAACCTGTGAAGCCCGCCGTCGTGGAAGCAGCACCGCCGCACTACAGTGCAGCTGATCTGCCGTATCAGCTCCTTTACAACTCGCGTATCGCGGAAGCAGTGCAGCAGACACGCGCGCCACGAGCAGACCAAAACGCTCCTAGCGCCACGACCAGTGTCGGCGTGTTCAGTGGCCGGCAAGGACGCGTGAAGAAGGTACTCCTGACAGAGCAGCCTGTTGCCAGTAGCGGAGCCGCGGCGCCTCCTCCGGCCGTGGAACTGGTGCCCGCGCTGTTCACACCCATGTCTTCGCTGCAACGCGACACGCAGCTGCACGGCAACAGTGCACAGCAGCAGCAGTCCACCACGCTGTCCCTCCGCGCCGCAGTTGCCAAGGAGGAGGCTGCCCTGCACAAGACGTACTTTGACGCCGTTGCGGCAGCGGACGAGGGAGAAGCCCAGGTAGAGGCTCAGCGGCAGCAGCAGCAGCACCAGCTGTCCTCGAACAGCACTAGCTATGACCTGCGCAACGACCCACTTCTGCAGCAGTTCCAAGCGCGGCTCAACGCCGGGGACGCAGAGGAGACTGTGAGCGCCTCCACCACGCTGCGGCACAAGCAGCAAGAAGAGGAGCGCCAGCGCGTACCAGGACCCTTGGCCTTCGCCCCGTCCGCGACGAGACGCGTAGCACACGGTCAAGGAGACGCCGTTGGCGATGGTATCACCACCGGCGCGGCAGGGGCGGCGACCGCCTCCGCAAACCTTTATGGTGCGGTGCCAACGCAGCAGGAGCTCTTTGCGCGGTTCGCGTCGGATGGCTGACGCGTCATCTCACTCTCTTGTCTCCTCAGCCCCCATGCAGAGCCGTCGCCTGTGTGGGTGGGCGAGTGTGCATTACTGATCCGTCTGCCCTTTCGATGCGTCGCCTACTTCTTTCTTTGGTAGCGGGGCGGAGGGTGGGGGGCCTCTCGCTGCGCCTCACGCCATTCGTGTGGGAACGTGCCTTGGCGCACGGCTACCGGCCTTGTGCGCGCGGACACGAGATGAACAGGAAGCACGCACCGTGTGCGAGAAAGAGGGGGAGAGGTGGTGGGAAGAAGGGGAGCAGCCACGGAGGACGTGGAGGCGCCGCCCCCGCCCCCCCACCCTCAGCGGATCCTTTCCGGGTGCGTCTGTGTACGTGCGTGGGCCTCTTGCTCACTCGCTCCTCGCCCGCACTGCGATGGCGTAGAGAGGGAAAGGAGGCGACGCACACATACACACGCGCTCAGCCAAGGGCGCACGCATGTGCCGTGGCTGACATCAAGCTCTTTTGTTCACCACCATCGTTTCTTCCACGCCTACCCTTCGGACCTGCTCTCTCCCTTCACGTATGCGTGCGTGTGCGCGGTGCCGCGCTCGCCACGCATACACGCACACACACACACACACCTCCCTGTGATCGCACGCGAACCATCATCCATCGGCATCTCACTCTGCGCGTATACATACATGTACAGGTGCGTCACTGGCTCTGCTGTTCTTGAGCAGGTATCCCACACCCACCCTCCTCTTCTCTCTTTAATTTCTGCCTCGTAGCATCATGTCTGTGATCGGCGTCTTTTCAAAGGGGCGGGCGACGGGGCACGCCTCGGTGATGTCGGTGCTGCGCTACGTCCCGCGTGCGCGTGTGCCGTGGCAGCCGAGCCGCTTCGGTCGCGAGAACCTCGCCGACGACGACATGGCGCAGCTGTGGGGCACGGGTCGCTACCGCACCGGGCCTGGTAACTATAACAGCGGCTACAGCACCAAGAAAACACATGCGCTGGAAGACAGCACTGTCAGCATTATTCCAAAGCACGAGCTAGAGAAGTTCATGCCAGATATCTCGCTCGGGTCGAAGGCACTCGTGACGCCAGTCTCGTTGATGAGTGCCCGTAATGGCCACCGCGTCACCCACGACCTCATCCACTCCTACGACCCGTACATTGGGCGACTGCAGAAGCCCGCGGTGGTGGACCACGACAACATCACCGTGGAGGACCCGAATCGTGTTGGTCTCAATGCAGCCACGCTGGATTGCCGCTCTCGCATCTACCGCTGGCTGCGTCGCGGCCCATTCTTCCAGGAAGACAGCTACTTCCGTCGCTCGACAAAACTGCAGCGCAACGGCCCAGTGCCGGTCTCCGTGCACGAGGTGCCGCTCATGCAGCGCATTATTCGCCTCGCTCGTCGGGGTCATCTGAAGGCGGCATGCGAGGAGTACCGGCGCGTGACGTCGGTACCGCCGGTGGATGTGTACCGCGCGCTGACGGCCGCCTGCGTCCCTGGAGCAAAGCTGGCGGACGCGATTGCCATCTTTGAAGACGGCCACTCGAGGCTCCTCTACGTCGCGCGAGACGGGGAGGTGCTGCACAACATGCTGCGCTGCGCCATCCGTGCCAAGCACCGCGTGCGGGTGATATGGGTGTACAACGTCATGGTGGGCCGCCACTACGAGAACGTGGTTGTAAGGGCAGAGGTGGACGTGATCTGGCGCTACCGCATCGCGAGTCTGGCGCTGGAGTACCTGCTGGACAGCAACGCCGGCGAGGAGGCGCGCACCGTTTACGATTACCTCGTGGAGAACGAGCTGGTCGACTGTGACCTGCACGTGCGCCTCGGCCACGTCATGCAGCAGGCCCTCAAGGAGGGGAAGACCGTGCACGTGCAGCAGGACGCGCTCGACGGTATGGCGCTATCGCAGAACGTGGTGGCTGTGGCGCCGCAGGTGGCCGTCGCGGTGTATGCACGGTACCTCGAGACCATGCAGGAGGGTGCTGCCTGGACGGACGCGCGCGGCTTGCCGCTGACGGACCCAGCCAAGACAGGCGCGGACGCCAAAGGCGCTGCAGCTGTCGCATGGCTGAAGGCGGCATTCCCAGACATCGACCCCGTCGCGGTGCTGCGCCTCGCTCGCTTCCGGCGCAGCTCGAAGGACCTCATGGCGAAAGACAGGCCTGCCTACGTGCAGCGTGCGGCACAGTGGGTAGAGTTGCTGAGCTCGGTGCACCAAACGCGCGAGGAGGCCCCACTCACGTACCTACGCAAGTCACGTCCCTCCATAGCCAACCCCAACGTGCGCGTGGCGTGGCTGCCGGAGCGGCAGCGCGCGCACGCACTGCTCGCCAGCGATGAGGGCTTCAAGTTTGCCTACGGCGGGCCGCATACCCGCTTCGTAGAAGAAACGTTTGTGTACGCCGAAAACACGCTCCAAAGTCGCTACCTTGCGCAGCAGCCCGTTCACACAGAGGTGACACCGAGCGTAGCCCTGGGTGCGGCGGCGGTGGCGGCTGGCATTAGCAGCGGCAGCGCACTGCCCCGGCTGCCGAGGTCGTCGGCAGCACCCCAAATCCTGCACGCCTCTGTCCTCCTGGATGGGTCGCTAAATGGCAGCAGCGGTAGCGGTACCTCGACGCTGCGCTCCGGGCGCAGCGAGTCCGCCAAGGCAGCAGCGAGCCCAACGGCGGGCATCAGCGGTCGACCGTCGTCAGCGAGCAGCAGTGCTGGCTTGGACGACACACACTTCTAGGTTGAAGCAGGACACCGCTCGTGTGTGCGCGCGTGTGCTTAACGTGCTCCATTTGTATTTGTTTTGATACGTGGATGGCGTGCAGCGCTGGCGTCAGCGGCTGTGCGTGGGGTGCGTCTGTGTTTCACGTGTGCATCACGGATCTCAGCATGCCATCATCTTCTGTGCCAATGCATGAGAGAGAGACGAGGAGGACAGCGAGGAGGTATCATCCGTGCAGCAACGCCCACGTACAGGCTTCCCCACGCGTGCACGCACGCACTTACGTACGTAGAGGTGCGCGCCGCTCTGGCGTATAACGCTCGAGCTGCCTCGCTCTCTCCTTAGCACGCGCATGCGCAGAGGTGAGAGAGGGTCCTTGAAGGGAAGAGCCATGCGGAGAATGTGATGAGCAGACGTCCTCTCACCCGTGGACGTCCGCACTCTAGCCCACGCGAGCGTCTCTCTCTCTCGTGTATTCCCCAGTGTTCTCTGTACATGTGCGTCGATGTCGGATTGTCATGTGCCTCCCAACACAACCACCTCCCACCACAGACACCCGTCTTCTTTCATTCAGCTGAAGTACAGGTGGTACACGCAACGCACAAGACACACCCACACATAGAAGCACCGTATTGAAGCGAGGTCCCTTTTTGCTCAGAGGGGGGGGGGGGCACTCGACTCGCAGCGTCCCCGCCGGAGCTCACCCACCTACTCACCTGCCCCGATCCCATCCCCCGCAGCCCACAGCATTTAAACACGAGACCACAAGCTGAAAGCGGCCAATAATGTTGAGCCGGCACGGCACACGGCTAGACCTCGGCACTGCCGAAGACATTGCCGAGCTCAACGCCGCCGAGTCACTTTTACGGGCCGCCTACAAGCCTTCCACTGTTGTGGGCAGCAGCAGCAGCGGTGGGAGCCCCGGGAGCGGCGGTGGTGGCTACTACACCCGTGCGGCACCCGCTGCGCTCGGTCACCCTCAGGCCAGTGGAAACGACACCTACGGTGGTACCCCGATGTTGGGATCAGAGGGCACAGGCGGAGGCGCCTTCCATGCCTCCCCGGCCACGGCCGCCACCGTGACCACTGACTTTGCCGGCCCGGTGGTTGGTGGAATCGCCAGGAGTAGCGTCGCCATGCCTTACGGCGCAGAGGCAGCAAGCGGTGCCGCTGCACCACCGCACGTCAACCTTGGCTACACCGCCAGACAGCGCAGTAGCGCTCCCATCATGGCTGGGAGCGCATCAACCCCATCCTCTGCCAGTGGCTACCCGCAGCGAGTGCTTTATGCCGACGTGCATGCCGGAACTGAAGAGGGAAGCCATTCCGGCAGCACCATGGGGATGAGCAGCTCTGGCGCGGCGATGCGGGCACCAGGAGGTGGTGGTGGCGCAACCGAAGTGGCGCCGTCGTCGAGCAGCGGCATGCGGGCAACGGCGCCGGCGTTCTACCGTCCCCAGATGAGCTTTGAGAGTGGCGGAGGCCGTGAGGAAATCGAAAAGATGCCGGAGCTGGAGAGCGACGTGGAGCGCGGTCGATCCTCGATACGCGGCTTTTTCGCCCCTCCTGCGACGGCGACCAGCCCCACCCCCACTGCTGCCACCGCCGCCGCTGTCGGCTCCCGTCTTACTCGTCCTCAGCACTCTCAGCGAGCGCATGGGTCGCCTTACATATACCATGCCCCGCACGGCTCAGCAGCGCTAGCTCACGCAGGAGCCATGAGCGGAGGCCGAGCCAGGGGACAAGAAGGGCGCGGGGACGAGGAGGAGGACAGTGAAGAGGCTTCAGCGCGGCCGAGCAGAGTGTCGGGCCGTTATCACTTCTCACGGGCTGACGCGCCTTGAGTATTCATCGCCTCCTCTCGTCTCCGCCGACCCTCCCTCAACACCCGTCTTGGCCCCGCAAGTATGCACACACACATGCGCGAGGGAGAGGGGAGCGGACGGCGTCAAAGTGTGCGAGCGCGGGAGGAGGCATGGGCGAAGGAGGGCGACAGAAGATGCGCTAAGTGGCGGTAGTAGTGGTGCGTGTTGCCCGGCACCCGTGTATTAGACCGGTCGTACCCCTCCCCCTCCCCCAACCCACATCTGCTCCTCCTCCTCCACGTGTAGCCACCAGTCGTTCAGGGGAGGGGCAGTGTACACACAATAGACAGGGAGGAGGGGGAGGAGCAACGGACATACACGCACGCGCACACAACTCATGAGCATACATATATGTGTGCCAACACGGGTGTTCCCATCCGCAAGAGCTCCTGTGTCGGCTCGTCTCACTCGCTCGCCCTGTCGCCGTCGCCCAGCGTACGGGCGATCCATCTCTGCCTCCCTGCCACGGCGTGGATGGGGATGCGCCGGTGGAAATGCAGAATGAAAAAGCAAGCGCACACATACACACATACACACACACACACACACACACGCACACATACACACAGAGAGAGAGACAGACGGACAGACAGCAAAGGCGCCGGCCGTCAACGGCGGAAGAGGGAGAGGAGGGACGTGCTCGACGCCGGCTTGCCGCCCCAGCGTCTCTCCACCCTTCTGCGCCTTTTTCGTTTCGCGTCCTCATTCCTGCTCGGCTGGCGTGCTTCGCCTCGAAGCGGTGACAGAGCACTTTGTGCCCACCGCTTGTCAACCCACCCGCGCCGCTGCTTCATTCTCTCTCCCCTCCCTCGTGCCTCACCGTCGCAGCTTCACCCCTTGCCCTCCCCCACCCCGCCTGCCGCCCCCTTACCTCCCCCTCAGTTCGCTCCTTGTTGTTGTCTTCTCCGCACCCTTGCCTCTCTACAGAACCTACTACTTCACACACACATACACACATCGAAACAGCCAACGCAGCAGTACCAGCATCACCACCGCGGTCAACATCCAAGGAAGCAGCATTCAAGCTCCCGCCCCCCCCCCCCACACACACACACATACACGTGAGGCACAGTCATATATATAGTCGCGCACCCGCACCCATCAGCAATCCAACCCCGTCCTCACACTTTTCTCTCGTCGCACTCTGTCCCCTTCCCCCTCACGCACACGCACACGCCCTTCTGCGAAGTCCGACCAGGGGACGGGGGAACGCTCAAGAAGCGACGCAGGCGCCACGATGAACTTCCTCGGCAGCTCTCTTCGCAGCGGTGGCGGCCACCGCAGGGACAAAGGATTCTCTGCCAAGAACAAGGTGCAGCAGTACCACGGCGACGGCAGCGAGTCGATTGTCCTCGTGGGCCGCCCGTTTCGCGTCCTGCAGAAGATCAGCGACGTGCCACCGCCCTACATGGTAGGCCGTCAGCGTTCCACGAAATACGGCGAGGGCGGCAGCTCCTACGTGTACCTGGTGGAGAACACGAGCCGCCTGCCCGAGTTTCCGCGGCATCTGACCCTGAAGCGGTCATTCTTCGGGGTGGACCAGGTCATGGAGGCGCACAAGGAGGTCGAAATCGTCTCTCGCATAGAGGACAAGAACATTGTGCGCGTGTACCACAGCGAAATCTCGCGCAGTGAGGGGCGCCTCGGCGTCAGCATCGCGATGGAATACTGCTCCAACAACCTTTACCGCCGCATCCGCAGCAGCGCCGGCAACGGCATCGCAACCCGGCTGACCGAGGCCGAGATTTGCCATGTCATGTTCGCTGTGACGAGCGCTGTCGGGTACCTGCACGCGCAGCAGCCGCCCATCGCGCACCGCGACATCCGCCCCGAGAACATCCTCATCAACAACAAACACGCCGGCCCCACCGCGTACAAGCTGACAAACTTCGGCAACGCCACCACGGAGGCGTACCAGTGCGAAACCCGCGAGGAGGCGAACATGGCGATTGCAGATATTCAGATGCACACAAACCCAGCCTTCCGCGCGCCGGAGATGGCGGACCCGTGGAGCAAGAAGCGCATCTGCGAAAAGACAGACATGTGGGCAATGGGCGTGCTGCTCTACTACATGATGTTCATGTCCCTCCCCTTCGACCCAAGCACCACCATTGTCAAGGAGAACTGGGCTCTCACGTTCCCCTCGCAAGCGATGACTTCCTACACACCGTCGCTGCGGGTCATAACCGAGCACCTGCTGGACCCTGACCCGTGCTCCCGCTGGGACGTCTTCGCGCTAATCAACTACATGCGCTTCGACGCGGACTGCAGCCGTCACCTCGGCACCTTCTGCTTCACCAAGACCGAGTGGCCGGAAGGGTGGGAAGAGCAGGACGTGAAGGTTCTGGGGCGCGCCCCACCGCCGAAGGCACCGCCAGTCTCGTACAACGAGCCCGGGCACGAGCAGCTGGACTGCCGCGGCCTCAGAGGCCAAGAATGCGTCCACGGCCACACCAACAGCCGCCAACCCCCCGATGACCGCGGAAACGGCAGAGATAGCGCCGTCGTCGACGGCGATGCGGTGCAGGAAGCACTGATAGTCCTCGGCGGCGACCCAGCGGACGACGACCCTGCGGTGGCGAAGTACCGTCATCAGATCATCATTGAGCAGCAGGAAGCGTGGAGGCGCGCCAAGGCGGCGGCCGGTCTCCGCGACTCCCCGCCAATGGAGCCTCAGGAGAGCAGCGCGGCGCCGGCACCCACCAGGGCGAACAACGAGGCCCAGAAGGACGTATTTGACAACCTCTTTGCCAGTGCGTCCCCAACAGTCCTCCCAACCTCTCAGGCCTCGCCTGTCATGAGCCCCTCAGCTCCGCCCGCAACTCATCAGCCGCCGGAGAAGGACGTATTCAGCGCCAGTGATCTCTTCAGTACTTCGCCGCCGCAGCTACACCCGTCGTACCCAATGATGAGCACCTATGGCCAAGCGCCACAGCAGATGGCGATGGGCGGCTGGGGTAGTGGAGCGCCTGTGATGGAAGGTGGTGGGTATTCAATGCAACAGCCTCAGAACCAGCAGCAGGCCCCGTGGGGATACGGCGTTAGCACCGCGAACAACTACGCTCCTCCTCAGCAGCAGCAGCAGCACCTGCAGCCATTCACGAACTTTCTGGCCCCTCTGCCGGGCCAGCAGCCGGACCAGCAGCCGGGCCAGCAGTCGATCCAGCAGCAGGAAACAAGCCAGCCACGCACGGCCCGGACGACAGCTAAGAGGGACCCCTTCGCCGATCTCTTCAACTAAGCAGAATGTGTATCTTCGTGAGTGTTGGAGCTGATGCGTTGAACGCTAGAAGAGGGGGCACGCAAGTAGGGTGATACACACTCTGTAACGGCGATGATCGCTCTCACCACCACCACCATCACCAGCAGCAGCTTCCTGCCCGCTTTCTAAATGTAAGAAGAACACTGATGGCTCAGACACACACACATACATGCTCATTCTCGCCACCACCCCTCCCCGTCCCCCTACCTTGCTCCATAGCGTCCTCCTCCTCTGTGAGCCCGTTGTCTACGGTGTTTATATTGTCTCTTCATCTTCTTGCGATAGTCATTGAGCGCACCGACGTGAGTCTAATGATCTCGTGTGTGTGTGTGTGTGTGTGTGTGTGTGTGTGTGCTCACATGCTCCTTTCGTCCAACGTCTTTCTTTTATATATTCCGTCTTTCCGTGCTCCTGTACGTGGCGCAACGGCGCCTGCCTCTCTCTCTCTCCCCCTCCCTCCCTGCCTCCCCGTGTGTGAGTGTGTGTGTGTGTGATTGCCCGGACAGCGCTGTGTACGCCGCTGCCTTGATCCGTTACCCTCCCTCTCGATCTCTCCGGTATTTGCTTCCGCCTGTTGCGTCGCGAGTGGTGCGTCTGCGTTGTGGCGTTCTGTGAGCGTGTCTGTGCGCGCCTCGGTGGGGGCGCGAAAGAGAAAGAGAGGGGAAGCACCTCTGTAATGGAGGAAGGTGTCCTCCTCTCCGCCGACTGAGCACCTGTATTCATTCAGGCAGGCAGGCAGGCACAGACTCACACGCGCGCGTCACAGATCTCCGCTCAAGCATCTTCTTTGTTGTTGTTTTATTCATCTTGTTGCTGTTCTCTCTCTCTCTCTTGTGCCTCTTGGTTGTGACTGGATCGTGTGTGTGTGTGTGTGTGTGTGTGTGTGTGTGTGTCTGTGTGTCTGTCTGTGTGTGTGTGTCTGTGTGTGTGTGTGTGTGTGTGTGTCTGCTACAGCGCAGAGACAACACCTGCCCCCCCCCCTCCCTTCCTGTCTGCCCTGCGTACGTGAGGCGTGTCTTTTAGTCTTCGTCTTCTTCTTTCCGCGCGCAGCGAGGCCGTTGCGAAACGTATTGGAGCTCATCAGAGAAGAAGAGAGCACATGCAAGGACGAGGGCTTGTGGTCGATTTTGGCAATGGCTCATGAACGCATGAGCGTGCCTGCGCACGCGGCTGCGCCACCGCAGCGCCGTTGAATGTACGAGGCTCTGTGTGTGGATGTGTGCGTCAGCACGAGAGAGGGTGCGTAGCCGGGGATGATGGTGAAAAAGGTTTGCATTCCCCTCTGCTGCTTTCCTACACGCAGATCTCTTCCCGTGTCCCTCCCCCTTATTGCTCTATCACGGGCTGTCGCGGTGTGTCGTCTCGCATGCAGAGCATCATCAGCAGGTGTGTGCGACGGGTACACGGACGATCAGTGACAAGCACGTGCGTACGACATCCCAAAACACGCGTGCGTTGTACCAACACACGCACGGGCGCGCATTTCTTTGCTGTTTCGACGACGTTATGCCATATTGACTGGCCGCGTGAATTACTGCAGCGTGTCTCCCTCTCTCTCTCCTTTCTGTTCTCCACCGGCCTTCTTCATTTCTCTGCCTTTTCATCTGGACAACTCGTCATCCTTCTATCATCATCACGGGCAACGCCCCACCACATCTCTTCGAGAGTCTGTGTGTCCGTCTGTGTGCGTGTGCGTGTGCTGGTCTGAATCTCCACGACCACCGCACATACACCTCAAGATTTGTTCCAGCCGTGCAGCGTCCCCGCCACCACCACCCTGACCTCTTCACCATCTCAAACACGACCTTGACTCTTCTCCTCTTGTCCTCCTTCTTCCCATCTATTCAGCCCCAATCTACACACCCTCCCGAACTCTCTCACAAGCACCGTCCACAATGAACGGGTCCAACATCCGCTCTTCGGCGATGGCGCTCCTCGTCCAGACGGGGCCCTGTCCCGAGTTGAGCTCGCCTGGTTAGACCCGTACGACAGTCCCTGTGCACGGGCTGGTGCAGCACAGCCGGCATACCCTCTCTCTCATGTTTGCATAGATCACCCGACGGCTGCACAGGTGGCAGGCCGTATCCCATCCTCCATGGGAGGAGTCCATCGGGGGGTCCAGGGAGGGGCAGCCTTCTCATATCGAAATCCTTCACCTGAAGGAAGGGGGAGGGATCGCCCTCCACCTCCTCCGCCAACCCGTGGGGGCGTTGGCCCCCGGGCGCTACATGCGTACGCTCAGCGACGGGATTCGCCGCAAGCAGAACAAGCTCCATCGCGGCTCGCCACACACCGGAGGACGACCTACGGACGCTCCCCCAGCCATCCGCAGTAGCCGTCGAGCGCCTCAGCAGGAACAGGCTATTCCAGGCCAACGGCAATGCTCTTCACCACGTGGCGCAGCGGCTTGTGTCGAGAATCGACCGCATCGCCACGCGTCGACACGGCCAGCAAGCCGCATGCCCATCACCGAACCGCCCTTTGCCGGAATCCCTCGATGCTGCGCGGAGCGGGGCTGTGGGACCCGTGACCCCGACGTTGCCGCTGTCGGGTGGCGCTGTGGGTGGGCGGCAGCGACAAGGAGCAACGCGCGGCTGCTGCACACAGCACCTTCTCCTCAAGGGTGGCGAGACCTTTTCGAACCGGAAGATGATGGCTTACCAGGTGATGAAGGTGAAGCGTTTTCCAGCTCGGAGGATGCACCATGCAAGCTGCTTCCAACAACCTATCGACCGAGTACGGCACCGCGTTCGCCCGGGACATCAGCAACCCGGGCAACGAGGACAGCGTGCACGCCTTGAAGGCGGCGTTCGACTTCTTCGTGCCGCGCATGCGCGGCACGGACGGCGTTTCGTTATCGGCGCCCCTCGGACCAAAGACGAGGCCCTTAGGGGACGGAATAGCCGAAGCCTTCTTCGCTGAGCCGGAGGCCTCAGCGTAGGCACGCGCTGACCAACACCGGTCGACCGAACGCGACGCCGTCATCACGAGGCACAGAGGCCCCCACCACCCCAAAACAACAGCGACTCGTCGGCGGAGGAGAAGGCTCCGGAGCGAGCACTCAAGGCGGCAACAACAGAAGAAAAATGTGCCGCCAAACGCCCTCGTGCGAGTCTTGACGTAAGGCCACTTCCACACGCACACACATACACACATAAATTTATGCGCGCCGTCGGCTCCGTCTGCCTCGCCAACTGAGGGGGAGGAGGAGGAGGAGGCGGCGGGGGGCTCCATCGCGAACGGACGCTCCTCGACACGGCATTACGGGCCGAAGGGGCTCTCTTCCCGCTGCGTCCAGCACGGTCGATGACGCAGTCCGACTTGCTATCCTTTTTCCCGCTACGTCGCACCTTTGGTGAATCATCCCCGGCTCCTCGCTGGGAAGGCGGCCAGCAGCTGGGGACGAAGTCTGCCGTCTGACCTCGTAGAGCCTCCTAAGCGTCTCCAGCACCAAAGTAGCGCCTTACCCTGGGGCGGAGGCGAAGCCGAGTCGGAGCGCAGCCCTTCTATCCGGACCTCTTCGGCGTCGTGAGACTCGGTGTTTCGCGGCACGGTTACACACGCCTCTCCGTACTTTGACGTATCGGACCATGCGCATGCTGCTGGTGACACGGCCTGCCCTCTTTACACCTTCCCCACCCCTTCTCCTTCCCTTCCCTCCCTCTCCAGCCCTCTTCACTCACCCTCCTCACGCCGGCGAAGGCACGCAAGTGTTCAAGCGCCTACCCATTCGTAATACTTGTGATATATATATATATATATATATAGATATATATATTCGTAGTTTCTTTCTGCGGGGGGTGGGGGCATCATCTCTCAGTAGCTTGTCGTCTTTCCTTTTGTGTGGGTGGCCGCATTCGCCTCGATTGAGCGCAGGGCACCCACTTGTTTTCTTCGCCTCTCATTTCCTCCTCTCGCCCTTTAGCTGTTGGACTCATCGATCCATGCATGCGTGCATACATGCGTGTGTGTGTGTGTGTGTGTGGTGAGTGTGTGATGGGCGTGTGCGCGCACGCCTGCACCCGCTTCAAACGTTACTCTTTGTTAGCCGTCGTCACTCGCTGTCTGTTTTACCGTCTTGTCGCTTGTATTTCCGAAGACACTGGCCGTTCTCTCGCACCGGTCGACTCAACAACGCTAAGGAGCGAAGGACAGAGCCCTCCTGTTGAAGTCCCGTTCGCACACCTACCCCTGCTCCCTCCCCCCCTCCCCCCTTCGCTCCCTGGTTCACTGAGGTCCGCGTCTGCGTGTACGTTGTCCGCAGCCTCTTCCTGTTTGTCGGTTGGCGTGCTGCCCCAGCGGCACAGCTAGACGCTTTTATTCTTTGTGTGTGTGTGTGTGTGTGGAGGAGGGGGGTATTTCTTTGTTTTTCGTTCGGGGTCTCCCCGGTCATCCCTCGCACACCCGCTCTGCCACCTTCCATCTGCACAGACTCACCGACGCCGCCGGACAGATAGCAGCACGATGCAGCCGACGAGCAAAGGCAGCAGGGACGCAGCCACTCTCCAGAGTGACGGGGGCGCGAAGACTGGCGCCGTCGCCGTAGCAGCTGCAAGCCCTGAAGCCCCACCATCCCCTCCGCTGCACAGCTATGTTTTTCCCACAGGGCAGGAGCTCGTCTCGCCGGCGGCACCATTTAGCAGCAGCAAAAGTGAGGACGTGTTGAAGATCGAGACTCCCAACCCTGTCACCGCAGCGGCACGGCAACCGCCTGCCGCTGCGGAGCGCCGTGCGTCACGAGTTCGCTTCTTGCTGGCATTGGAGCCATTCTTTGAGCCACGCTCGGCAGAGCTGAGCGACGGGCTTTGGAACCGCGCCGACGGCGACCCCGTGTCGTTAGGCCACAGCAACGAGCTGCACGATACGCTCTCCGTGTCTGCAAGTCAGCTGGAGCCGTACAGCGTGATCACTAAGACCGGCGGCGTGCAGATGTCGCGGTGGACACAGGTGCTGGCGCTGCTCCAGCGCACCGGGCAGCAGTACATGCGCCAGAAGCTGCTCATCATCACCGAGGTCGTTTCGCCGCTGCTCTTTGTCGTTCTCCTGATCATCCTAAACGTCGCCTTTGGCACCAATTCCATCTCCGAGACCGTCTTCACCGCCCCCACCATGTACAGCTACCAGCTGAACTTGCACGACTACATGACGTATATTTGCTACAACGACACGACGCGACCGATCAACGGCCTGCACTCGTGCGCCGACCTTAATTTTTCCTACTCCTGCGACGGCGACGAGTCGGAAATTCCGGTGTACGGGTTGTGCTACTTTCGTGGCTTCGAGAAACCTGCGACGGTGGTGAACCACTACGTAAACTCCCTTATGGGCATCATCATCTCGCTACCGTCCCTCGACTCAATCATCGTGCACCAGTGGATGGCCAAGAAGGCCGGTCTCGCCAAGGACTCCCGTTCCCGCACCGCTTTGGCGGCACTCTCGAACATCGGCATCGGCTTGTCCGCCACGACTCGCTTCGACTCCATCTCATACTCGGGACTACTGTTCTTCGCCCCCGCGGCGAACACGCCGGCGGCGCTGATCGAATACTTTCACAAGCATTGCGCCATGTTCGAGTATGTCTACGGTGGTGTCTTCGACACAGTCGAAGAGGCGCACGCAGCGATAAAGGCCAACGGTTCAGATGAGGTTCTCAACTCCACCTGGGGCCTGATCATCGTCAACGACATTACAGATGGCTTTGATGTGCAAGTACAGCTGCACAGCTCCGCGTTGCCGTCACTGTCGCCGCCGACAGTATCGCTGGAGTTTCGCGGAGGCTTCACGTACGACGGCACCGACATGTTCCTCGCCTCTGGCTTTCTGTCACTGCAGCAGGTGTTGTACACGTACTTCTACGAGAGCAGGGCGGAGGCAGGAGCGCTAGTCAACCTCCACAGCGGCGCGGTCAGTCCGTACACGTTCAAGGAGATCTACCCCGTCATCGCCTCCTACCCCACCATCGCCGCACATACGCCGTATCTGCTCTCGCTCTCCCCCTCCCTCGTCGCCCTCGTAATGGTGATGTCTCTCCTCTACCCCTTCGCTCAGGTGACCAAGCGCGTGGTGCTGGAGAAGGAACTGTGCATCCAGGAGTCCGTCTGTATTATGGGGCTGAGGAGCTCCTCCCTCTGGCTGAATTTTCTCTTGGTCATCTTCTTCGAGTATGTGCTCATCTCCGTCCTTCTGACGGTGCTCCTGTGCGCCGTCGTCGCGCCGCGCTCGAACCCCTTCGCTGTCTTCATTATTCTGTTCGTGTACTCCCTCACGCTGATCCCGTTGTGCGGCCTCGTCTCTGCCTTCTTGAGCCGTGCTCGCATGGCGACGCTGGTGTCACCGCTGATCTACTTTGTCCTCTCGGTGCCGATCTTCGTCATGGGCACGGCGAATCGCAGCATCGTCATTGGCCTGTCGCTTCTCTCCCCCTCCGCACTCGCCTCGCTTCTGACGGATGTCTTCATCGTCGAGGCGGGCGGCGGCTTTCAAATGCATCACTTCCACAGCCCGTACTTCAGCGCCGAGCCGTACCTCATCATGCTCATCCTCGCGTGCGACTGCGTCCTTTACCTGCTGCTCATGATCTACCTCAACGCTGTGCTGCCGCAGGAGTGGGGTACCCGGAAGCACCCGCTCTTCATCATCGAGCTGTGGGTGTGGCTGAAGGGCACCTGCGGCAGCTGCCGCAGAAATGCTCAGCGTGGGAGTGCATCTGAGCCTGCCCCTGAACCGACGAGGACGACAACGACGCTAGATGTCGTGAGGCTGACCAAGGAGCGGCCCGAGAGCGGCGCGGCGACGGCGACGTCACAGAAGCAGCAGCGACCCAGTGCTCTCGCCTTCGACCCCCGTATCAGTCGCGACGCCTCGACCGACGGCGAGAAGGTCATCGGTGTTCGCATCAGTCATCTCTGCAAGTACTTCCAGCGCGACGGCAAGCGTTTTGCGGCGGTGGACAACGTGTCGTGGAACATGTATCGTGGTGAGATCGCGGTGTTGCTGGGGCCGAACGGTGCTGGCAAGTCGACGACGATCAACATAATCACCGGCATGCTGGCCGCCGACAGCGGCGACTGCTTCATTGAAGGCCACTCGATAACCCAGAATGTGGCTGAAGCGCGGCACGAGATCGGCTACTGCCCCCAGCACAACATTCTGTGGCCTGACCTGACCTGTCGCGAGCACCTCGAGTTCTACGGCAAGATCAAGGGGCTGCGTGGGGCCGAACTGGAGGACGCCGTCGTGGACATTCTCCGTGCCGTCGATCTTGAGGAAAAGGTGGACTCTATTCCAGCGCAGATGTCGGGTGGCCAGAAGCGGAAGCTGTCCGTCGCAATCGCCTTCGTGGGCCGCAACCGCGTCGTCCTCCTCGACGAGCCAACCGCCGGCATGGACGCGGCTGCGCGACGTCACACGTGGTCTCTTCTGCGCGCCATGGCCCAGCACCATTCGATTATGCTCACGACGCACTTCATGGATGAAGCGGACCTGCTTGGTGACAACATCGCCATTGTGACAGAGGGTGTGCTGCAGTGCGCCGGCAGCACCGCGTTCCTGCGCCAGTATGCTGGGGTCGGCTACACGCTTCGCTTCGATCTCACTCCCGTCCCGACGCAGGAGGATGGCGATGCGGCGCGGCAGGCCAAGGTTGCTGCGGTGTGGGCTGAGCTTCATCAGCTCGTCATGTCGCACCTCCCGGATTCTATCTTGGTGCTGCAGACGGATGCGGAGGTGGAGTACGAGCTGCGACTCAGCACCGATGCTCGCCTGCCAGAGTTTTTGAAGGATATGGAGTCGCGCGGCAACCGGCAGCTGCGCATCCGCGGCTACGCGCTGCGGGCGCCGACGCTGGAAGATGTATTCATGCGTGTCGTCGAGCACCAGATTGCGCCATCTTCACAGGTGGCAGTGGTGCGTGCGGCGGACGAGGCGGCGGCGCGAGAGCAGCTCGCTGGCGAAAAAGACGGCGGCCGCACCAGCAGCGGACCCCCAGCGGCCCCCTCGTCTCCGTTAGTGCACCGCTTTGTGAACCGCCGCATGTCGCGGCCCTCGCTGCACTACCTCAACAACGAATCGATGCTGAACTACGGCAACAACGCAGAGCCGAGCAATGGCGATGAATACCCGATGGCGGACTTGGCGGCCGCGAGTCTCACACAACCTCAGGCACCAAGTGACGTTGTCGGAGCGAGGTCGATGGCGGCCACAGGACCCGACGGCGGTGACACGGACGGGGTACATGTTGCCGGTGTCGCCGAGAACAACAACGCGAGCGTCACGGGACTGCGGCAACGGGAGAGTCGCAGCAGAAGCTTCAACTACCACGAGAGCGCCGATGGCGCCCCAAGCTTGTCGGCCCGATTTCCGCAGGAGGTCGTTGGCTCGGCGGACTGTTGTGTGGCGGCAAACAGACCACTTGCCGGTCCTGCGCCGTCGGTGCGGAGGTCCACCACCGCCGCACTGACGGCGCAGCAGCAGCAGCACCACCACCACCACCAGGGAAGCACCACAACGGTCGTCTCCAATAGCGACACCCCTGGGGTGGCCACAGTGGCGGCTCGCGTCCACCGTCCAGACAGAGTGCCCTGCCCTCCGCTCTCAGAGGCCATGGTGAGCGAAAGCGCTGCGCAAACAAGCACTGCCCCCGTCCCCACCATCACCACCACCGCCGCAGCAGCAGCAGCAGCAGCAGGGACGAACCCGAGTGTTCGCAGCGAAGCCTTCCTCTACAAGTTGGTCACCGACCATCACCTCACCAATGTCTGGGAGTCGCGACAGACATCGCAGCGCTGGTACCTGTGGGGGCTGCAGCTGCGTGGTATGATGTACAAGCGCTTCTTCTGCGCCATACGCGACCCTCGCATGCACTTCTTTCAGATTGTCTGCCCGATCCTCTGCATCCTCCTGGCGATGTTGCTGCAGCTGGTGGAGGGCGGCAATGAAGGGACGCTGTACCTCTCGCCCTCCGTTTTTGACGTGGAGTCGGCGATGCAGGTGTCGGGCTGCACAAACTACATGGGGGATGTGGCGCACATGCACGAGTATGGGCACAACTTTAGCAAGGTGTCCTTCAGTGACCCCAACTTCGTCAGCTCCACGGATATGTCCAGTGAGCTGCTTGACACGTGGTTCACTCACAGCCGCAACCGCTTCATGAGCCTGCAGTGCGGCGACCCCGACGTACAGCTGTATCTGACCTTCTTCTACCAGGATGTCATCGGCACGCGGCAAGTCAACACGCTTCTGTACAACACCTCCTCGCGCAACAGTCTTCCGATTGCGATCCACATGATGTACGCCATAGCGTACTTTGGCGCCCTCGGTACGAGCGCTGATGCGGCCTCGGCCACCTACACGATGAGCCTGACAGGGCTGCCGCAGGATGCGAAGGCTACACAGGCAACAAGCGCCATCTCCAGCATTCTCATCGGCACTATTTTCCTGATCCCGTTTACATTCCTGCCGGCTAATCCGGTTGCGTGGGTAGCAAAGGAGTACGAGTCACGCGCGCGGCACCTGCAGACGGCCTCGGGGCTCCTCTACCTCGTCTACTGGATCGGCAATTTCCTGTTCGACTTCACCGCCTACGTCGTGTCCATGATCTTCATCGTTGTCACCTTTCTTATCTTCCAGCGCTGGGAGTACGTCGGCTGCGAGACGATCGGGGCCACCATTGCCTCCTTCTCCACGTACGGTGTTTGCTACTGCTGGTGCTCCTACATGGTGAGCTTTGCCTTTACGGAGCACACGACGGCGCAGATCGTCGTGCTGGGCGTGAGCTTCCTCACCGGATTCCTGTGTGTTATACTGGTGTTCGTGTTGAGCCTGCTCGAAAAAACGCTCTCGGCGTCGAACACGCTGCGGTGGGTCTTCCGCTTGCTGCCGCCCTACTCCATTGGTGAGGTGATCCTCAACCTGGCGCTGCTGGAGCAGAAGAAGATGACGGACCCGTCCTTGACGGCGTGGAGCATGTCCATCACGGGCTGGCCTGACATCTACATGGCCGTCGAGGCCCCCATCTTCGCTGCCATCACGCTGCTCTGGGATCACCCCAACCGACGCGCGGTCATCGACCAACTCAGTGTTTGGTGGGGTGCGTGGTGGTGCCGCTGCTGCGGTGGCTCGCGGTGTTGGCGTCATCGCACGCAAAGGGCGGATCAGCGAGGCCAGTGGGCACCGATGCCTGACGCGGCTGCCGTCACAGTGGATGACACCAGCGCTACGCCTGTGAGCGCCGCTGCGGCGTCGCCCAGGGCCCCACCTCCAAACGCTGTGTCGCCCATTCTGCGAAGCCACGACAACGGCTCTCCGGCCATCGGCTCCACCGAGACGGCGGAAGTAGCGTCCGCGGGGACGAGTGTGTTGGTGAAAAACACATCGCTACGGGCCAAAGTCATCCCCCCAGACACCCATCCTTCTCCACACAAGGAGTGGGCAGAGGAGCCAGTGGCGTCGAATGCGATCCCGCTGCCCATGTCCCCGATTTCAGCTGTTGACGCAAACGTGGGAGGCGGTGTCGTGGGGTTGACTGGACCCACGCTGATGGGTGTTACAGGGGCACCGCAGAGTCAGGAACAGCTGATGAGTGGTCGGTCTGTGAGCAGCCGGACAAACAGCGCCACACTGCCCGATATGGTCTACCCGCCGCCGCGGTGGTGCAAGGCGGAGGTGCTGCGGCGGCGGCAGGAGGAGGACAGCGACGTCGAGGAGGAACGCGGCGCCGTCTACCAGGCCGAGCGGCAGCACCTTGCTGAGCAGACGGCGCTGTCCATCAGAGCTGCCTCCTCGCGCCGCCACTCACGCCAGCTGACGGGCAGCGACAGCGGAGAGAAGTGCCAAAAAGAGACTGCGCCGACGGTGGCGTCGTGTGATGCTGTGCGTCTTGTCGATCTTCGCAAGGTCTACCGCGCGCCGCGGAAGGTGGCAGTGAGTGCGCTAACGCTCAGCATCATGCACGGCGAGGTATTCGGCTTCCTCGGAACGAACGGTGCGGGCAAGAGCTCCGCCCTGTCCATCATCACGCAGGAGCAGCTGCCGACGAGCGGCCGTGCGTATGTGTGCGGCAACGACGTGGTGCGCGAGAGCCGCCGCGCTGCTCGGTGTCTTGGGTACTGCCCGCAGCTCGACGCATGTCTTGACCTGCTCACTGTGACGGAGCACCTGCGTCTCTACGCCATGGTGCGCGGTGTACCCGTCGGGCAGCTGGAAAGCCTCGTCACCAGCCTCCTGACCATCTGCAGCCTGACGCAGTACCGTCATGCCTCCGCTAGGCAGCTCTCCGGCGGCAACCGGCGCAAGCTGAGTGTGGCCATCGCGCTGATCGGCGCACCCAAGGTGTTGTGCCTGGACGAACCAACCTCCGGCATGGACCCGCTGGCGCGGCAGCTGCTCTGGCGTGCGATCGATCGCGTCTCTCGCAAATGCTGCGTCATTCTCACGACGCACCACCTGGATGAGGTAGAAGCCCTCGCAGACTGTGTCGGTATCATGGTGGACGGTGGTCTACGCTGCTTCGGTGACATGCCGCACTTGAAGCACAAGTACGCCAGCAATGCGTATGAGCTGACGCTGCGCGTGTCGCCGGGGGCACGTCGGTGCGCGCAGAAGCGCCGCGAAGAGCAGCGTCAGCACGCCACGGCGGAGGCTGGTGTCTCATCGGTGGCGAACTCCCAACGGTCAAACGCTAGTACTGCGCATGGCCTGAGCAACAAAAGCCAGGGCAGCACAATCAACTCCGCGCTGGGTCGTCGCATGTCCACCTCCTACGCCGGCAACGACCTCATCGACACCTCCGACGACATCTTTCAGTTCATGCTCAAGACATTCCCATCGGCGCTGCTCATCGAAGTCTTCAACAACGAGCGGTACATCTACACTCTGCCAGCGACCCGCGACGTGGCGGACGCCATGCAGCAGCTCCTGCAGCAGCAGCAGCAGCAGCAGCGAAGCCGGCGCAGTATACAGCTTGTGCAGACGCCGCTAGTCAGCGCGAAGAACTATGTCGGTCAGCACAGCGCCACGAACGCAGCCGAAAAGTCGCCGCCGATCGTGCGTCTGTCTGAGGTGTTTGAGACACTCCGCGCCGCACAGGCGGAGCTAGGTATCACGGAGTACAGTGTGTCGCAAGTGTCACTCGAGCAGGTGTTCCTGCGCGTGTGTAGCGCCGAGGAAACACTCGATCAAGACCGCCGCCACAACCGCCCCAGCGCCGCCTCCCCGACGAGTCAGTCTGCAACCTTCGTCGTCAACTCAAACACATGCAGCGGTGTGACCCCTCATGGCCATCTACTGCAGCGACAGGGCAGCCGCGCGTCTTTCACTGCACGGAGCTCGGCCGCAGCGATGACTGATAGCGGTGCGTCGCCGTCACGGCGTCGGCTGAGTATGCCGTCATACGGCGGCCTTCCTGGCGGCACGGCGGCGCCACGTGTGACCTTCCCCGAGTACCGCCGTCAACGCGCCTTGTGGCGACTTCGCACTGAGGCCGCTGAGCTGCACCTTACCCCGTCGAAGCAGCAGCGGGTGGCACAGTCGGATCAATAGAGCACGCCTTGAGACGTAGCGAGAGAAACAGAGACAAACACGTGTGATCGGGCAACGGCTGCTGATACGCGCGGGCGGCCAAAAAAAAAGTACACATATGTAATATATATATATATTACATATGTGTACAGTATAGTAGATATATATATATATATATATATGTGTGTGTGTGTGTGTGTCACTTTTCTTCGACACGCCCCCTGCATTCGGTCGCTCTGTTCTCCTTCTGGTTTTCTGATACCTTTCTTCTGATCTTTTCCCGCCAAGACACACAGGGAGGGAAGGGGGACACACACACACATACATTCATACATACACTGTCTGTGGGGAGCAGCTTGGGGTGCTTAGGACATATGGGCCTTAGAGCGCCCCATTGCTGCTGACGCCAGCGGTGGGATCCTGGACGGTGCAGCGGGTGGGTGGGCAGAGTTTGGGTCAGGGGCGGTGCTGGGACGACTGTGCCGGCGCCTTGCTGTAACGCAGGTGCCCGCGGCTGCTTGGTACCAGGCGATGCGGGGCCTGTGAGACGGGCTGGGGGTTGGACGCCGGTTGTATGGAAGAGAATGCGCACACGTTGGAGCAAAAAAAAGAATGGGGAGAAAAGCAAAAGTATCGATGATGCGGTTGCGGTACTCTTTCTCTCCTCCCGCACACGCATACACCCACGACCCAGCCCTGTCGGCCTGTCTCTCAGAGAGTAGACGAGTCGGCTGGCCTCTCTCGGCTCTCGACACCATCTTTCTCTCTCCCTCTGTGTACCCTACTCTCCATTTATCGGGTTCTTGCTCGGTCTCATCCGCTGGGAGAAGGAACCGACGACAAAGACGACGACGCGCAGACACTCGCACTCACGGATACAGCAACGGACCCCCTCGATCAACATTGTTTTTTTGTAAGTACACAGCAGCGGCTGTAGCGGTGCTGGTGATTGTGGTGCGTCACCGCGCACACATCAGACACCGACATATACACGCGCGCATACCTACACGCGTCCACCAACACCGAAAGAGGAGGACGAACGTACGATAAGGGGTCTCCTGTGGGCGAGAAAGCGGAGACACACATATCCAAGACACTGCATCTGCCCCCCCCCTTCCTCACCCCCTCATCCACTCCTCTGGAAAGAACAAAAAGAAGCAGCCGTGAAAGAAGGCGGTAGCGAGTCCGAAAGTTTGGGGAACGTTTGACCCGCCGCACCCCCCCCCTTCCTTCCTTCCTTCCTTCCCTGACCTCGATCTTTCTCTGTGTGTAGGCTTAAAACGTGTTGTGGCGCTGTCTGTGCACGTGTAGCCATCATTCATCCAGCAAGCCTGAGCCAGAACAGTGACGACTTGCCATCGCAAAGGCAATCGATAAGTAGAGATTTTCAACGCGCAGAAGCGTGTGGGTGAAGACGGCAGCCGCCACAGCAACACAAACTTGAAGTCATTGACAAACGACGAGGCCGCGTGACAGCAAAAAGAAGGGTGTGGCGATCGCTCGCCGCCAATAACGCGTCTACACGCACAAGTACGCACACGCTGATACACGGACACCTTCTTGTTTTCCTTTGCTTTCCCTCCTTTTGTTGGGTAGGGGGGTGAGGTTGCAGACCGAGAGAGATCCACGTATACGCTGCACACACACAGCCTTTGCGTGTGTCTGTGAACTCGTACACACATACACAGCCTCCTATTCCTGTCGTTGATTGTTTCCTCTGGTTCTTCCCCCCCCCCCTCCCCTCTTTCTCATTCTTCGAAATATTCGTTCTCTTCCCTTGTGCTCTTGTATTTGTGTTGGGCGCACGCATACACATGAGTGTGTGAGTGCGTGCAGAAAGGGAGAGAGAGTGCACACATACGCACACGCAATGGGCGTCTGTCTGCGAATACCGGGGCTCTCGCTTCTCTCCGTCGTACCTTTCTCTCTTTCGTTTTGTTGTTGTTGTTGCTGCTGCTCTGTCGTTGCTTTTCATTCTCCTTCTCGTCGGTCTTCGTTCGTCGCGCATATCCCCATTCGGTATCCCCCGAGAGGACCTCTCTCGCGCTCTCCTTCCTGTGTGCTGAGCTGCCCGTCTCTCCCTCTCTCTCTCTCTCTCTCTCTTTCCTTCCTCATCCTTTGCGTTCGTGTGTATGTGTGCGCGCGTTTCCCCCC
>CM004656.1:281118-305516 GCA_000410695.2 Leishmania arabica | reverse complement strand
TGTGTGTGTGTGTGTGTGTGTCTATCACATCCAGTGTTTCTCTTGTCATTCCTTCGTGGGTTTGTTTTCTGCTTCTCCGGCCTGCCTTTGTCTGCGTAGCCGCCATCCCTCGCACGGGAGGTGATCAGCCCATCCTCTGCCGTTGTCAGCCTGTGCCTGTGCGTGTGCCTGTGCGTGTGCTCCCTTTCTCTCCCTGTGTCTTCCTCTCATCGCCACAGAGAGAGAGACAAGAAGGTCGAGGGCGGGCGTTGGTCCGGCAGCTTGAGGTACAAAGAAGGCGGGAAAGCACGGCCCCAAGGACGTTGTGCAACGCAGGCAATGATGTCCTTTCCTCGCGATGACTGCGGCAGCAGCAGCATGCCGGCCGCCCCGCCCCAGCAGCAGCATCAGCGACAGCAGCATCTGCTGCAACAGCAATCGCACCCTGCACAGATGCCGACGGCGTCGTCGCAAGAGCATGGGCAATACTCCATCTCTACCGGGCCATACAACCCTTCTACTGCAGCCACCATCCTTACTGCTGATCAGCACCAGCAATACGACCTCCAGCAACGTCTGCTTCAGCATAAGCCGCCCGCCGTGAACATGTACGCTCTCACCTCGGCGAGCCTTGTGGATGTGGGTGGCCCTCCCAGTGCACAGTCCCCCATGACATCCATGCAACCGCAACAGCACCACCAAGTCGTTCCTTCCCTGTCAAAGCATTCGTCCTTGTCGGAGCTGAGCAACCCGAACGCGACACAGCTGCACGGACTTCTCCCCGAAACTAGCGCCGCCGCCAGCGTACCTGGTCTCTTCCTGACGGCGCTGACTTCTTCGTCGCCTGCGCACCGTCCACCCAGTGTGCTGAACAGTAACGACAACAGCGGTCACAGCACCAGCAGCTCCCTCCCCCTGGCCCAGCGACGGCAGCCTGTTTTTGTGGACACGACGTCGGCGGCGTCGATCTTGTCCCTCTCCTCTCCAGATCCGCAGCAGCTGCACAGAACGGCGGCCATCACGTCCTTCACCACGTGCCCCCCTCTGTCACGCAGAGCGCCGCCTCCGGTAGCCGCCTATCCCGCCTCTCCACTCTCGCCAGCTGGCTACGGTAGCGGCGGCATCCCCTCACCCCTCCAACAGCACCAGCAGCAGCAACTGCACTTGCTCACTGTTGGGGCTAACGCTGCGGCACCAGAAGGTCTGGTGCCCTTCGCCGCCACCACCGCTCCCCCGTCGCTTCCCTCGCCGGGAGCAGTCGCGACACCGACCACGGCAACAACGACGAGTCTCAGTGCGCTGGCGGGCCTTGACGACCTACAGCAGGCACATGAGCGACCCTTTCGTTTCAAAGTGCTGCCGCCGCCGCCGACGTTTGAGGGGTTCCTCATGCTGTGGGAGACGAACGCGTCTGATCGGCGCTCTTCTGGTGCCACGACGATGGGCGAGGACACGAGCAGCAACAGCATCACGCAGCAGCTGCAGCAGCAGCAGGGAATCGCTCACGGAGGGGGCCACAGCAGTGGCGGAGCTGCTCCAGCGACGGAGCGAGGCAACGTGGAGGCGGTGCTGCGAGCGTCTACCAGTGAGCGTGCCGAAGACGACGAGGCCTCGGACGGCGCCGCGCCGTGCAAGGCAACTGCAGCAGTCAATGTGTCCGATAAAACCCGCATCAGCGGCAAGTCGAGCCAAACCGTACCAGAGCGGCGTGCCATGGTCACCCAGTACCGCCAAATCCTCGAGCGATGGTGGGCGTACATGGTGATTTTCGCGAGGAAGCCGGAAATACGGCAACGCCTGGGCAACATGCATCTGTGTCCGTCTTTCGCAGATGCACATCAGGCGGTAGCAGCTGCTGTGGCAGCAGCAGCCTCACCGGTCGGAAGTGGGAGTGGGGTGCTTGATGGTGGGCCGACGGACGCTTGGCAAACTAATGTGCTCACCGCACCCGCGGCGTCAGCAGTCTCCCCGATACCGGCGACGACAGCGGACCCGTTCATAGCGGAGGAAGTTGTCCTGCAGGCCTGGTCGACGCTACTTCTACAGTGGTGGGAAGAAACGAAGCAGCGCCGTCGTCCTCGGCGGAGTCGTCACGGGGCACCGCGCCGAGGAGCACCCCCAACTCGAATGGACGACGACGGTGTGGACAGCACCAGAAGCGGCAACGAAACGCGCGACGCCGCGTCATTGGAAAGTGTGCACTCCTACGAACTGCCGGGCGCGGAGGAGGGGCGCCTCACCCGATCGCTGCCGCCGCCTGACCACGACGCCCTCCTGCACTTTGACTTCACGATCCAGTCGGCGTCAAGCAGCCCAACGGGCAGCTTGCGGTTGTGAGCGGAGGGCAGGGGATAGAAGAGAAGACGGTGCTGCCGCTCTGTGCCTTTCGGGCGTAATGCTTTCGCACTAAAATCGTCATGGTCTGCCGCCCGTTGCGCACCGTGTCGCCGTGGCATCTGCGCGTGTGTGTGTGCATCCGAGTGTACATGTGCAAGCATCTGGTGTCCAGCCCCTCGGCATGCGTACTGCGCCCTTCCTGTAGCACAGCACACCGCTGCTGTCTTGTTAATGCCTGTTTCTTTGCCACTCGCACTGCCGCCCAACCCGAATCAAGCGTGCAGCTGCCTCACCACAGCAAGCACCGTCATGCGCCGCAGTTGAGCGGACCAGGTGTCCCTCAGTCAACCATAAAACGCGACCCAAGCGGCGGCCATGTGCGTCTTTTGAGAAAGCACAACCGCACAGTTTCGTGGTGATCAAACCCTCCGCCGACCAGTGCACGCCTTCGCCTCGCAACAACCGCACGACGTGACACACAGCACCATTCCGCCAGACACGCACGGCCGCGCACATGCGCACCAGCGCCGCGGCCACCGCATCCCCTTCGCCCACCCGCTGCCTTCCACGCTCTCGCCTACCCCCCCCTCCGCCTCCCTGCTTTGGCGCGCGGCCGCTGGTCTCGCCGCCCCGGGGGCCTAGGCCCGGCGGCAGGGCGACGGCGGCCCAACCGAAAGCAAGAGCGCCCATCCCCGTCGAGGGGAGAGGGCGAGGCAACGCGGCAGACACGCGCAAAGCCCCCCCCTCCGCAGGCGAAGAGGCGCACCAGCCACCCACGCCGGGGACCGCCCGCCCCCAACCCCCCCCACACACACACACGCGGAGAGCGCCGAAACACCACACCCCCAGAAGACAAAAACACAACCAAGAACAGCCGCGCCGACAGCCAACGACTGCTGAAAAAGAGTCCTCCGCAGAGAAAAAACAACCCACAGCGCCATTGTTCATCATCCCCCCCCGACAGGCCGAAAGGCATAGACAAAAACACCCACAAACACGCCACCGCAGAGACAAACAGCACACAGCATTAGAACCCCACCCCCTGGCCCACCACGGCGCAGCAAAAGCGAGCTGGCAAACCCCAGCCGCCCCAAAAGAAAAAGCCACCCGCCGCATAGACCCAGAGAAAGCCAAAAGCGCGCCCAAGCCGGCGAAGACCCCCCCCCGCGGCAACCAGCCTTACGCCGAGCGAGGGCACCAACCGCCCACAACAGCCAGCGCGAAAATCACCCACCACACCCCAGCATGCTGCAGAAAACGGAAGCCAAAAATCCCTTGGCACCCCCAAAAAACAGCGCCACCGGCGGCACACACACGCGCCGGCGAAAATTCCTTCGACCCCACCCGCCCGCCGGATAGGCCGCCCCAATGGAGCCGGCCGCAACCAGCCCCGCCCCCCGGGGTGGCCCGAGATCCCCTGACCCGCAAGCAGCCAGGGCCGGGCGACACAACCCAGGACCACCCCGGCACACACACGAACGGCGCCGGCGCCCCCACAAAGCACTACCCAGCACCCCACCGCCAAGACCACCAGGGACGAGGCGCCCCGAGCCCCACACGCCGCGACCGCCCCACCCCGACACCACCAGAGGCGGGCCGGCACCGGCGAAAACAAAAGCACCCATCTTGCAAAAAGGCGCCCCAGCGGCCCGCTTTGCGGCCTCACCGCCTTTTGGTTTGCCCAGAAACCTTACAAAAACCCGGCCCGAAGCCCCGAAAAAGGCCGCGCCATTTTCCGAATAACGCAACCGAAGGCGGCGCGCACCCCACGGCATCTTTTACCTGGGGGGCGGCCCCTCATCGTTTAAAAAACCCCAAGCACCCCGAAAGCATACCGTTGCCGCAAATACCCTTTTCCCCCTGAGGTGAGGGGGCGAAAAGAATAGGCCAGTGCACCGGGGCACAGGGCCCTTTCAAGAAACAGCGATGGCAAACACAACCGCGACGGGATTCCGGAAACCGCCAAAGCGGGTTTAACAACACCCGGGGCGCCCGCGGTTTGGCTCCCACCAAACCCAACCCACCCCCACGCCGAAAAGACCAAACTGAAAAAAGGGCCGCGCAAACCCCACAAACGATCCCAGCGCCACAAAAACAACATCCCGAGAGCACCGCGCGCAGTTTTCCCCACATAAAAATCCAAAAACGCCATCCGATTTCCGCGCACCACACCTTTTTTTTTGAAACGCCCGCCGCCCCCCCCCCCCCCCCCCCCCCCCCCCCCCCCCCGAGAACCCCCTTCATAGAAAAAAAACGACCCGGGAGCCACTTTGCAGCGCCACTTTGGCACGCCGGCAACCAGAGACGGGGGGCCCATTCCGCTTCAAAAATTACCAACCCACCCTGGGTTTTAAACGAAGCGCTATAAACACAAGCGCCCCGTTTCCATCATACTTTTAGCCGCTTGTGTATTATTTAAGGAAAAAATTCGGGCTTATTTGGCCCTTGCTGTGTCGCATCACACCCCCTGAATAGCAAAACAACCTCGGCAGGGCGAAAGAGACAGGGCATTGGAAAAGACACCAGCCACCACCTTCCCCCAAGGCGGCCATAAAGTGTATGTGGCGGCGTTGGTTGCATTTCTTGTGGGCAAAACTTTCTCAGAAAAAACGGCGCCTCACAACCACGATTTCCCCATGGATTTCCAACCGTCACAAAGGATCTTGAGGAACCGAATACCGCCACCGCTTCGGGTTTTTCAGGGCCACGGGATGGCAACCACAGGTGGACACCCCCAGGCCAGGGCCAGGGAAAACGCCCGACCATCCCGAAACCCCCGCCGACATCCGGGGCACCCCGAGCCCAAAAGTTGCAAAGACAACCTTCTTTTAAAGCTTCACACGCATTCTGTTTTACCCAATCTCACAAAGCAGCCCCCCTCGGCAAATGACGCGTGCATTGCGAGCGCCTTAGCGTGCCGGTTGGGTTTTTGCCCCCCCCCCCCCCTTGTGACGCCCCAAAGCAAAAAAAACCCCGATGGATACACAAATCATACCCGCAACCTTTGAAAACCTCGAAACGCACGCGCCTTTGTGTTTTCTAGCTGTGCATCTTAATCTTTTCCCTCCCTTTCAGTGTTTTCCCCATTTTCTGCATATACCCCCCAGAGCTTTTTGATAAAAACACCCTCCGTTCGCGACTTACGCTTTGGAAGGCACCCCCCGCATTCCCAGCGGGGCCCTTTGGCCCGCAGCTTTTCAAAAAAAAAATTCGGGCGCGGCCAACACAGCTGGGCTTTAAAGTACCCCCCCCCCCCGCTTTTACGAGGCAGAGCAGCCCTGCCCGAAAAGGCCGGCTGCCGACATCTTTTCCCACAAGGCGCCCCCCGCCCCCCAGACCCAAGTGCCAAAGACACCAGAAGGGCGTAACAAGAGCAGGAAAAATAGGCCAACTTGCGCCATCTTGAATCTTTGCCTTCTCTCGAATGCGTCTCCCGCCATCATGTTTCCAGCTACAAAAAAGATGCCGCGGCTTGTTTAACCCGAACCCCTGCAAAAAGATGAATTGGGTGCCGGAACGAATTTGGCAGTGAAGCAAAGACGATCCACTATTGTAGATTGCCTTCGCCTACTTTAACTTTTCGTATTAAGCTAATGGGAATATCCTCATTTATTTGCCGATACGGAGCACTAATCGATTCCCAAAAGATCCCCATAACAAGAGCCGCAATTTTTTTCTGCAGCGGCAAGGGGCGAGCAAACAAAAACAAACACCAACGTTTCCAAAGAACCAGGGGCGGGCTTTGCACACCTTTTTGTGCCACGACCATCTGCGAGCTATCTTGATTCCCCTTGAATAAACGAATGGCATTCATTATTTTAAGGGCCTTTGCTTTACAGCCCCCTTCGGCATGTAAAAAAAGGCGCCCCGGCGTGGCGTTGGCGTTTGCTCCTCCGTGGGCCAGGTTTGGCTGCGGGAACCAGAGGGCAAAAACAGACCTTTGGGAGACAAAAAACTCCTTCGCCTACCGCATATAGCTGGTCCTGCTTTTTTTTTTGCCTCTTCACATAGTTGTTGTTTTTTTTGGCTGGGAAAGGGCATTTTACAACCAAAGATCTTTTCTTGCAATGGGATCCGCCACCGCTTGTTTTTCCTAGTTTAGCCAATTATGTGTGCCAAGGACGGGCTTCCCGGCGTTGTTTTAGCACACAATTTACAGGTTGCACATTTGAAAGGCAGGCGGCTAATGCGCGCACGCCCCCAAATTCCAGCCAGTTTCTGGTGGCTGAAGGCCCGGTGCTTAGGACATATGGGCCTTAGAGCGCCCCATTGCTGCTGACGCCAGCGGTGGGATCCTGGACGGTGCAGCGGGTGGGTGGGCAGAGTTTGGGTCAGGGGCGGTGCTGGGACGACTGGGCCGGCGCCTTGCTGTAACGCGGGTGCCCGCGGCTGCTTGGTACCAGGCGATGTGGCGGGGCCTGTGAGACGGGCGGGTTTGGTAAGCCCCCTAATTCGGCGGGCAGGGTGGTCAAGAGGGGTTTGGCAAGGAACCCAATCAGGCCCCCTACAGGCCGGGAAATGGCGTCTGCTTGGTTGGTATGTGTTGCTAGCTTTTTAACATTGTTTCTGGTTGTGGGAGGGCGATGTTTTTCCTGAAAAGGATTGGGGCTGCGCGTTTTTCTTGTTGGGGAAGGTGTTGGGTTTTTCGGCGTTTGGCAACGGTGGCGCGGTGTAAGTCCCTCCCCCCTTCGGCGCGCGTAGGCCTTCTGGTGCGGGCAAAGGGTTTGCGGGGTCTGTGGGTGCTGGGGGCCTGTGTTGTCCATTTTGTTCAAAAGCGCTTTGCGATACGGGGGGTGTGGCGCGATGGGCCTCGCTGGGAAAAGGGTTTGTGTTTTGGGGGCTGGGGTATGGGGGTGTTTGGGCTTCTGCGCCAACCGCTTTGGCCCCAAATTGCTGACGCACCAAGGCTGGAAGTAAGATCTCATTGGTGCTCTTGGGTTTTTTAAGATCTTTGCTGTTTGGTCTCTGTTTTTACCCGCCGGGACTATAATCAAAGGGCTTTTTGTTCGGCCAGCTTTTTTGTTAACGGGCGTGGGGCGCCGCGGTTTTTTTTTTGCGGTCTTTGGCGCGCTTTCCTTTGTTCCCCGCCGGTGCGTTTTTCTCTAAAAAGTCCTTTCCTTTGTGTTCGGGGCTTTGGGGTCTTTTTTCCACCCTGCCCGGTGCTTTCGCCGGGGGCTGTGCCAGGGGCTCTTAGCTTTGGGGCTGTCTCTTGGCTTCTTCCCGGGGCAAGGATTTTGCTTGCGGGAAAAAGCGCTTTCCCCGCCGAAGCGTAAGAGACAAGGCGCCACTTATTCCCACAATTTGCGCAAAAGGCCACCCGGCACCAGTTTGTGGGGGGAAAAAAGGTCGTCCGCGGGGGCTTTGGGGGGGGGGATTGCGCCACCATCTACTGCGCTCATGCGCGGGAAAAAACTCATTCTGGCTGGGCGGGGGGTGCGTCAAAATATTTGAAAAGGGTCACACCGTGGGGCGGCGGCTTTGGCAGGGAGCAGGGCCAGAAGAAGGAAGCATTTCTTCCCATGATATTGTTAAGTCGTCGGTTTTTTTTTGTTTGCTGTGGTTTGTGGGCAAAACCCCTTGAAGACCCATGGGGCGGGCGCCGTCGTTCCCCCCAGCCGCTGGACTTTCAGGGCGTCGGAAGCAATGTCTCCGGCAAAGGGATCCAAACGGGGCTTTTGGTGGCCGCCATTTTGGCCCCAGGGGCCCGGCGGACTGGTTTTGACACTGCGCAGGTGATGTTTGGTGTGGCGCGCGGCGTTTTTTCTGTTTTTCTTAGAAGGCGTTCGTGTGTGGGGTTTTTTGGGTGTTTTGCCTCCGTTCTGCTGGGGCGTTCCTTGGGGTGTCTTGGGGGTTTGTAAAAGAGGGGTGGCGCACCGCCGTTGCCGCAAAATTGCTGGTCGAAAGCGGCGCCGCGAAAACGCACGCCGGGTGGGCGGTGGGTTTTCCGTTGGTGGGGTTGCGGTGGGTGGCCCTCCAGGCGCATGCGCTTTTTGGGGGTGCCCGGGCTTTCTCCCTTTGTGGATGCCTCGGGCGGGTGCCCGTCTGTTTGCCTGCGGCGGTTTTTGCTTGCTCAGGTGAAGGGGCGGGGTGACACCCGGCCCTTGGGGCGGGGGCTTCGTGCGGGCTGCGTGGTTCGGCTTGTTTTTGGGGAGGGTGTGTTTGGCCAAGTGGAAGGGTGCTCGCGGCCTAGGCCTGCCGGGCTTCAAAGGTGGGGTTGGGGGCGCGCTGGCTGGCTGGGTGCAAGTGGGCGCCTTGTCTCCTTTCGGGGCTTGCCGTTCCGAACGCTCGTTGAGACTTCCACGTTGTTGGTCGAAAAAGAAACTGCTCGCTTGGTGTGTGCGTGTGCGTTGGTCTAGGGCGCTGTGGTTCTCGATGGGCGCGCCGGCGCTTTTTGCCGAGTGCAGCGGCGCCAGCTGTTTAATAGTTGCGGCTTTCGGGCTGGATTTAAGATTCGTGTGGGAAACGCGGGGTGGCATGGGTAAGTGCTATCGGTCCCTAATGCTAAATTGCGGAATGCGTCAAAGATCGTCTTTAAAGAGAAGGATTGGCAGCAAATGCTGCTTTTCAATGAAATCCAGGCCGTTTCATGCTTTGAAGGGCTTGGATTGTCCCCTCGCTTCTGAAGTGTAATCTTTCTGAGCCGTTCAGGGTGGTGAGGCTGAACCTGCCGCGCGGGTCCGCTGGGAAAGATCGCGTTTGGGGGCTGCTCGGTGGCGGGGCGGTGGGGCGCGGGTGGCCGCTGTTGGCGTCGGCTATGTGCCGCAGGTGCGGTTTTTTGGAAAAAGTGCTCCGCAGCGTTTGCTTTGTAGTTTGGCGCTTCTTCGGTGGCGGCTTTGGTGCTGGAGGTGCTTGTGTTAAGCTCTTGAATCCTTATCTGGTTTCTTCCTCCAGCTGCCGCCGTTGCTGCGGGGTCCTCTCGGGGTGGGTTTTCCTTTTCGCACGGAGTTGCCATCGTTCCCGGGGTCCTGCAAATGTTTTTTTTCTGCGGCCGAGGGGGTGGCCTTTGTGGGGCGTCGGGTGCCGTGTTCTTTGCCAGGCCCGGGCCCCAGGCACCACGCGGGAGAACCAGGCCGCGCTGGCCAAGGCGTTTTTGGTCCTCCCAAAGGACGGAGGTGGGTGGATGACCGCGTGAAAAAGGAAAAGGAGTACGGCACTCAGGGTTCCCGAGTCATCACTGACCTCAGTACTAACTGAGCCTGTGAGTGCTTAACTTCACAAATCGGACGGGATATGGTGTTTTCACTCAAGTGTGGTCGTACTCGAAAGCCAGTTTAACCCACCGAGATCCATCCACACCCCTCGCAGATCATTATCTCATGCCTCTGCCAACTATCGTTCCGATGTGGTATAGTGGATAGAACAAGCGGCTCTCACCCGCTAGACCCGGGTTCGATCCCCGGCATCGGAATTTTCCGCTGCGGCGCGCCGCCCGTGCGGCATAGGAAAAGCTTCCCGGCCGGGAATTGAACCCGGGTCACCCGCGTGACAGGCGGGTATACTAACCACTATACTACCGAGAACTGAAAGACATTTATGGGCGTATACAAGAAGGTAATCCAGCCAGTGGCTAGGCGCTCCGGGGGTGGGCTTGGGGGTGGCTGAGGGGAAAAGGAGCGGCACAGGGGTGCCTTCCGGGCTAGCGGCGCGGGTTTCGCTGGACGCGCGCTTCACGGTGGCGCATGCGTGTGCTCGAATGGACTGCGAGCGCAAGCGCCTCAATGCTCTCATTTACCTTTCTGAAGAGGTTCGCCTCTCTCTTCGTACTGCCTTTTCTCTGCTGTGGATGCCGGTTGGGCTGGGGGAAGTCCGTCAGAGGAGGTGCGTGAGGGGAAGGGGGGGGGGTTGGGGAAGAACGAAGAAATGGTGATGACGGTGAAGGAAATGTGGGCATGAGAGTTTGTAGAGGCGGCGCCCGATGCTCATGGTCTCGCTTGTCGTCACGCACAAGCACACGCACGGCAGGCGGTTTGTGTGCGTGTGCGTGGGAAAATGGAACAGGATGAATGCTTTGGTGCTTTGTCTGTGTGCTCCCCCGTGGCGGCGACCCCGCGCGCCGCAGCGGAAGGGAGGGAGGGGGAAGGATGGGTGAGAGGCACACAAGGCGGGGCCTGTGGGAAGATATGAGAGAGAAAACCGTAAGAGAAACAAAAGCGTAAGTTTCGAGCGCTTTGGTGTATTCGTGTGTGCAGGTGTGCGGAGGCGCGTTGGAAGACCCACAAAGCCAAGGCAAACGCAGACAAAAAGATGGGGCTTTCCCACGCTGGTTCCCCTGCTCTGAATACTCACGGGCTTGCCGTGACCGTCTTCTTGCCTGCCTTGTCACCTGACGCACGCACAGCACTCAGCAGGACGTTATAGAAGTAGCCGAAGCCGACGCTCATGAAGATGTGGCCCAGACCGGCGGTCCACGAGATGAGACGGCTGTTCTGATCCTTTCCCATGACGGTCAGGGTGCCGTGGATCATCATAATCATGAGCGTAATGCCGAGACCGACATTGTACGTGATGTAGAACTTCTTGTAGTTCTTCTGCTTGGTGAGGGCAAAACACTTCTCCAGGAGGAGGACAAACAAGAAAAAGAAGCTGCCGAGGGCGAAGCAATGGGTGTGCATGACACGCAGCTGCGAGGTACCGTTGCTCACGTACTTGAGGTGCTTCGTGAGCTCGCGCCAGTAAACACCAGAGGCCAAGCCGAAGATGGTGTAGTTCATACTGGCACGGACAAGTTTCTCCATGTTGAACCGGGGAAAGGCCTTGGCGAGTGTGAACAAGATAGCTGTGTGACGTGCTATGGATACGCGTGAGAAACGGATATTGTTCTGAAATGTGCATCCATGTGGGGATGGCGTGTGTGTGTGTGGTGGGCAGCAGTCGTCAGCGGGGAAGGCGCGCGCGTCGACAGGACGGCGCCACAGCAGAACAAGGAAGGGTGACCAAGAGAATGAGGAAGGAAGGGGGATATTTACACACCATGAAAGAGGAAGCAAAGGATGCCTGCATGCATGATGACTCTGCTGCTCAACGGCCCAGTTGCGCACCGCCTATGTGTGTGCAGAGGCAAGAGCGCCAGTGAGCGTGCAACATAAAGCCACACGCATACTCTTCACTATCGACCTGAGAAAGGGGAATCAAAACGAGCAGCACTCAAACTGGCCCAAACACCCATCTCCACGGCGTCCTCCTTTGCTTGAATCACTGAGACGCACACAGAGGATAACAAGCAGATCACAGATGAACATGCACACGACAGTGACGCGTCGAGATGAAAAAGATTGGGAAGACGTGTGCTGTGTCTGTGCTGCTCATCCATACCCACACCCATGTCTACACACAGACCAGCAGGGATCGAGCTCTCTTCACCGCACTGGCAGTTGCTGCTTAGCACTACACATACGTCTGAGAGCGTTTCAGGCCCCACGTCTCGCCTCTTCGCTTGCACCGCACCGTACAGCACGCACACTAGCGGCAGCGTCATGCTGTGGTGCACCCTCGGCTCTCCTCCCTCCCCCTTCCAAAAAGAAATGGACACGGAGGGAGCACGCACCATTAGGGAATCAAACCAGAGAGACGAGGACGACGGCGACACGGTGAGGCGCACATTACAAGGTAGCAAGAAGAACCTCCCCCCTCCTCCCCTCCCCCCAAAAACAAACAAACAGTCAAACAAACAAGCACCGCGCAGATGCGGCGGTTTTGCTCTCGTTTCGATGCTTGACAATCAGAAGAGGGAGGAGAGAGGGGGAAAGCACGCGACACACACACACACACACGCTGGCAGACGGGTATCCGCGTCTGCCAGCGTCTTTTGTTTTGTTCTCCGCCTCGTGTGTCCGACGGGGCCCCTGTTCTTAGAGCAGTGCGCCCAAACCAACAGGCTGGGAGAGGAGAAGGGGATAGCGGCGCGCGGTAGTACCTCGAAAGGAGCCATCACATTATCCCCCACCCTGCTTGTGCTCCGCACTCCTCTCCGCGTACTGCACCTCCTCCTCCTCTGCATCCCACTTCCGCTCACACCCTCGCTGATATTTCTTCACAGCGATCTGCTTGGTCGTCTTGCGTGGAATCATTGAAGGGAGCTACTTCTTCGTCAGGTGGGGACGCCGCGGTGATGCCGAAGCACAACACCATAGTGCAGAAGGACGACGCCACAAGGCCGAAGCCGCCCGTCAGCATGTTGAGCAGGATGAGGGAGATGCCCAAAGCCTCGTCGGCGCGGAAGTACTGCACCAGCAACGGGGACTGGAAGTTCATCACAAAGAGAGAGGTCTGACCGCCACGAGCTGCCACGTTCCATCCTTGTAGCACCAGTGCGATATGGGGCAGCATGGTGAAGGAGCGAATGCTCTTGTCCACCGTCTGCGCATTGAGCGGGACAGTGAACTTGCTCGCGGCGATAATGCCGCTGCCCAGCGCCGTCAACAGCCAGGCCGCCCGCTGCGAGGCAAAAGCCCGCGTACAGCTTTTAGAGCTGCGAGCGGTAGCTTGCGCCGCCCCCGCACTCCGCGAGGCTGCAGAGGTATACGTTCAAGTTGAAGCAGACCTCGATCCCGAGGCTACCCATCGTGCGGGCGGTGAAGACGAGCATGACATTGCGGATCACCACATTCCGCGCCACAGACCGCTAGTAGGCATTCAGCACGCTGAGTGCAAACATGGCCAGCGTGTCATGGCGGATGACACAATGGAAAATGCCTCCATCACCCGCACACGGCGCTGCACATGCGTGCACAGGCTCCTCGGGTGCGTGACCACATCCAGAGACCCCTCGACCTTCGTCACATGCTTGAAGAGGTAGAAGAGGTGGTCTTCACTATGCAGCCCATTCGGGTTGTCGTGCTGCTTGCGGTGCCACGGAGTGCCGACCTACAGAGGCGTGAGGACGAGGCGTACAAAGGAAATGAGACAGAAGGGAACCAGGCCGACCAAAATGTCGCGGCGGCGGCGGCGGGGCAGGAGCGTTGCTAGAGGTGGACTACTTCCACCCCAGGGAGGTGGCCTTCTCATCGCGCTCTGTGCGCTCCGTGCGAAATGGCGTGATTGTATTGCCGTGGACGTCCTTGCTATGGTGGCTCTCCTCGGACATGGGGGCTTTGCTACGTGGAGTGATGAGCGGTGTCGACGCTGGTGTCTGCGTGGGGGATGTGACGAGGTCGAGAAAAGTGCGTTGACGTGCACACAAACGGAGGCGCGGCAACACAGAAAGGATGCTGTAGAGATGAAGACACGACGAGTTGCCTCTTTACCGCAAGCCGCTCTTGGATGAAGTCGTTTTCATTGTTTTCTGCCTTGAGGCGGAAGAGCATGCGGCGGCGGACTGCACACGCAAAGAAACGCACGCGCGCACACAAACACACACACATGCACAGAGAAAGTGGGCAGCACATGATCAACTTGTTCCGGCCCTTGCCTGCTTGGTTTGGTTTGCTCGACATGTGATGATCTCTTACGAGATCGTACTCGATTGTAGGTGCAACATAACAGACGCCCCACGATGACTTTCCTCCCTCTGCGCGCGCTTCGTTTGGACGGGCGGCCTCGCGAACACTGCTTGCAGCAGTCACCATGATCCATCTCGGGAACTCCCCTTCACAGGAGAGAGAGAAACAGGGGCTCTTCTATGCTGCGTGAGTGACACGCAGCACCACATGCGGCATCTTGTCCGCCGTGTCCACGCGCTTCAGCAGCTCCACCCGCAGCCCGTACGGCTCTGCGGACTTGGTGAACTCCAGGTAGCCGCCGTTAGTGCCAAAGTAGTAGTCCTTTGACACAATGATAGCGGTCCCTGTGTGGGGCCGCATCCAGCGATGCAAGACGCAGGCAAGCTTGTCGCATGCACCCTTGTCAAAGGTGACGTCAGAGCCAAGGATGACGTCGCAGAAGGCTTCGAGGCCAACAGAGGAGGAGGCAGCGCCTTGGGACTCCCAAGACAGATCAACCCAGTCGCCGTGAACGAATTTGGCGTGCAGTAGCGGTGTTGGCACAATGCCGCCTCGTGACTGCTGGAGACTTTCGTTTGCGCAAACTGTGGCTGCCACGTTCGGCTTCGTGCATACATTGAGCACTTCCTCGTTGTAGTCTTGAAACACCACGCGCCGCGCTCCAAGGCACATGGCTGCCAGCCCGGGAAGTCCTTGACCGCACCCGAGCTCTGCGACCACCGCCGCAGCTTCAAAGAGACTGCGGTACTGTGCGGCGTGGTTGGCCAGGTATTCGGCGAGCAACACAGCGCAAGACCACACCTTCAGCCCGCCGTAGTATTGCCCTGGTATCACGTCGCGACGCTCCCTCTTGGGCGAGCTCGACGGGGTCATCTCTGGCGTCTGTGTGGCAGCCACGGATGTCAGCGCATCCACCTCTGGAGAGGTCTGGTAGCATAGCGTAAAGACGTTTGGTCTGTTTACGTCCGCGGATGAGGAGGCGTCGCCTGGAGCGCTCGCTAGCAAGGCCGCACGAAGCTTCAGCTGCAAGGGCTTTGTTGAGAGGCTGCACTTCACATGATTGCTTGGTGCCGCGCAGCAGTACCCGGCAGCCCACTCGCGCAGCGTGTCGGAGTCCAGAGAAACCCACGGAAAGGTCGCCGTCGATGTCTTTGCGGGCGGCCACACTGGCGGCGAAGGCACGGCGGTGCCCAGCGTGGAGCTGGTAGAATCGGCAGCGTCCACGGTGGTGGCACCAGGGCACCTATCGGTCCTGCTGGAGGACCCGAAGGAGAAGAAGAAGCCGCCAGCCGATGAGTCCATCCGCACCTCGACCGGCTGCGTGGAACCCACAACAAAAAAAAGAAGAGAGGTAAAGGCTTGAGACGGGAGGGGGGTGGGTGGGCGAGTAAACCGAGCGGCCCGCATGAGCGCCAGCCGCAGGGGTGGTGATGCGTGCGTGTGTAAGCCTGTGAAGCGTGAAGAACAACGGAAATGCCAACAAGCGCGTTGGAGGGTGTAGGAGAATGGAGGCGGAGATGGAAAGCAGCAGCAGTGGGGGGCGGGGCGGGGCGGGGCGGGGGCAAAAAAAAGGGTGCCGTGTTCGTGATGCACTTGTGTGGCTCTGGGTGTCGCATGCCTCATACACTCAAATATGCCGGTATCAAAGCAGCCACAGGCGATGACATCCTGCGAGTAAGGAAAGGGGGGGGGGAGGGGAGGTGCTTCTCACAGCCATAGGCCGCAGCGTGTAGGTGTGCTGCCGCCAGTATCGAGTGTGCCTCTACTGAGAAGGAGAGAGAGAGAGCGAGGAGGTGGGCCCCGAGATCACCACATGTCGCTCTCGTACACACCAACAGCGACACACACACACACACACGCACACACACATGTATATGTGTACATGCATCCACGCACTCGTGCGCCTATGTATGAGACGTATGCGCTTGCGTCAGATGACCTTGTCCATCGGCTTGGATCAGCAAAAACACTGCGAGCGACAGAAAGGGAAAGGAGGGCACGGAAAGCAGCCAGAGAGAGGGAGAGGGAGAGGCGCACGACCGCAACAACGACAACCGAAAATTCCCGAGCGGGCTGCCCTTCACACGCCCTCCCTCCCCCCTCCCTCCAAAATAAAAAGAGAAGGCGAGGGCGACAGGGTCGACAACACATGCCAGCAGCTGCATCTCCCTCTCCCTTTTCGAACCATTTCCCTTCCACGATCTCCGTCTCCGTCTCTCTCCGGTGTGCTGATGATGCGACATGGGGGGGGGGGGCGGCGGCGGCGGCGGCGGCGGCAGCGGAGAAAGACGGGAGGGCGAGTGAGAGCCCTCGCACAGGCGTGTCTCTCACTCTCTCTCACGTGTACAACCGTCCAAGATGGTAGAAGAGGCGGTGCTTTGCCTGCTGCTTTTCGGCGTAGTCGTACGAGGTGTAGCCGCGGCTGTTCAGCATATCCTCGATGCTGCGCGAGTAGACGTGGTTGACCGAGCCTTCGTAGAGCGTGTTCCAGCCACGTGGCATACAGACATTCATGAAGTGCTGGTACGAATTCTGGAAGCGAATGAACGGGCTCACGTGCTTCCGGCGCTCGTAGTAGAGGCACTTGTCCGTCAGCTCACGCAGCGCGTCGCCGCTGCTGCCACGCTCGTTGCTGTACTGCTTCACGGCGTCGTAGAAGTGCCGGGAGTAGGCGTCCACCTGATTCAGCAGGTTCGCACCATCCTCGAGGCCGAGGGAGAGGCTCTGCATCCAGAAGGGATTACACGTGTGCGCCGCGTCGCCCACCAGCACGGCGGAAGGAAGCCCCACTGTGTTGTACAGCTGCTCGCAGTAGACAGTGGGGTAGGCCTGTGCGCTGGTGACGAAGGAGCGCAACTCAGCAGCCACTGGAGACGAGGAGGAAGATGAGGCGAGGTCCGGCAGGTAGTGCCGGAGCATCTCGACGTCGTCGAGACCCGCTAACTCACCCTGCGGGGCGTACACTATGACGGAAAAGAGGTTGCTCCCCTCGATACGCGGAAAGGCGAGGGTGAGTGGCACCTGGTGCGCCGTCTGGACGTGGTAGGATTGCGCCGACATGATGGCCGTCGTGCGGCGACGGTGCAACCAGCGGTGTACGTGCTCGTGGCTGAGCTGGTCGCTACGGAGGAGACACCAGCGCACACCCATGTCCACATCCGCCACGAATCCCTCCACATCCACGAGGTCCCGCAGATGTGAGTTCACGCCTTCGGCCGACACAAGCAAGTCGTAGTCTACAGCGTTGTCTGCGTACTTCTTCTCCCACTTCCGGGCACTGAGAGTGAGGCTGGTGTGTTGCTTGCGCCGACGTTGGCGGGCCTCAGCGACAAGCTGCGCGGTGCGACCCTCCTCGGTAGGGGATGAGTTCGAAGAGCCGACGGAGGACTCCGCCCACTGCCTCGCCAAAGCGCTGCTCTCCCACGGACACACCACAAGTTGCTGACGCAGAGGGTAGACTGCCTCGATGACGTGTTCGTAAAAGACCTGCAGGTTCGCTGACGGCAGACTGTGCGCAACATGCGCCTCCAGTAGACGGCGCAGCTGGAACAAATCCATCGAGAGCATGTTGACCGCGAACGGGTGGTACTCGGTGAGACCGGCAGTGACCCAGCTGTTGTAGGCCCCGGGGTGGTCCATCACGCCGCGCACCTTGACGCCCAAGTGGCGGAGGGCGCGGAGTCGCACCCCCGCCGCCTCTAGTGCGTCCAAGGCGCGGCGTGTTACCAGTGCGTACTGCAGCTCGATGAATGGACTGTACCTCGATGGCGAGGACGACTCTGCCGAGCTGGAGGAGGAAGCAACACCAGCCATTCCATCGTCATCACGGCTGCCGGTGCTGATGCTACTGCTCTGCTCAGATGCTGCGCCGAAGTGAGGGCGCCGGAGCGGTCCGCTATAGGGCTGGAGGGAGAGCGGCGGGGACGGCGGAGATGGACTAACGGTGGGGTCCACCGCACAAGTAGACGCGTCGCTCGCTGCCGCCGCAGTCTGCATTGGCTCATCCTTCACTTGCTGCAGGGGCGGGCTGCGCTCGATCACTGTTGTGTGCCATCCACGCAGAGCGAACTGGGCCGACAGAGTGAGGCCGACGACGCCAGCGCCGGATATGATGACATTGCCCTTGTGCGGAGACGGCTTGCCAGCCGTCACCGGCTGCCAGTACTCGCCTTGCACAGGGTAGGCGCGGTTGCTGATTGTCTGGACATAGAGGTCGCGAGGAATCGAGTTTGGTTCCAGCGCCCGCCCGGACCCGTCCGTGTAGCGATTGGTGGAGCCAAGCAGGTGGTACGCGCGGCGCAGCATCTGCGGAGAAAGGGCGAGTCTGTGGGCCTGCGGGCGCTATTATATCTGTTATGTCCCGTGCGTGCGTGTCCGCGCACATACAGTGAAAGCTGCGCAAATCCACGAGCACTTCTCAAGTGGTTGGCAGCAAAGAAGGCGGGGGGAAGGGATGGGGGTTCAGCAAAGGGATGAGCTGCAGCACGGAGAGACGCTGTGTTGGTCAGCGCCGCCCCTTTTCCCCCCGTGACACCACGGGCGCTACCGTAGCGGGGGGCGGGCGGGTGGACTCTCCTTCCTTTGTATGGGTCCGCCACACAAACAAGCGCACACGTACGCTGTGGCCTTGGGGGGGGGGGGGAGGTGCCGCAGACGCCTCCCCTCCCCTTCACACACGGGTTGGAGCCACACGGGCGGTGACAAAGGTGGCGGGGGTGCATGGCGTGCCCCCCCCCTTTTTTCTCTTCACGGCTGCCAAGCGTTGTCGACTCAAACAACAACAAAAACAGGCGTAACCGCACCTACATACACACAAATACACATACACACGTCTACCAAATCCTGCACCACCGTCGGGTAACGCACGCGCCTCACATCTCGGCGTGCTGGTTGGTCATCGTGACCCACATCCGTCATATGTGTGTCTCTCTCTCGCTAAATGCCTCTGTCGCGCTCTTACTCTTCAGTATCACCGCCACCGACACGCCTCTCCGCTTGCGCCATCGTCATGTCATAGCAGGTGGCCACCATGAGCTCCTCCACCTCGGTGAGGCGGTCGTACTGCTTGAAGAGATGGACGACGCAGAGCGCTACGTCCTTGGGCACTACCTGCAGGCGACACAGCACTGTCCACGATTTCCATGTCGCACGGTGGGCCTCAACAGAGAAGCGGTGCGTCGGTCCCTGAAGCTCTGCCGCCTCTTCAGCGGCCACCTTAAGGTGCTGCCACGCAGAGACAGAGGAAAAGCCCAAGGAAGGTACGCGTGAGCCTGGCATGGTGGCACGCGCTTCACAGGCGCTGATGACCCGCAGAACACGCGAACTCCACTCTGTCGTCCGCTGTGTGGTGGCCGCGTTAGGGTCGGACACCCGTAAATACGTTAGCATCGCTTCCAGCGCGAGTGCGTCGCTCCGCGCGAGCTTGGCGGCCCGCAGCGCGGACAAGAACACGTGCGCGCCCTCGACGCGGCGGTGCTGCTCGACCCAGAAGAGACGGAAAAGAACGCGGGTCAAAGCAGGGTCGTGAACGCCGCAGCGCAGGGCCTCCATGAGGGTGTGCTTCGCCAACACAGAAGGCGAGCAAGTGATGGTGTCGCGCGCCGAGGCGCGAGTGGTTTGCATGTGATGAATAAACATGAGATCAAAGATGCGGCACACGAGCGCCGCCGTGCCGTGTGTCGAACGCCGTGCCATGTGCTGTGACCACAGACGCCAACGTGGAAACGCCACCGGCTTTCCTCCGCTCGTTTTTTCTTCGGTAGGCTGCTGCTGCACCGTGTACGTGTATGTCTCTAGCCCGGCACAGAAATGGTGCTTCTCCACTCTTCCATCACCTGTCTTGAACCCTTCAGCGCTCCCCTCCGTGCGCCGCACCCGTTCCAGGAAGAGCTGCGCCATGTATTGCTGCACAGGCGTGGCGCCAGAGCGATGCAGCGTCCCTAGTGAATGCTCGATCACAGCCAGTCCCTCCGTCCATGTAGTGCAACTTTGCAACATGAGCACCTCCGTCACAGCCATTGGAACAAAGTGCACGGAGTGGGGCACTACCGGGTGGAGATGCAGCAGGTACGCTCGCCATGCCGCAGGCGGCACCAAAGGCGTCCACGCGGCGGCAGCACCGCTCCCTGAGCCGCACTGCTGACGCTCCTGCAGCGCTGCACGATGAATGAGGCGCCACGCTGCTTGCACTTCTAGCGCCTTCTTCGGCTCCCCCCTGACAACGCCCTTGCCGCCAGGAGCGCGCTTCGCCGCCTCCAGTCGCATAAAAGCTCGCATGTCACTTTCACTGGCGCTCGTTACACATTGAAAGGCCGCACAAAGGTCAGCGGCAGCGATCGTGGCATGGCTGCTGCTGCTGTCGCCGCCTCCGAGAGCTGGCGCCACGTCGGAGGACACGGGTGTGACCTGCTGCGACTGCGGCGGATACCAGGTCGCTGAACCGGCGAGGTACTCCTCGACCTGCCGACGCACCGCTTCCACGAGTGCCAGAGTCGCATCCGCAGGCACGCTTCCGTGAAGGATGACAGCGAAAGGGCGGTGACACGAAAGCCAGTGCTGCTGCTGACAACCACGATGCCTACTGGACGCCTCGGTCACACGTCCCTGCAGCAGTTGCTGCCAGTGGCGAAACAAGCTGACATACTCGTCCGCCAAAACCACACCGCTGTCGTCCTGGCTGTTGGACGCCGTGTCGCGTATACTGTGGGGAAGAGGCAGCACAGAGGCAAGCGACAACAGCGCCTCGCTTACCCCTGTGCTGCTGCGGAGGGCGGGACTGCAGACCGCTGCAAGTAACACAGCGACAGGTAGCACGCACAGCCACTCCGTAGCAGCGTCAGCTTCGGCCACTTCACTGGACTGCACGGTGCTGGCTGACACCGCACCGTATCCCTCGGCGATCCACGCCAACGCTGTCGCTTCCTGCTGCTTCTGCAGTGACCAAGCGGTGAGGCGTTGGCCACACCACAGTAGCGAGCGCGCGTCGCCGAGCAAGACCCCAGCTTGCATCCAGGCACGCACGAGCCGTCTATACAGCATCTGCAGTGGCTCTGGCGAAGATGCCGCCAAGCCGGAGCTGGTGTGGAGATGATAAAGCTCTTGACCAGCGAGGTGGAGAAACTCGCGTGCGGTCTGCTGCAGCGCGTTCACGGCATTCGCGTCTGGAAGCGTGCTGCGGCGAGATGCGTATATCGCCGCCGTATCCGCCAAGGTGGAGGAAAGCGCTCGGATTTCAAATACGTCTGCACTCACGCGGTGCACCAGAAGAAGCCCAGATGCGACGGCCTCAAACGCCGCTGCCCCGGACGCACTGCTGGCGAAGGTGGGGAGGCGGAGTTGTGGGAGTGCTTCGAGCATCAACGGACGCACACAGAGCTGTACGAGCGCGTTATAAGAGGTGCGGGGAAGATATCCAGATGCGTGCGGCGCGCACTCGCCAGCTCCGCTCGCACTGCTACAGGTGAGGAGAAGCCTCCACAACTCTTGACGCACCACTGCCAACACCTCCGTCAGCGACGGCGGCGGCCGTAGTGACCGCAGTGGGAGGAGAACATAGCACATAAGAAGCAGCGAGCACACACACGGGCCGACGTCCTCACCTGGGCTGGGAGACGCGGGTGGGTACGCTGGATCAGGATGACTGGAGGTGGCAGGCAGATTCGACATCAACCGCAGCAACGCAGGGCGCAGCAGGAAAGCGCGACGCCGAACGTAGCCGTCGAGGTTGTGCAGGCTTTCTGATGCGCGTGCCGCGCTGTGCGCCCTCTCCTCGTGGCCTGGATGCACGTTCTTGGTGATGGATAGGAGCTGCATGTAAAGTGCACTCCAAGTGCGACCTCCTTCCTGCTCTGGACACCGCAATATCACTGGCAGAGGCGGTGGCGGCGCGAAGCCCGGTGTCGTGGATGCCAGACTTGCAACGGCAGCGTCTAGCCAGCTCTCCAGTTCTGCTGCCTCTTCCTCATTTGCTGCAGGGGCCGGCCGCACCGACCGTCGAGCGTGGCTTCTTGCCATCTGCCTCGAGGCCTTACGCGCCGAGTCGCCGTCGTAGGAGGCGGCAAGGTCCGCACAGCCTCGTAGGGTTGCTTTGGCGCTATCGCGTGCGTCTTCCGGTAGCGCCTGCACCAGCGCCTCCGCCTCCGCGTCCTGCACCCGCACCGGCGAACGCAGTGCATCGTGAGGGCTTTGGTAGCGGCGCAGCAGCTGCTGAGCGGCGTGTCGGGTGGAAAGCTGCTGTAGCACCGTGCGGACGAGATTCACATCAGCAGATGGAGAGCTTACGGACAGATGGCGCGGCGGCAGCTCACTGGCCAGGCTCTCCCTTGACAACATACTAGAGGAGTCGTTGCGTAGTGCAGGTGCTGCGCTAGGCGATACCACCACCCCACCTAAACATGCTTCAAAACGCTGGCTTGCCCGGTCCAGCGATGCCACGAGAGAGGCAATGCGCTCCGCAGAAGCAGCAGCTTGTGATGGTGGTGTTTGTGGTGCGCTGTCACCTGTCGCGCAAACAGATGGCGTCGATGCTTCAGCCCCTTCGTCCCGTAGCGGCGGGGGTACAATGCTGCCGCGCGTCACGAGCAGCCACTGCATCGAAGCCCTGCGCAGTGGTAATGCTGCGGAGGCGACGACGGTGACGTTGCCATCGGCAGCCGCAGCATTGACAGCCCCGTAGCGCTCCAGAGAAGCGGTGCTCGCGTCCATCGGCGAGACCGGTACCCCTCCCCAGAGAAATCGTAGCATCCACTCCGTCAAGACAGCGGACTGGTGCGGGGAGAGCCGACCCTGCTGCCACTCGGTGACAAGGTGGTCCGAGACGACGTGGGTGAAGGCGGTGAGCAACGTGAGGAGGCCACCGGTGGGTGGCGACGCGGCGGCGTCGCCTCTGCGCATGTTCGCGGCGCATGCGAGCAGAGCAGCGAGACACACCCGCTCACTCACTGGCGACGCGCGGCGCAGAGTGGTAGAGCTCATGTAGAAGGCCAGAAATGCCTCCACGGGGCTGGGGCTTAGGATGGTCTCGCCGTCTCTTGTCGCCGCGTCCGCACCCTCTGCTGCGCGGCCAAGTCGCTCCATATAGCGAAAGACGTACACGACCGCCTCCGGCTCCCGCAGCGTCTCATGCGCTGTCGCCTCGATCACACGCAGGAGAGCATGGTAGGCGTGCGCCTGCCCCGTCCATGCCAGGCAACGACGCAGCAGCAGCGCAGAAATAAAGGCGGCGCGGCCTGTGACAGCGCAGCCCACAGATCGAGGTGTCTGAACCACCACGGAGAACGGGCAAGACGAACGCGCGTGAGCCGCCTTCGAGACTCCTCCAGCGGCCTGCACATCCGCCGTACCTTCGCAGAGAGTGAGGTACAGCATCCACTGCGCCGCCTGTTGCACGACGCGCAGCACCGACGGGGTGTAGTGCACCAGGGGCTTCGTGAGGCGCTCCATGGCAGTGCGGCCGCCTGCCATCCGCGCTAGTTCCGCCACGTGCGATGATGAGTCGTCGGTGCCAGCAGCAGGAGCAGCAGCGGCGGTGGCGGCGGAGTTGGCACAGCTGGCATAGGAAAGCGCCTCGGCAACTTTCGCCTCGGTGAGCATGTCCACCTCCTGTGCAAAGAAGAGAAAGAACGGCATCGGCGAGGCCGCGGTGGCGGTGCAGCCGGCCGCTGATTCCCCTGGCTGAGCGGCTGCACATGTCGTGGCACACTGTGTGCCGTGAAAGACGTCGAGGGTGGCAACGTCGCGACAAAGTTCTGCCACCGCCGCCCGCACCGGGGCGCCGTGCACGGTGAAGAGGATCCACATATAGAGATGACGTGCCAGCTGCTGTGACGCGCCGTCCGGACTTGGCCAGCAGAGTTCCATGCTGAGGATGTGATAGCCGCGAGTGCGCAGCCGTGCCAGCGTCTGCACGCGCGCGCCATCGTCATCGACCCCCTCGCGTGCGCAAAAGTCGACTTTCCACACAAAGACAGCGAAGTCGACATCCCAAACGGCGTCGACCACCTTGTGCAGTGCCGCCGTCACGAGGGCACGCGGAGAGGAAGGCGTCGCACCGGGTGGTGGCGCGATGGTAGGCGCGGTACCTCTAAGCGCCTCATGCTCCACACATGCACGCAAGCACGAGAGGACCAGCCGTGGCAGCAGTTCTGCGCTGCACCACGCCGCAAATGCCTCAGCGGCATCTTCAACACCTTTCCTGTGGCGCAGGACGGCTTCTGGCAGCTGCAAAGGCGGCAGCGACGATGATGCGCTTCGCCGCCGGCGCGCCTCACCGACCGCTCGGTGACTGTCGAGGGCGAGGTCCGTCAGGAGGTAGCGCCAGGTTCGCTTCAGCTTAACGGCGACGGCGGCGATACCATCGATGAGAGCCGCCGCCTTTCGCTGGCTGCCGAAGTCCGATAGTGGGACTGGGCCGTTTCCTTGATTGGTCAGCTGCCGAAGAGCGCGGAGCTGCAGCTCCCAATCCTGCAACACCTCCACACGAGGTCCGCTTGAGAGACACTGCGCCACTGTCATGCACGCAGTGAGTGCCGTCTCACGCAGGCGGCTCAGCTGCTGATGGAGCAGCTCCCCCTTTTCCACAGCTGGCTCAGCACCGGCAGCGACAGACCGCGCGCGGCTTGTTGGCGAGGGCGGTGGCGGCGGGGC